>JAKSZT010054343.1:225825-247582 GCA_026826555.1 Tolypeutes matacus | reverse complement strand
ATAATTTCTTGCATTGCAAGAAATTATAACAATGAGGTGGAGCCAGTGGCCACTTGACACTTTTGGGGTAGGGAGGGGATGAGCAGTTGAAATACAGGGGCTTCTTTGGGAGTTGGAGGTTGTCCTGAGTACTGTTGTGGCAACGGATGTAGGCCATTTTAAATCAGCACACACCACTCAGAACTGAGTGGGAGAGAGTGTGGTCTACAGTGTGAACTGTGGTCTATGGTTGGTGGCAAGGCCCCAGGATGTGTAAGTTCATTGAGGGTGGTGGGCCACGCTGTGGGAGATGTTTGTGTGGGATGTGGTGGGAGGTGTGGGAGGTGGGCAACATGGGAATCCCTGTAATTTCTGTGTAATATCTAGGTCATCTAAGCACCTTTAAAATATCTCCCTCTCTATATATAAATAACATTTATGTAAAAAAACAAACAACAACCCCGTCCAGCTGCGGGGATCATACCTGGGGAGGGCTGGCAGATAGGCCTCACCCACATGCCACCCTGCCAGGCTGTAAGTGCCTCTTAGTGCTGGTAGGTGCTTTTACTGGGTCGGTGGAAGCGTTTCCCAGGAGAAGGGAAACCGCAAACAAGGTGGCTAAGGCCATGCTATAGGTTCAGACTGCCTCAGTCCCGCCCGAGTGACGATGGGCCAGCCTTTACCAGCAAGACAACCTGGGGCCTGTCGGCTGCCCTCGGAATTAAACACCATCTTCATAGCTCTGGAGACCCCAATCCTCAGGGAAAGGAGAAAGAGCCACCCGAACCCCGAAGCAAATTCTGGCCAAACTTTGCCAGGAGACTACGTCACCTTGGGTCACCAACCTGCCCCTTGCTTTGCTGAGGCTGCGTGTAGCTCCAAAGGATTCGCTCCAGCTCAGCCCCTTTGAGATGGTCTGTGGGCGAGCTTTCTCACCCAGGGCCTGGAACTAGGTCAGGGGACCCGGGAACTCACCAACTAGTGTATAAACCTAGGAAAAGCTCAACAAGTCCCCCAGGAGCTGGGGAACAAAATCCTCTCTCTAGCCCCAACCGTGGTATCTACCTGAAGTTAAACCCGGAACCAGGTTCTGATCAAAACCTGGCAGAACAGGCCTCACTCCCATTTACAGCCAAATGGAAGGACCTTACTCCATGGGTCTGATCACTCCCACAGCTGTTAAAGGAGCTGCCAGCTGGGTGCACTTATCCCCAGTGAAGCCACGTGTCCAAGGAAGTGCCAGCTCAGCAGAAGCACCTGATGGGATATGCAATTGCCAGTCATTGGACGGCCTGAAACCCCTCTTCAAGAGACAAAGCTAAGCAGTGTCTGTGTCAACGCCGGCTGCTCCCTCCAACTCCAGCCCAAACGCCTATTGCTAGGGGGAGGGCAAGCCAGGCACCCCTTAAGAAATCTTGGCTGTTTCCATTTCCTGTATTTAATCCCTATACAATAACTAAAAGGACAGTGCCTCTTCTCACCCCCTCCTAGCTGTCTTAGGCACAACCACCGTCGTGGGAACTGGGGTTGGCAGCTTATACTCAAACCCAGCACGTCTACCACAATCTCTCCCGAGAGCTAACCGAGAGCATAGAAGAAACTAGCCGTGCCTTAGAAGCTCCAAGAAGCAAACGGACTTTCTTGCTGCCCTGGAGCTGCAAACTCGCAGGGCTCTTAGCATGCTAACGGCAGCACAGTGGGGCACATGTCTGTTCCTTATGGGGAGTGCTGTCTCTATGCAGATCACTCTGAAATGCTCCTAGACAGCATTCGAAACCGGCAAGGTGAGGCCCAGGTGGCCTTTCCTACTCTCGTGGTCCAGTACCCTTTGAGTGGGACCATGTGTCTTCGAAATTCTAATTCAGTTTATTTCTTCCAGAGTCAACGCCTTCTTAGCCACACAGGGATTTCATCCAGCTCCACCCACAGTGCCACACTCACCATCCAGAGGGGAGGGTTTTATACCTTGTCAGGTAGGGCCTACTGCCCCTTACCAGCAGGAAACAACCACAGAGGAATGACCTTCCTCCTTCAGGATAAGGGTGTAGGGAAGGGGATGTAGCTCAAGTGGTCGGGCTCCCGTTTACCATATGGGAAGTCCTGGGTTCGATTCCCGGGGCCTCCTGATGAAGGCGAGCCAGCTTGTGTGGCGCGGTGAGCTAACAGTCCTCATGGCACAGTAAGCTGGTGCAGCAAGATGACCTAACAAAGGGAGACAAGCAGACACAGAAAAACACACAGTGAGTGCAAGCAGCAAGGGGAAGATAAATAAATAAAATAAATCTTTTTTTAAAAAAAAGAATAGGGTGTAAACCCTGGGGCGAGGGGGCGGGGTTGAGGCACCAGTTTAGGAAAATGGAAGCCCAAAAGGCTCGTTCTGCCCAGAGGAGCCCGCATTTACACCTTAGGTGCAAAATTGTGTTCTTTTCTCCCATGCCTCAAACTACTGACCGAACCAAACCAGCACGTTCCTAAATTCTTTTATGTAAGAGCCAAGAACCTAGAGCAGGGGTTCTTAGCAAGGGATCCGTGAGCTTGGATTGAAATTCAGAAGAACTCTATTCTTTTGGGGACGTGTTGGTGCGGGTGAAATACACTTATTAAATAATACATAGTGTAGTGTGGACTTAGTCAGGGGTCCGTGGTTTTCACCCGGCTGACAAAGGGGTCCTGGAACAAAAAAGGTTCAGAACCCCTGACCTAGAGGAATCCATCATCCCCTGACTTCATTACTGCTCCCATAATTTGTTAAGTTGCCTTTTGTATATTTGACTTTCTGAAGTTGAAATAAACTTTTTTTTAAAAAATCACATAGAATTAAAGGGCTCAGGCCCTGTTAAGGCAGGCTTTTAATTGTAAAGGATTTCTAATTAACACTCAATGATCGCCAAATGCAAAACCTCACAAAAGAAAGCAAAAAAAAGAGGACGCCCTAGAGACTGCAAACAGGTCACAGAAAAATTTCGGACAAGAAAATGTAAAGGGTGAAAACATTGTACTGCTGCACCACGGGACAGAAAGGATCGCTGCCGTTCTGTACTAAACAGGGGATATTCCCAGTTCAGCGAATCCTACCGTATTTACACTCTCCCTGTTAAAAGCCTAGCTTTCACGTATCCTCAGAATATGCAGTAATAGCCCCCGATATTTCAATAGCCAAAAATGCGTTTTAAAGGCACAGAAACACTATAAAAACATGTTCTCTCACGCGTTGGTTGCTCAGCCCTACTTTTTAAATTTTTTTTATTTTTTTAACTTTATTTTGTACATTTAATAATTAAAAACATAAGCAATTAAAAACTAAAAAGTAAACCAGCCCTACTTTTAATTACTAATCGGCACTAGTCGACTAGTCCCTATGGGGTTTTGTGTCCCAAGCAGTATTTGGGCAACAGAAAACGACGCGACAGAGCAGAAGGACGCGTCACCGCCCTGGGTAATTACGGTTCTACCTAAAGCACGGCCGTTCCCCAGGCCCCGCCCCTGGGCGCAGGCTCCGCCCCTCGCCCTCGTGGCGTCACAGAACTCTCAAGCCCAGACAGGCCCATGAGAGTGAAGACACGGAGGGACGGACCGCCTCTTCCGGCCCCGGTTGTCATGGCGACGCCCAATCCGCCCCGCCTCCTTTCCAGCGTCAGTCAGGCGTGGCACGGCTGGCAAGCGGCCCTGGGCTCTTCAGGCCCTCCCTGTCATGGCGGCGCCCGGCCTCTCCTTCCGGTCACATCCCGTCATGGCGGCGCCCGTTTAGCCACCTCCGGGATCAGCCCGCTCTGTTGCCCTAGCTCTTCCTAGACCCGGCTGCCATGGCGGCGTCCAAGCCGGAAGTGAAACCTCGGAAGTGAGGCGGCGCCTCCGCCGGAAGCGAGCGCGGCGCAGAGAAAGATGGCCGCGGTGGGCAGCGCGGTTCCTGGCGGGGCTCGGACCGGCGGGCAGCCCAATGGCCGGTCGCAGCCGCGCGCGCCCCTCGCCGCCGGGCCGGCGCTCGTAGCGAGCGGCGATGATCTGGTGGCAGCCGTGTGGCCGTACCGGCGCCTGACGCTGCTGCGGCGCCTCACGGTGCTGCCGTTCGCGGGACTGCTGTACCCGGCCTGGGTAGGCGCCGTGGCCACCGGCTGCTGGGGCGGCAGCTGGACGCAAGTCCCCGAGGCCGCGCTGCTCGTGCTCGCCGCCATCGGCCTCGCGCACGCGCTCACCGTCCTCTCGGGACACTGGTCCGTGCACGCGCACTGCGCGCTCACGTGCACTCCGGTAAGTGCGCGCGCACGGGCGGGCCTCGGCCTGTGATCTCCTGGGCCCGGGTCCCCAGCGGAGCCCTCCGCCCTGGGCACAGGCGTGACCCTGCCCCCGCTGCGCCTGGCGACCCTAGCGCAGGCGGCCTCCTCTCCGGAATTCCTTCCTGGTGTTGTCATTTACGCTCAGTGACATAATGGCCGTAAAAGAGCTTAGTTCAGGCCTGCCATATGTTGCTGCGATGGGATTCATCAGTTAGCGCTCTCCGTGCTAGCCAGGACTCAATCGTTTCTCCTGGAAGCTGGCTGTTCTAACATCCCTCTCCTGGCCTGTGAGGCTGAGTACCGGCATCCGTCCTGTGGTCGTGTGGCCAGAGCACAGGTGCCTTTCCAGATTCCAAAATGAGCACGAAATGCAGCTCATGGCATTGTGAGCATGTGACTTAGCCCCTTGGAACCTCGGCGTGTCTGTAAAATGGTGGGAGAAGGGGCTGGTGGTGAGGACTGCTGCCAGGGTGCCCCAGCAACAGGGTGGTTTAGCTCAGCATGCCAGTGTGTGAGAGCTGTGGCAGGTGGCCGTGACCATGATCTGCCCTGGGTTGCCAGTTGATGTTATTCGCCTCGGATACCATGAGCAGGTTTAGGCCCTGGGTGCTAAGGTCTGCCTCCAGCCAGCCTCCCTTCTGGGCTAGGCTAAAGGATAAAACTCTTTGCCCCAAAGCCCTTCTGTCCTTCTTCCTTCCTGCATAAGCTTCCAAGAGTGCATTTACTGGGAGAAGAGGGAAAGGGATCAGCGTCAAGGGCCTGAGAAGAGACAGGGCTCCTCTGACTCCAAATGTGGGCTGAATCCTCAGATTCTCCTCGTCTGAGAGTATAACCTCAACCCAACCTGTTTTCTCTCCAACATATCTTTTCCGAAGGGAGGGCCATGAACTTCTGGCCGTGGTGGATTTCGCTCACCATGATGAAAGACTCCAGTGAGGCATAACATAATGGAAGGGAGTTGGGGGAGTGTCCCCCACACACACAAACTTGTACTTGCCTTTTGGCCTGCAGCTAAAAAGCGTAACTTTTAACTTTCTCTCTGGGGACCCAGACCGGGACTGCCTCACAACCGTGTGGTTAGGAGAGGCGTATCTGGGTTTGCACCAGAGCTCGCCGACAGGAATGCTCTGGCCCCCTGGGTTTTAGTTTCCCTTTCTGTAAAATGAGAACCGCGGCTCCTAACCACGATGCTACTGCGAGAGGAAATGGAGGTGCTTTCTGGCGTGCAGCTGGCACAGTGGCACCGTGTGCTTTTCCTCCAAGGCATCACCAGGGTTTTTGTTAGATAGTTGCCTTGAACCCCCCGAGGGGAGGGCCCTTGTTTCTGTCACTGCTGAGCCCCACCTTGCAAGGGTGTGATGGAGTCCTGGTGGGGTGAACGCAGCCACGTGCTCACAGGACTGGGGCGGGGGGCTAAGTGAGCTTCATTCGGTGCCGGGCAGACAGCAGTGAACAAAACCAACCTCTTTTCACTTTCACTGAGCTAGAAGGGGGCACAGGACACGTACTCAGTGATAGATGCTGAGGAGCAAATAAGGCTGTGACAGGGAGGGAACCCGAGATGGGCCTCAGGGAAGGCCCCCCAAGAAGGAGCTGTTTGAGCAAAGACCTGAGACGGCAACCGTATTCCAGGCAGAGGCGACAGAGCAGGGGCCCCTCCTGCCCCAGGACAGCGCAGTGACGAGTGGGGGCTGCGATGGGCCAGGAAGCCTGTGACGGGGCCTAGTTTAAGGCCAGCGTGAAGCAGGGCTTCCCCACCAGGCACCCCAGCTGTGCTCGCACCACCCCAGCAGAGCCTGAGCCCCGCAGCGCGGAGCCAGAGGGCCAGGGAGCCCTCGGTTGAGAGGAGGGTCCTCTGCCCCTCACAGGAGTACAACTCCAGCAAAGCCACCTTCGTGAAAGTGGTGCCGACCCCCAATAACGGCTCCACTGAGCTCGTGGCCCTGCGCCGGGACCAGGTAGGGACGGCCGGGCTCCGGGCAGCACAGAGCTGGGGCGGGGGCGGTTCCCGTGTGCCAGCACCCGGGGCAGGGGCCTCGGCCACACACACGCCTCCTCCCGCAGGGCGAGGACGGGCAAGAGGTGCTGTCCTTCGAATTCCAGAAAATCAAATATTCCTATGACGCCCTCGAGAAGAAGCAGTTCCTTCCTGTGGCCTTTCCTGTGGGAAACACCTTCTCCTACTACCAGAGCAGCAGAGGCTACCAGGAGGACGCGGAGATCCGGGCAGCCGAGAAGAAGTTCGGGAGCAACAAGTGAGTCCCCCTGCCGGTCAGCCCTGCTCCTCTCCCTGCAGCATCTGCCCCGCACGCCCAAGCCGGTGGGTCAGTTCACATCCCACCTCCCACCCGACTGCATGCCGGGAAAGGGTGGGGGGAGAGCCTGCCTTTCTAGCACAGCATCCCAGGTGAGTGCGGTTTGCAAAACCCGCTCTCAGGTGGTCTCCCTGGATTGCCTGCTGCTGCAGCTCCCCCAGGGGGCTGTAGCCTGCCAAGGGCGAGTGGGAGACGGGAGCCCGTACGCCCAGGTGTCAGCGTGCACGGCCGTTCTTCAGACTTAAACCTCGCTGTTCCCTCGTGCGTGTCCCCACACTCTGGGAGCAGCAGTAAAGACGATGCTGTGGTGACTAGCTCTTTCTTTGCGCTGGGTACAATCTCTCACTGTCATAAAGTGACGCCTTAGACCACAACTGTCCACCTAATCAGAAGATCCGCAAGGAAGCCTTCACCGAGCTCTCTGCCCTGCGCTCGGCCGTGTTAACCCCGCAGCGTCAAAGGGCACCCGGTGCCGTGTCACGGGCTCTCACACTGCGCTTGCCTTTTCTCACTCCCACGTGGGGGCGTCCGTGGGTGTGAGGGCAGAGTGAGGACAGCGGCTCCCCCACCCAGCCTCTGCCTCCACGAGCAGCCCTGCAGAGATCCCCGGGCCATTTGCCTCGCTCCGCTCCGGACGTTCTCAGGATATCCGGGCTCCAGCCCTCCCCTCCGGGGCATCTGCAGCCCAGGGCGCAGGCTGGGGTGTGCCTGGCAGGAGGGCGCTCCTCCACCTGTCCTGTCCATCTCACGCCAGCTCCCGGCGGGGCGGGGCAGCCGCCTGAGGAGCGTCCACGCGGCCCCCGCAGAAGAGGACGAGGGCTGTCGGCTGCGGGCGGCGGGGAGGCGCCGGGGTCGCCTCGGCCCCAAGGCAGGGCTGCGCCTCGTGTCTTGCAGGGCCGAGATGGTGGTGCCCGAGTTCTCGGAGCTGTTCAAGGAGAGAGCCACGGCCCCCTTCTTCGTGTTTCAGGTGGGGCCCGGCCCGCCTCCGCCTTCCCAGGACAGGCCCGTCTGCCACTCGGGGGTCAGGGCCTGGCCGGGTGGGCCCCCGTGTGCCAGCCCGGCCTCTGCCGCCCGGCAGGTGCTGTGCGTGGGGCTCTGGTGCCTGGACGAGTACTGGTACTACAGCGTCTTCACCCTCTCCATGCTCGTGGCCTTCGAGGCCTCCCTGGTGCAGCAGCAGATGCGGAACATGTCTGAGATCCGCAAGATGGGCAACAAGCCCCACGTGATCCAGGTGGGGGCCGGGCGGGGCCGGGCGGGGGCCTGGCGGCTGCCTCCACTGACAGACGCGCTGCTGCCCCCAGGTCTACCGGAGCCGCAAGTGGAGGCCGGTCGCCAGCGACGAGGTCGTGCCCGGGGACATCGTCTCCATCGGTGAGGCCCGTCCCCGTCCCCGTCCCGGGGCGCCCCCATCCAGGACTCCGCCGACCATCCCCCTCCCCGCAGGCCGCTCCCCCCAGGAGAACCTGGTGCCCTGCGACGTGCTGCTGCTGCGAGGCCGCTGCATCGTGGACGAGGCCATGCTCACGGGGGAGTCGGTGCCGCAGATGAAGGTGGGGCTGGGCGGGGGCTGCCGGGCCTCCTGGGGAGCTGGGGCCCAGAACTCGGGCTTCAGGGGAGGAGCCGGGAGGGGGTGAGGCCCGGAGCAGGCCGGGGGGAGGCGCAGCTGTGCGCCAGGCCCACGCCCGCCCGTCCTCAGGAGCCCATCGGGGACCTCGACCCGGCCCGGGTGCTGGACCTGCAGGCAGACGCGCGGCTCCACGTCGTCTTCGGGGGCACCAAGGTGGTGCAGCACATCGCGCCACAGAAGGCCGCCTCGGGCCTCAAGCGTAGGTGCCTGGGGGCCGGCGGGGGGCCCGGCGCGGCCGCCGGCTGACGGGTCTCTGCTCTCCCCCCAGCAGTGGACAGCGGCTGCGTGGCCTTCGTCCTGAGGACCGGCTTCAACACCTCCCAGGTGGGGCGCGGCCCCGGGTCCCGGGTCCCGGGTGCCGGGGCGTGAGGCGGGCGGTGAGCACTGGGGGGTCGCACGCGCCCCGCCCGCCCACCCAAGACTCGGGCGCCCCGCCCGCAGGGCCGGCTGCTGCGCACCATCCTCTTCGGCGTGAAGAGGGTGACGGCGAACAACCTGGAGACCTTCATCTTCATCCTCTTCCTCCTGGTCTTCGCCATCGCCGCGGCTGCCTATGTGTGGGTGGAAGGTGAGCAGGGGGCGGTGAGCGTGCCCCCGCCCCGGCCCCCGCCCCCGCCCGGCCCCGCTGCAGCCCTGTCTCCACAGGCACCAAGGACCCCAGCCGCAACCGCTACAAGCTGTTCCTCGAGTGCACGCTGATCCTCACGTCCGTCGTGCCCCCCGAGCTGCCCATCGAGCTGTCCCTGGCTGTCAACACCTCCCTCATCGCCCTGGCGAAGCTCTGTGAGGGCCTCGGGCGGGGGGGTGGGGGGCGGCGGGGCGGCAGGACCCTGACCCCGGCTCCCCGCAGACATGTACTGCACGGAGCCCTTCCGCATCCCCTTCGCCGGCAAGGTCGAGGTCTGCTGCTTCGACAAGACGGGCACCCTGACCAGCGACAGCCTGGTGGTGCGCGGCGTGGCGGGGCTCCGGTGAGCGCCCGGGGCCCGTCGTGACCGCCCGCCCGCCCCGACTGCCCGCCGTGGCCCCCCGCCCCCTGACTGCAGCCTCTGCGCAGGGACGGAAAGGAAGTGACGCCCGTGTCCAACATCCCTGTGGAGACGCACCGTGCCCTCGCCTCGTGCCACTCCCTTGTGCAGCTGGACGACGGCACCCTCGTGGGTGACCCCCTGGAGAAGGCCATGCTGACGGCTGTGGACTGGACGCTGACCCGAGGTGAGCCCCTGGGGGTTCCGGCGGGCAGCCCTCGTCCCCAGGGGTGGGGGCGGGCGGTCAGGAGAGGCCGGGGCTGGTGGCCTCTCCTGAGCAAAGCCCCTCAGGACTCCTGCTTATTTGTTTCCAGATGAGAAAGTATTCCCCCGAAGTATTAAAACTCAGGGGCTGAGAATTCACCAGCGCTTTCATTTTGCCAGTGCCCTAAAGCGAATGTCCGTGCTTGCCTCCTACGAGAAGCTCGGCTCCCCCGACCTCTGCTACATCGCGGCTGTGAAGGGGGCCCCCGAGACCCTGCACCCCATGGTGAGCCGGCCTGGGGCAGGGTGGGGCAGGGGCTCGGGGCCTGTGGCTGACACCGCCCGCATCCCCTGCAGTTCGCCCAGTGCCCGTCCGACTACCACCACATCCACACTGAGATCTCCCGGGAAGGCGCCCGCGTCCTGGCGCTGGGGTACAAGGAGCTGGGGCCCCTCACGCACCAGCAGGTGAGACACGGCCCCCCTGACCCCCACTTCGCGCCCCAGCCCCTGGTTGCTCGTCGCCATCAGGGGTTGGGGCCTTGGACGGCTTGGCCTGTGGTGGAGGGTGGGCTCGGCGCCTCCTGCTGAATCAAGGAATGTGGCCCAGCGTCTCCGAGGGGCAGAGCCGGGGCCCCTCCCTGCGCCCCCAGCTGCCCCTCAGCCCTGGACGCGACTGGGAACAGAGTGGTCACGAGGACCCCTGCGCGTCCACAGGCGCGAGAAGTGCGGCGGGAGGCCCTCGAGTGCAGCCTCAAGTTCGTCGGCTTCATCGTCGTCTCCTGCCCACTCAAGGCCGACTCCAAGGCCGTGATCCGCGAGATCCAGAATGCGTCTCACCGGGTACGGCTGACCCCAACCCTCGGCTCCTCCCGCCGCCCCGGCCGGGCGGGGTGTGATGGCAGGAGCAGCAGGTCCCAGCCTCGGCCAGACTGCATGGGCGCGCTTGACCGGTCTGCGGCCTTACGTGTTTTATGCCTGCAGACCCTGCCCCGTCCCTGGGGGGCCGTCCCCCACCCACCCCCGAGGGGGAAGTGAGGCTGGGGTCCAGTGCCCAGCCCCACAGATGCCCAGACAAGCAGCGCCTGCCCCGGGTGGGAATTTTGGTGCAGGTCTCGGTTGGGTGGTGGGTCTGCGTTGGGGGCAGCGGGTCCAGTCCCCATGGCGCCAGCATCCCCCAAGCCTGCCCCCAGGTGGTCATGATCACGGGGGACAACCCCCTCACTGCCTGCCACGTGGCCCGGGAGCTGCACTTCATCGACAAGGCGCACACGCTGATCCTGCAGCCGCCCGCGGAGAGAGGTGCGGCAGGCCCTCGGGCTGGGGTCCCGGCGTGGCTCCCCGGGAGCTCATGGCTGGCACGTTAGTTGGGGGCCTGGTGCCACGTCTGTGGCTCCAGAGGAGCCAACGGGGCTGAGCTTCGCAGACCCCTCCTTAGAGACAGGGGCCTGGCGGAGGCAGGGGCCTGGGGGGTGGTAGGAGGTACCGGGTTTGTCCACTCAGATGCAGTGTTGGCCGCCTGAGCCTGGGCTCAGGCAGTTTCCAGAACCTTCCTGGCCTCTCTCAGCTTGGGTGGCTGTTGGTTGTGGGGGGGGGCCTGGGTCCCCAGAGCAGGAAGACCCTGGGCAGGTGGCGATGGGCTGCTGAGCGAAGCTGCTGCAACAGAAGGGTCACTGCGGCAGGGAGGCCTTTGCTCCTTTCCCGCAGGGCCCCTCGAGCTGGGGCGGGGTGCGGCCTGGAGGGAGGGCGGCAGGTCTACCCTGGTTTCCCGAGGGCCCCAGCCCTGATCCCAGGCCCCCACGCAGGCCGGCCGTGTGAGTGGCGCTCCATCGATGGCAGCGTGCTGCTGCCGCTGGCCCCGGGCTCCCCGAGGGCGCTGGCCCTGGAGCACGCGCTGTGCCTCACGGGCGACGGCCTCGCCCACCTCCAGGCCGCGGACCCGCAGCAGCTGCTCTGCCTCATCCCCCACGTGCAGGTGTTCGCCCGCGTGGCCCCCAAGCAAAAGGTGGGTGTGTCGGGGGCGGCCGGGGGCAAGCAGGTGCCGGGGGCGGGGCTGGGGTCCCAGGCTCCGCCCCCTCGCCCACGCAGGAGTTCGTGGTCACCAGCCTGAAGGAGCTGGGCTACGTGACCCTCATGTGCGGGGACGGCACCAACGACGTGGGCGCCTTGAAGCACGCCGACGTGGGTGAGCCCTGAGGGGCGGCCCTGCCGCGGGGAGGGGGCTGCCGGGGGCGGGGAGAGTTTGGGGAGCCAGGGAGGGCTCGGGGGCCCCGGGGGCCGAGGACGCGGGGCGCGCAGGAGTGGGCGATGGGGACGCAGAGCCGGAAAGGCCCTGGGCAGGAAGGGGCCGACCAGGCGGAAGCCGCGGTTCCGCAGCCTCGTCTGTTGCAAGAACGAACGTCGGAGGACGGCGAGGGCCGCCCCGCAGGGCCGGGGCCTGCCGCGAGGGCCTTGCCCCGCAGCCTCCCGCGCCCTGCTTCCTCCTAGACTCCGTGGCGGGGCCTGGCGCCGGCCCCTACGCCCTTTCCTCTCTCTGGGAAGCAGAGAGCCAGCCTGCAGAGCTGGGAAGGGGCTGGGGGCCGCAGCCTCAGGCCTCCTGCCCCTGCCCCCAGGTGTGGCGCTCCTGGCCAACGCCCCCGAGCGGCTGGTGGAGCGGCGGCGGCGACCCCGGGACGGCCCCGGCCCGAGCAACAGCGTCAGGGCGGCCCCGAGGTCGGCCAAGCAGAGGGCAGGGCCCCCGCCCCACGACGAGCCGCCCATGTCCCAGCGGGTGAGAGCCCCGACGGGCAGGGCCCCCCAGGGCCCTCCGGGCGCCCCTCCCTCCCCCAGGGCCTCACGGGTGTCCCCCCACAGGACCGCCTCAGCCAGGTGCTGCGGGACCTGGAGGACGAGAGCACCCCGCTCGTGAAGCTGGGGGACGCCAGCATCGCCGCCCCCTTCACCTCCAAGCTGTCGTCCATCCAGTGCAGTGAGGCCCCGCCCGCCCCAGGCCCCCGCCCCAGGCCCCCGCCCCGCGCCCACACGCCCCCGCCCCGCGCCCACACGCCCCCTCCCCGCAGTCTGCCACGTGATCAAGCAGGGCCGCTGCACGCTGGTGACCACCCTGCAGATGTTCAAGATCCTGGCGCTGAACGCGCTCATCCTGGCCTACAGCCAGAGCGTGCTCTACCTGGAGGGCGTCAAGTTCAGCGACTTCCAGGCCACGCTGCAGGGGCTGCTGCTGGCCGGCTGCTTCCTCTTCATCTCGCGCTCCAAGGTGGCCGGGTGGCCGGGCCGCCGGGGAGGGGCCCACGGCGGGGAGGGGCCCAGGGCGGGGAGGGGCCCAGGGCGGGGAGGGGGGCCCACGGCGGGGAGGGGGCCATGGTGATTAGGGGGCCCACGGCGGGGAGCGGCCACGGCGGGGAGGGGGCCAGGGCGGGGAGGAGGGCCCATGGCGGGGAGGGGGGGCCACGGCGGGGAGGGGGCCCACGGCGGGGAGGGGCCCCACGGCGGGGAGGGGGCCATGGTGATTAGGGGCCCCACGGCGGGAGGGGAACGGCCTCGCCAGCCTGTGCCTCCCCCAGCCCCTCAAGACGCTGTCGCGGGAGCGGCCCCTGCCCACCATCTTCAACGCCTACACGGTGCTCACGGTGCTGCTGCAGTTCCTGGTGCACTTCCTGGGCCTCGTCTACCTGTACCGCCAGGCCCTGGCCCGCAGCCCCGCGCGGTGGGTGTGGGGGCTCCCGGGGGCTCCCGGGGGCGGCGGGGGCGGGGCTCCCGGGGCGGGGGCGGGGCCTGACCGCAGCCTGCAGGCAGGAGCGGTTCGTGGACCTGTACAAGGAGTTCGAGCCCAGCCTGGTCAACAGCACCGTCTACATCATGGCCATGGCCATGCAGACGGCCACCTTCGCCATCAACTACAAGGTGAGGCCGCCGTGCCCCACGCTGGCCCCGCCCCGCCCCGCCCGCGCCGGCCCCGCCCCGCCCACGCTGGCCCCGCCCGCAGGGCCCCCCCTTCATGGAGAGCCTGCCTGAGAACAAGCCGTTGGTCTGGAGCCTGGCGCTGTCCCTCCTGGCCATCGTGGGCCTGCTGCTCGGCTCCTCGCCCGACTTCAACAGCCAGTTCGGCCTCGTGGACATCCCGGTGGAGGTGAGTGCGGCGCGGGGGCCGCCCGGCCTTGCCCCGCCCCGCCCCGGCCCTGCTCCGCCCCGCCCCGGCCCTGCTCCGCCCGGCCCCCGCCCCGCCCTGTCCTGCCTTGCCCTGCCCCGCCCCGGCCCCGCCCTGCCTGGCCCCGTCCCCGCCCGGCCCCGCCCCCGCCCTACCCCGCCCTGCCCACCGGCGCCTGCTCATCCCGCCCACCCGGCCAGTTCAAGCTGGTCATCGCCCAGGTCCTGCTCCTGGACTTCGGCCTGGCGCTCCTGGCCGACCGGGTCCTGCAGTTCCTCCTGGGGACCCCGAAGCTGAAAGTGCCTTCCTGACGGTGCCCTGGCTGCGCGACCACCTGGGTGGGACCCTGCCCCCCACGGAAGCCAAGCTGGGCCTGCCTCGCCGCGGCCGGTCCAGCGGGGCCGCCCAAGGCCACACTCGGGTCAATAAAGCAGCGCCGTGGTCTTAAGAAGCCTCGCCTCCGTCCTTGGCACCTGTGGGGTCCCTGCCGGCTGTGGGGCAGCGTATCCACAGCCTGGGTTGGGGGTCTGGGGGCAAGACAGGCCCCAGCCAGGAGAGGGGCCCGTCTGGGCAACAAGCAGCCAAGTCTCTGGCCTGACGTCTGGACATGAACCAATAAAGCCACCCTGCATCTCCCTGACGCTCTCCAAGGCTTTTAGTGCTGGGTGGCGGTGGGGGTGCGTTTACAGGTTTGGCCCCCACAAGGGCGTGGGGGGTGGGCAGGAGGGGGTCCCTGAGACGTCTGCTGACCCCTCCCTGTGCCTGAGAGGCCCCTGGGGCAGGGGTCTCAGGCCACCACAGGCGCACCACGGTACAGGGGGGTGGGTGCGGGGCTCAGGAGACCCCTAGCCTGCATGGCCTGAGTGTGGGGTCTGCGTGTCTGGGTGCTGAGGTCTGGAGACTGCTGGGGTGCTCTGGTTGGGGGACCTTGGCCCACGGTGCTGGCTCCAGGGGGCCCCAGTAGAACGCCTCCTGGGTGAGGGCGGGGCTGTCGCTGGTGGGCGGGGCCTGCTGGGGGAGGGGCTGTCGCTGGTGGGCGGGGGCGGGTGGGCGTAGTCCTGCTTGGGGAGGGGCTGTCGCTGGTGGGCAGGGCCGGCTGTGGGTGGGCGTGGTCCTGCTTGGGGAGGGGCTGTCGCTGGTGGGCAGGGCCGGCTTGGGGAGGGGCTGTCGCTGGTGGGCGGGGCCCTGCTGGGGCGAGCTGTCACTGGAGGGCGGGGCTGCCGCTGGTGGGCGGGGCCGGCTGCGGGCGGGCGGCGCGGAACCTGAGCGGCGGCGGCGGCAGGAAATCGGCGCTGGGGCGGGCGCGCGACCCCATCCCCATCCCGGCCCCTGCGAGAGGACCCCCCGGCCGGGCCATGGACGCCGCGGAGCCGGGTAGGGGGCCCGGGATCCGGGCCGGCAGGATCCGCCCCGACCGCCCCCACTTCCTCCGCCGAGGGCGCTGCCCGTCCCGGTCCCGGGCGCCGGGGAGGAGTCCCCGAGCGGGGCGGACGCGGGACCCTCCACGGAGGGCTCCGCAGGCCGGAGAGGGCGCGCCCGGGCCAGCAGCCCCTGGCCGCCGCCCTCCTGGGCGCCCCCACCCCGGATGTCTGGGGGAAGGGGCCCAGGAAGGGGAAGTGGCCGCTTCTGCTTCTGATTTGCGTGGTGGGGGCGGGGTGCCAGGCGCCGGTGGAGGCGCGGGGACCCGGCGCCCCCGCACCGCGCTGCCGCGTGGGGGCCAGGCGTGCGGCAGGGCTTGCATCTCGGGCGTCTTTGTGCCCGCGTGTGCCGAGCGTCAGCCTGTCTTTTTGTCCCTCTTTGTGGCCCCAGCCTGCCCCAGGCCCTGTCAGTCCCACGAGGGTCCCCATCTGCCGGGCCTGGGGTCCGTGAGCTTCCATTATCAAGGCGGCTCCTCTCCCGCTGCCTGGGGGCCGTGTGGGTGGGACTTCTGAGGCATCTGCTTTGTCACTTTGCTTCCTGGTCCCCGCCTGTGCGGTTGTGAGTCCATCAGCCTGTCCGTCCGCCCCAGCCAGGCCCACTCTCCCTCCGACACCCACCCCTCCGGATGCAGGCCCCCCACAGGTCCCAGTCCCACAGTGCCGGGGTGGGGAGGAGAGCGTCCCACACGCGCGCACGTTCCAGCCTCCACATGCCCTGCGTGGAGGGAGGCAGTCGTGGGCGCACGTGGGACACGTTCCCCCCACACAGGGCTTCCCCCGGCTCTCGAGGGCAAGAAGAGGTACAGTGATATCTTCCGGAGCCTGGATAACCTCGAGATCTCACTGGGAAGCGTGTGAGTCTGAGTCTGGGGCACCCCAAATCCTGCTGGGATACCCCAAAAATTTAGGGGCCCTGAAGCCCTAGGACCCTCCAAAGCACTTGTCTATCCCAAAAGTCATCCCCTCAAAGTGGTCCTAGGACCTGATGTATCCTACTCTGAAAATATTTGGGATTTCTATAATTGTACTCTGTGAACCCCAAAGTTGCTGAGGGCCCTGAAAACCCTTTCCCAAGTTCCATAAAAATCTCATGTGGTCCTCCCAAAACCCCATTCCTCAGACCTCCCCGACACAGGAGATGCCACAGCAGTTATACCCAGGACCATCCCCCAAAATGCCCTGGGGTCACCAACACTCCCAGGGGGAGACAAACTGAGAGGAGGGTGGCATGCTGACACCCCTACCCCCCAGGACCCTTGAGATGCTGGCTGGAGATCCTGTGCTCTCAGGAGACCCTAACCCTGACCAAGCCCCCACAGCCACTTTGGTGAGAGGGCATGCCTCCAGGAGGGGGGCCCTCAGGAATTGGGGGGCCCTCAGGGAGGGAGGGAGCTTCCAGGAGGTGCGGCGTCAGGGAGGGGCCTCCGTGAGGAGCTTGCTCCTGAGTGCTCGCTCTCTCCAACCCCAGGCCAGTGAGTCCAGCCACCAGAGCAGCCCCTCTCCGGATGTCCCTGCACCCCTCACAGGTAAAGACTTGAGGCCAGGGCCCCTGTGCAGCAGGGCCCCCCTGTGCTGGCTCCCATGTCCTCAGGGTAGGAAACCTGTCATCTACCCAGCAGTGTACCATTGCCACTTGGATGAGGAACCCAAAGGGGCGGCCCGAGAAGCCCTGGGGGCGTGGGCCAGGGGCACCGGGAGGGCTTCCCCTGGGGCCAGGGTTCCACGTGCCTGTCTGCCCAGGGGAGGAACTGGATCTGCGCCTGGTTCGCACCAAGGGCGGTGTGGACGCAGCCCTGGAGTACGCCAAGACCTGGAGCCGCTATGCCAAGGAACTGCTGGCCTGGACCGACAAGAGGGCGAGCCACGGTGAGAGGCCCTGGCGCGCTGGGCCCAGCGTCCCGCCCCCCGCCCCCTGCCCCCGCCCCCACCCCCACCCCCACCCCGGGCCAGACTGAGAGGCATCTGTGTCTCCCCAGAGCTGGAGTTCGCCAAGACTGTCATGAAGATGGCCGAGGCTGGCAGGGGGTCCATGCACCAGCAGGTAGCCCAGCCCAGACGCAGCGCCCCAGACCCCAGCGCCCCCCTGAGCCCCCAGGTCCTCAGCCCTCCCTCCACCTCGCAGGGCCACATGCCGCTGCAGTATGTCTACACTCTATTTCTGGAGCATGACTTCAACCTGGGGACCCTGACCCTGGAGACGGTGGCCCAGCAGAGGAGGGACTATTACCAGGTGGGGGCCACGAGCGGTGATGCGGGGTCGCCAGCCCTGGAGCGGGTGACCACGGGCGGCGACCTCATCCCTGCCCCCACCCCCACCCCAGCCCCTGGCAGCCAAACGGACTGAGATCGAGAAGTGGCGGAAGGAGTTCAAGGAGCAGTGGATGAAGGAGCAGAAGCGGATGGTGAGCCCGGGGTGGGGTCAGGGTGGGGTAGGTCCCGAGTGCCGCGGGTCGCTGAGCCCCCGCCCCGCCCCCAGAACGAGGCGGTGCAGGCGCTGCGGCGCGCCCAGCTCCAGTACGTGCAGCGCAGCGAGGACCTGCAGGCGCGCTCCCAGGGCTCCCCCGACGACCCGGCGCCCCAGGCCTCGCCGGGGCCCAGCAAGCAGCAGGAGCGGCGGCGGCGTTCGCGAGAGGAGGCCCAGGCCAAGGTGCGCCCCCGGCCCCGCGCGGCCCCGCCCCCGGCCCCGCGCCCGCCCACACGCCGCCTCCCGGCCTTGCTTTCCGCAGGCGCAGGAGGCCGAGGCGCTGTACCAGGCGTGCGTGCGCGAGGCCAACGCGCGGCAGCAGGACCTGGAGGCCGCCAAGCAGCGGATCGTGTCGCATGTGCGCAAGCTGGTGCTGCAGGGGGACGAGGTGCTGAAGCGGGTGAGTCCCGGCGCCCCCTCCTCCCGCGGGCGCGCCTCCCGGCCCCCAGCCCCGCCCGCCCCGACGCCGCCCTCTCGGTCCCGCAGGTCACGCTGGGCCTGTTCCGGCTGCGGGGGACGCAGGCGGAGCGCGGCCCCCGCGCCTTCGCGGCCCTGGCCGAGTGCTGCGCGCCCTTCGAGCCCGGCCAGCGCTACCAGGAGTTCGTGCGGGCGCTGCGGCCCGAGGCCCCGCCGCCCCCGCCGCCCGCCTTCTCCTTCCAGGAGTTCGTGCCCGCGGCGCACAGGTGGGCCCGGGGAGCGGGTGGGCTCGGAGGTGGGGGGCTCTCCGGGGGCTGCCCGGGCCGAGGGTGGCGAGCCGGGTCCGCCGCTCTTCCCCCAGCGCCCCTCTGGACCTCAGGAAGAAGCTCTCAGGGCCCCCGCCTCCGCGGCTGGACGAGGCTGCGGCCGAGGGGCAGGACACTGGCCCGGGCGGGCAGGGTGAGTGCGGCGAGGCGGCGGGGAGGGGCCGGGGCTGCCTGCCCTGCCCGTCCTCACGGCCTGTGCTCCCCTAGGGATGCTGGGCCCCGCCCCGGGCAGCGATGGGGACAGCGTCGGTGGCGGCAGCGAGTCCCGGTCCCTGGACTCGCCCACGTCCAGCCCAGGTGGGTCCAGGACCTGGCCCTGACGCCCTCCTGAGCCCCGGCCTTCCTCCATCCACTGGTCAAGTCTAGCCCTCGATGTCTGACCTGTCCCTGGATCTCTAACCTGCCTTGCATCCCTGACCTATTTGCTCAACCTCTGACCCACTGCTGAGACATGTCTGAGAAGTTTCCTCCTGACCTCTGACCCTGCTTCCCAAGAGGTCTGTGGCTGGTTCTAGAAGCCCTGACAACCGGGAGTGTCTCCTCGCCCTGTGACCCGTGACCCCATCTGTGCCCCCTGACCCCAGGCCCTGGCTCGCGGCGGCTGGTGAAGGCCCCATCCACGGGCACCGAGTCCTCCGACGACCTTGAGGAGCGAGACCCTGGTGAGGCTGGGGCAGGTGGGGCGGGGTGGGGCTGCGGGGCAGGCCTGACAGCGTCTCCTGCAGACCTGGGAGACGGGCTGGAGAACGGCACGGGCAGCCCCTTCAGCAAGTGGACGCTCTCCAGCGCGGCGCAGACCCACCGGCTGCGGCGGCTGCGGGGCCCGGCCAAGTGCCGTGAGTGCGAGGCCTTCATGGTCAGCGGGACTGAGTGCGAGGAGGTGCGGCCTGGCCACTGACCCCTGCTGACCTCTGACCCCACCCCCGTGACCCCAGATCTCCCATGACCCTGACCCCATCTGTGACTCCCCAGTGCTTTCTGACCTGCCACAAGCGCTGCCTGGAGACCCTGCTGATTCTCTGCGGACACAGGCGGCTCCCGCCTCGGACCCCACTCTTCGGGGTCGACTTCCTGCAGCTGCCCAGGGACTTCCCGGAGGAGGTGCCCTTTGTGGTCAGCAGGTGCACGGCCGAGATAGAGCACCGGGCCCTGGGCGTGCAGGTGCCACTCCCCCCCTCCAGCCCCAGCCCCCCAGGCAGGACCCCGCCCTGCTGGTGGGCACGCGCCCGAGCCAGGGCCTGCTTCCCACCCTGCAGGGCATCTACCGGGTGAGCGGATCCCGGGCCCGCGTGGAGCGGCTGTGCCAGGCCTTCGAGAACGGGCGCGCCCTGGTGGACCTGTCGGGGAACTCCCCTCACGACGTCTCCAGCGTCCTCAAGCGCTTCCTCCAGGAGGTGGGAGGTGGGAGGCGGGGACGGCCCGGGGCAGGGGGCGGGCACCCAGGGCCCTCCGCGGCCCACCCACTCCCGTGTCCCCCCAGCTCACCGACCCCGTGGTGCCCTTCCACCTCTACGACGCTTTCATCTCCCTGGCCAAGAACCTGCGTGCAGAACCCGGCAATGGCCCCGGGACCCCCAGCTCCGAGGCCGTCTGCTCGCTCAAGGTCCTGCTGGGGCAGCTGCCCAGCTCCAACTACAACACCCTGCGGCACCTGGTGGCTCACCTGTTCAGGTGTGCCGGCACCGGCCCCCCCCCACGGGCTTCCATCCTGAAGCGCAGCTGCGACCCCTGACCCGAGCAGCTCGCCTCTCCGCCCCGGCTGACCCTCCCCATGCCGCCCCCAGGGTGGCGGCCCGGCTGGAGGAGAACAAGATGTCCGCCAACAACCTGGGCATCGTGTTCGGGCCGACGCTGCTGCGGCCGCCGGGCGGCCTGGGGGCCGCGGGCGCCGGCGCCGTCACCTGCCTGCTGGACTCGGGGCACCAGGCCCAGCTCGTGGAGCTCCTCATCGCGCAGTACGAGCAGGTCTTCGGGATGGAGGAGCTGCCCCCCGCCCTCGAGCCCCTGCCCCACGACCCGGGCCTGGGCCCCGGACCCCTTGCGGCCAGCCTCCAGCCAGCACCCCCACACCTCGCCCCGGACCCCCTGCCCCCAGTCCTGGCTTCAGACCCAGACCCAGACCCAGACCCAGCCCCCAGGCCACAGAGCGCCCTGGAGATGCAGCCCGCGGCCACGCCCCCCGAGGTAGGAGCCTGCGTGTGCGGAGGCAGCGCGCCCTCCCTGCTGCACCTCCCAGTCCTCTCCCGGGTCTCCCTTCCTTTCCCTTCGAAGTTTCTTTTGTCCCCGTCCTCTCCTCGCTAACCCTGTGCTCCTTCTGGAAGGAAGAGCGAAGACACGGGTGGTGGGCGCTCACGGAGCAGCTGCCAGGCGCCGCCCTGCAGAGGCTCGAGGGGCAGCCGCTGGACACGATGTGCCCAGCCTTGTCCTAGAAACACACGATAGGCCGAGCAGACAGCCCCCACCCCCACCCCCGCATCTCGGGGCGAGGCCGACGCTAAGCAGTGCACGTGATAGGGACTCAGGCGTGTCCGATGTTAGCGTGTTACAGGGAGATGAGACCGGGCAGAGCTTGGGGGGCGCCGGGTGGGAGGCCGTGGCGCCGGTGGGCCTCACGGGAAAGGTGCATCCGAGCAGAGGCTGGAGGAGGTGAAGGGGAGGTGTTCCAGGCAGAGGAGTGACCAGCGCAAAGGCCCTGAGGTCTGCCTGCCTAGTGTGCTCCAGGCACAGCGGATGCTGGAGTGGATGAGTGAGGGGCCAGTGCAGGGAAGGGCGGCCAGAGGAGCTGGCCCAGGCGGTTCTCAGGGCCGTCACGCCTGGGTGCTTTGTGGGCTACGTGTCACCCTCACCGCAACTGGAGAGGAGACGTCATTCGCAGATGAACAGACCAGGGGGACGGCGCTGTGAGCTCGGCCCGCTCTGGGCAGCCGGCACAGTCCAGGCAGAGGCCTCAGATGCATTCCCCCCACGGCCACCCAGGGCCTGTGGTCGGGGTCTCATTCTCAGGTCTCTCCCTGCAGAGTGAGGGGGCAGAGAAAGTGGCCGAAGACACCAGAGACCAGGGAGGGGAAGGTGAGTGTGTGCAGCAGCCAGGGGTTCTGGGGGTGCCCCGGGCCACCATCCCAGCAACAACCAGCACTGGCCACCCTGTCCCATAGCGTCCAGCCGAGGCCCTGAGGACTCACCCCTGGGGACACAGTCTCGTGGCCATTTCAGCCGCCAGCCAGTGAAGTACCCCCGGGGGGGGCGTGCGGCCCGTCACCCACCAGCTGTCCAGCCTGGCCCTGGTGGCTTCCAAGCTCTGCGAAGAGACCCCTGCCGCGTCAGGGCCACACGGGAGCTTGCGGGGGCGGGGGACCAGCCCTGCCCCCACCTCCTCTGAGGGCAGCCCCCTGCGCCGCACCCCACTGCCCAAGCACTTTGAGATCACCCAGGAGACAGCCCGGCTCCTCTCCAAACTGCCCAGCGACACTGTGCCCAGGGCGTCGTGCCGCTCGGACACCCAGCCCGAGGAGGTGGAGGACCATCTCTGAGCATCCCCCCACCCTGCCCTGGGGG
>JAKSZT010054343.1:183248-220510 GCA_026826555.1 Tolypeutes matacus | reverse complement strand
GGGTCGCGCCGGGCCTGCTCCCGGGTTCCGGGGACCGAGCGTGGCGGTGCTGGAAGGTCCGCGAAGGCTGCGGGCGGGAAGCGCGGGGACCCGCACCGCGCGGGGCCGCCGGCCGGGAAGGCGTCGGGAGCTAGCGCGGCGCACAGGAAAGCCTAAGAGCTCCAAGACCCCTGGTCCCGGTCCCTGCAGCCCGCCGCCCCCGCAGCGGCAGGCCCTGGGTCCGGTGCGGCCTGTGGCGCCTGCCTGGGGTGCAGGGCGGTCCCCGGTGGTGTGGGAGGCCCTGCCCTTCAGACTGGCTTTCCCTGCCGCTCTCCCGCCCCGCCGGTTGCTTTCCTCTCCCAGTTGTGCTGGAGGAATCCAGGAGGCCCACGTGGCCTCTGCCCTCCCCGAGCTCCCTGCACCCCCCTTTGTGACAGCTGTTGGCCCTCCACCTGGGGAGGAGACCCCCACCCGGGAGGGCTTGGCCAGCGGTGCTGGTGGCCTGTGTCCCCTGTGATGCCCCTGAGCGCTGGGCTTCCCAGGGCCTGGCAGCCAGCTCTCCGTGCGCGTCTGTGGAGCTGAGATTCTGCGGCGCGGGGGCTGCCGAAGGGGAGAGCACTGCCCAGGTTTAGCTTCCTCATAAGGCCGCTGCTCTTTCCTGGAGGAGCCAGGCCCCCAGAGTGGGCTTTAGAGCAGAGTGCATTTGGTCACACTGCACCAAGAAATTAAGCAGGTGGGGGTTCTACAAGTTTGATAATCTTACTCCGGCTGTTTAGCTACCTGGCTTCTGGCTCCTGAGTCCTTTCTTGGGCTTTTATTTTGAGACTTGGGAAGCCTCAGATCATCTCTGCTTCTCTGGACCTAGCTTTTGGATGAACCCAAGGCTCTGAGAGTCAACCATGTCAGGACAGCAGTGTCGGTCCTTGGGTGGGACATTTAGTCCACTCTGGAGAAGTCACAGCTTGGGGAGGTCTTCTCCTCACACTGAGCTCTGCAGCCTGGCTGATGCTCAGGCCAGGAGAGGAAGGCAGTTTCTCCTGGGCAGCTGAGTGGGGAGGCTTAGGCAAGTCTTTCCGTCGCTGGCCTCTTGCAGCACATCCACCATCCCCTTCGTACCCCCGACAGTCAGCGTAGCTCAGCTGTATAGCAAGGACTTTTTCATCTCACGTGTGAGGCCCTGTCCCCTGTTTCATCACCATAAGTGATTTAAAGAAGATGTAGAGAAGCGGATGTGGCTCAAGTGATTGGGCTCTTGTCTACCATACAGGAGGTCCAGGGTTCGATTCCCGGGGCCTCCTGGTGAAAAGCGAGCTGGCCCAAGCAGAGAGCTAGCCCACGCAGTGTGCTGGCCCGTGCATGAGTGCTGGCACAGCAAGGTGATGCAGCAGAGAGAGACACAGAAGAGAAGCAGTGAGCACCACAGCAGATGAGGGCGCTGAGGTGGCGCAAGAGATTGAGCAGCCTCTCTCCTACTCCAGAGGGTCCTGGGATCGGTTTCCGGTGCTGTCTAAAGAGAAGACAAGTAGACAGAACACACAGACAGCAGACAACAAGCTCAAAACGGGTGGGGGGGAGTGGCAGAGAAAGAAAGAAACAAAGAAGACATAGCTCCTGTCCTCAAACGCGGAATGCTACTGAGGCATTTCTAGGAAGGCAGTTCCAAATGCTTGTGCATACTCCATTTTGCCACGTAGCAGATAATCTCAGAACACCGAAGTGCGCTGTTCTTGCCTCTGGTTCCCTGGCACAGGAGGGACTTCAGGGATTTTGGGATGTTTCCATTTAGGCCCAGCGCTGGTCAGCTGGAGAATGTGAGGGTGACCAGCTCCTGGTGATCTCTGGCCACCTTTGTCGCACTCGGAGCTCTTCCTGGAGAAGGGTCAGTTTTTTACAAGACCAGTAAAGCAGAGAAGTTTTATCTTACTTGCCAAAAATTATTTTGCTGTATCACACACAGCCTTTTTTTCCCACTTTTTTTTTATTTTTAAAAAGCTACTTAGATTACGTAAGTGTTTCAGAGAATATATAGGGGATTTCCATATGCCCCGCTCCCCACACCTGCCACATTTTCCATTAGCGACATCTTTCCTCAGTGTGGTACAGTCATTGCAACTGATAAACACATTTTGGAGCATTGCCACCGAGCATAAATTACAGTTTACGTTGTAGTTTACGCTGTCTCCCATCCGACTCTGTAGGTTATGGCCGGATATATAATGGTCTGTATCTGTCGTCGTAATGTCATCCAGGATGGTCCCCAAGTCCTGAAAATGCCCCCCATCACACCTGTTTTTCCCTCTCCCTAACCCCACTGCCTCCACAACAACGGTATTTCTTCCATTGCTAGAATCACAGTAAGTCTATAGTAGAACACTAGTAAGTTTATTTTAGTCCTTAGTTCATTTCCCAGGCCTGAGGACTCTGGGATGGTGATGCCCACTGCACCATTGACTGAGGGGGCTTCGATCCCGTACATCTGATTTATGGGACTCGTGCTTGTAGTTGGAGGCTCTCAGTTCCTTGGTATGTTTGTCCGTCATCTCCCCGTTAGTCGTCCTGGGTGAGTCCATTGAACTGGAGAGTGGGTGTTGCAACTCTGCTGAGATTCAGGGCCCAGCTGGCACCTAGACAGCCCAGAGATTTAAGTCTCTTGGATGCACACCTACCAACTCTAGTACGAATGATAGTTTCAAATAGAAGAGTTATGCATAGGGAAACCACTGCTGAGTCTAACTCGGTCACGCTGGGGAGCATAAATACCATATTAGAGCCCACTGGGAAGAGGCCAAGTTGCTGAGCTGTCTGCCCTGCATAACCTTTTTTATAATAAGTTTACAGTTACTGTTTGCTTCCCTTGGCTGCCTTTGGGAGTGTTACCATCCTACAGGTGAGGACTCCTGGCAGGAGTGTCAGGCCTGGGGCTCCACCCCGCCTGTGTTGAATCACAAGGTCCCTTTGAAGATCTGTCACAAGCTTTGAGGCCCCCCCCAACAGTGCACGCGTACCACTCTCTTGGAGATCTCCAGGGGCCACAGGGGCCCTGGGGCTCAGAAGCCGCCTCCCATCAAAGGCTGGCAAGATACCCAAGAAGTCAGGATGAAACTTCTAGACATTGCCAATGGAAGTTTTGGAAACTGCTGGAGTGGAGGAAACGGTGATCAGCAGCGTTGTCCTGGAGACCCAGGCCCCATAGCTGATGCCCCGAGAGGCAGCCGGTGAGGCCTGGCCCTCTTCACGTCACCCTGCGCGTTGTCCTGCAACACTGGTAGTGTATTAGCCCAGGAAACATTAGCTCCTCCCTCTCACTAGCTACATGTCGAGTGCGTTCAGTGTCAGTCGGGTGGCTGCCGCAATGAACAGCACGGAGAAGGCATTCCCTTTGCCACAGAAGATGCCCTTGAGCAGTGCTGCTGTGGAGTGGAGCTCCTCAGGCTTGTCCCTGCAGCAGGTTGCTGGGGTCGCGGGAGGCCCTGGGCCCTCACATCTGGCGGGCTCCCCCAGTGCCCATGCTGCTGATCTGACCCCACTCGGGAAGGCCAGGCTCCAGGGACTGGACGATGACAGCCTGCCGCTTATTTCAGTTTTCACAAGTCTGCCTATTCGATGGCGTCAGTCAGCCAAAGGGGAGCTGATGCAAAGTACCAGAACTCTGTTCGCTTTTATAAAGGGTATTTATTTGGGGCAGAAGCTTACAGTTGCCAGGCCATAAAGAGTCCAACTCAAGGTTACTTCTTCACCAAACTCTGTTGCCACATGTTGAACAAGGTGAGGGTTCAGCCTTCCTCTTCCGGCTCCGTGGTCCCAGCTGCTCCTGGTCGCAGCTGTAGGCTGGCATGAGGCTCACTTTCTCCCCGGAGCTCATTTGTTTCCGGGCCCAACTGCTCTGGTCTCTTCCCAGGGCCTCTGCCACGCCTAGTGAGCTGTCCTCCTCTGGGTGGCTCTTCTCTGTGCACTGACTTCTCCGTGTGCCCACTTCCGTGTAAGACTGTTTTTACCAGCCCAGGGGGGCTGGGACTCGACGCTGTGTCACGCTCTAATGATGTGGCTGAATCAAAGCCCCAATCTTAACAGTTGAATACAGTCAGAGGGTGTCACGCCCAGAGACACAGACCAGTTTACAAATACAATGAAGATCTCTTTTTGGAATTCATAGATTATATCAAACTGCTACAGGTGGTTAGCCTGACAAATGGAAATTAATTTTTGAGCCTGAGGTGTGTTTGTGAGCATAACGGGTTTTAAATTAATTACCAGGGTCATATGTTAGTATTGTTTTACCTACTTAATATGGAAAGAAAATTAGAAATGAACAAACAGAATTCAGACAGTTTTGTTTTTCTCTGAAGGAGCACTTGGTCTTAGGCCATGGCGTCTACACTTTACGTCTAAGGCAATCCGGTTTTAGAGGGTACAGCGCTCCTTCTCTGTTTCTTTAATATAGCCTATAAAACCACAGCTCAAAGTTGTGTTAGTTTGTAATAGAAAATGACCCCAAGGGAATGGCAGTAAGATTTTTAGGGCAAAGGCGCTTTCCACAGGTTGTCGGGAGACAGGATGGGGAATGGCTGCCTCTCTGTTTAGGACCGAGCAGCATGTTGTGGGGTTAGGGCAGCGTGCCCAAGCCTGCGTCTAGGCTCCCCAGCAGGCTTGCAGGTAGGAAGAGGATTGTCTGAACCACCTCTTTTTTTATTTGATTTTTGTTATATTTTCTACTAGTAGAGATCTGCATGGCTTTCTTATTTCTCTTTTTAACATTTTTGTTTCTTAAAAACTTTTTTTTTTCAAATGACGAAAAAGTATGGAGCGTTTCATGGACTTGTACAACATCCTAGCACAGGGACCGTGCCGGTCATCCCTGTATTGTTCCAGTTTGAGCATTTGTTCTGCCGAAGTGGGCGCCACCCCAGAATTTTTCAGGCTGACTTTGCTTATTTTATAAGGATTTACTTCCAACCTATAAATTCTAAAGATTGAAGGGAAGTGATGTAATTTTGACTGTCCTTACAATATACCCAAGTGGCAAGGCCTGGCCTTAGCCCCTCTGGATTCTAAACGTGAGGCGTCAGTGCCTGGCAGGAAGCACCAGGCTTCCATCACGTCCAGTTTCTCTGAGCTCTTGACAGAATTCAGTTCCTGTGGGACTGAGACCCTAGAGCGGGGTTCTTCACCTTTTTTGTTCCAGTCAGGTGAAAACCATGGACCCCTTACTAAGTCCATACTATGCCATGTATTATTTAATAAATATATCACACCCGCACCAACACGTCCCCACAGGAGTAATATGTTTTTGAATTTCAATTCAAGCTTACAGACCCCTTGTTAAGAGCCCCTGCCCTAGAGGCTCTGCTTGTGTTTCCTCCCAACCACCCTCACAGCTTGAGGGCCCGCAGGAGAAGCCTTTCTCCAGTCTGTGGAGGCGGGTCAGGTGGAAGGCAGTGGAATCACAGATCTTTGCCCTGGTCTCTTTTTTCTTTAGGTACCTGGGCCAGGGATTGAACCAGTGAACCCCGGACCTCATGTGTGGGAAGCCAGTGTTCAATCACTGAGCCACATGGGCTCCCCTGAGTTGTTTTTTTTATGTTTGTTTGCTTGTTGTTTGTTTCTCTGTTTTTAGGAGGCACGGGGACTGAACCCGGGACCTCCCATGTGGGAAGCAAGTGCTCAACCACTTGAGCCACATCCACTCCCCTGCTCTAGTTTCTTGAGAAGTCATAGATTGGGAAATGGGTGACCCCTCAGGGTGTGCCCCCCTATCTGTTAACCCACTTGGCAACGTCTGCCCTTCTGCCAAGTCAGCTTTCTGTGGCTGCTGCAGCTCTTCTAGGTCGAGAATATGCTCAAAGCCTAAGCCTTTGTTTTCTATTCATAATTAACCACAGACACTTTCTGTTGAATTACTTTGTGCCCACTGAAAGGTGCTTTGTGCTGAATCTAGGGAAGGCAGAATAATTACCCTGAATCTCCTCCTCTAACAACCCCACATCCAGTTTATCAGGAGGGCCTTTTGATTCCATTCCCCAAATCAAAGATCTGTCTACTTTTTATGTCTACTTCCAGCATAATTTCTGGCCTGTTCAGGCCATCATAGCCGCCTGGTTCCATCTGAACCAGTTATGGTGTTCTTTTTCAAAAATGGAGTTCATTAAGTATGGACAAAGATCAGTGGAATAGAATTGAAAGTCCAGAAATGAACCCCTAGTAAATTGATTTTCTATCAGGGTGCCAACACCGTTCAATGGGGAAAGACTGGTCTTTTCAACAAAGGATGGTGGGAAAACTGGGTATCCACATGCAAAGGAATGAAGTTGGACTCTTACCTCAGACCGTATGCAAAAATTAGCTCAAAGCAGATCGAAGACCTCAATGTAAGAGCTAAAGCTATGAAACTCCTGGATGAAAGTCTTGGATTAGCGAGCTATTTCTTAGATATGATACCTAAACCACGAGCAATCAAAGAAAAAGTAGATAAATTGGACTTCATCAAGACTAAAACTTTTGTGCTTCAAAGGACACTATCAAGAAATTGAAAAGGCAAGCAACCCATAGAACGGGTGATCAAAAATTTGTAAATCATATACCTGATAAGGGTTTACTGCCCAGAATGTATGAAGAACTGCTATTCTCAGCAACAAAGACACCCAATTGGAAAATGGACAAAGGCTTTGAACAGACATTTCTCCAAAGAAGATACACAACTGGTCAAAAAAGCACACTGAAAGATGCTCCGTATCATTAGCCATCAAGGATATGCCAGGCAAAATCATGGGGGGGAGCAGGTGTCACTCAGCGATCTGAGCGCCTGCTTCAATCCCTGGTACTTCCTAAAAGAAAAACAAACAGCAGCAGCAACAACAAAAAATGACAGTAACAAATGTTGGCATGTATGTAGAGCATCTGGAAGCCTCACAGGTTGCTGATGGGAACATAGAAGCTGCAGCTGCCTTGAAAAATAGCCTGGCAGTTCCTCAAGAAGTAAACAACCCAGCTTGTCCACTGCTAGGCATAAACCAAGAGAAATGAAAGCCTAAGCCCCCAGAAAGACTTGTACACAAGGGTTCCCGTGGGCACTGTTGGCGTAGATGAAAAAGCGGAGACAGCAGCTGCCCATCGTCAGATGGACGGGTCAGCATGGCGGTGTGGCAGACCTCTACGCTGGGCTGCCCCTCAGCCCTTCAAAGGACATTAGACTGCGTGAAAGAAGTCAGACACAAAAGCCTGCATGGTGTAGGGTTCCATCCATATAAAATGTCCAAGATGGACAAGTCCAAGGAAACAAGGAGATTAGTGGTTGCCGGGGGGTGGGGGATGGGGAGCAACTGCTGATGGGTACAGGGTTCCTTTGGGGTGATGAGAATGTTCTGGAATTAGATAGTGGCAATGGTTGCACAAACTTGTGAATAGACTAAATTCCACTGAGTTGTGCCCTTGAAACGTGAATTTCATGGTGGCTGAATTACATCTCAAAAAAGTCCACACTGGAAAAATGTACTTCAAGTCACGTGACAACCACTGTCAGTAGGCTCCATTGCTCCCTGCGTGAGTTTCCCAGCGTCGCTGTAACTAATGACGGCAGACCCAGTGGCTTAAGAGCACAGGCTTACTATCCAACCGTTCCGGAGGTCAGGAGTCAGGATGTTGGCAGGACCGGTTGCTTCCGGGGCTCTGGGGAGGCCGTTTGCTGCCTTTCCCACTTTTAGAGGGGTGTGCTTTCCTGGCTCGTTCCCCCTCCTCTACCTCACAAGGCTACCTGGCTAGCAAAGGTGGGTGGGCTCCTCGGGCTGCATCTCTGTTCTCCAGACGGGATTGAGCTCACCTGGCAATGCAGGATAGTCTCTCGAGGTCCTGAGCCGCGGTTGCTTCCGCCGGGCGAGGTCACTCGGTCACGCTCTCTGGCCCTTCTGCCCCACAGTCCTGTGGTGTGAGGACCACAGGCCTTCCCCAGGCTCTGCCCCTACTCGTGCTCCTGCCCTCACCCACGCTGCAGCCCCTGGGCTCCTGCACCGCCACGAGCGCGGGCTCGGGGCCTTTGGGCCAGCTGCTTGTTCTCCTCTGCCTGCAGTACTCAGTCTTCAGACCTGTGCCGGGCTGGCTTCTTGTCACCTCAGAGGCGCACAGGCTCCAGCAGGCCTGCCAGCCACCTCTCTGTCGCTGCAAGCCACAGGCCACGTACAAAAGTTTTCTTGTGTGCTTGGTGTCTGTCACCCCCAACATCTCAACTCCCGGGCCAGGAGGAGCCTCGCCTTCTGGCTTGCAGCTGCAGCTCCCGTGGGAGGACTGTGCTGGCGTGAGCAGGCATCAGTGAACATCTGTTAGATGCCTCGTTTGGCTCTGGGGAAGGATAGTGTTCCCACACGGGCATGAGGCAGTGCTATAAGCACAGCCTGGGAGTCTTTCGACCGTGAAGTGCCGTAGTTCTTGGTGAACTATTTGTATAACTTAAGTTTATGTTATTTCAACTATTAAAAACTATATGGGAAGCGGCTGTGGCTCAATCAGCGGGGCTCCCGTTTACCATATGGGAGGCCCCGGGTTCGGTTCCCAGGGCCTCCTGGTGAAGGCAGGCCCGCCCGCACGGCGTGGTTAGCTGACCCAGCGAGCACAAGCAGCAAGGGGGGGATAAATGAATGAATAAATAAAATCTAAAAAAAATAAAAATAAAAATAAATTAAAAAATAGAAACTATACATGTAAAGGAAAAATGTTTTCTGTCTTTTACCAGGGTTTGAACCTGGGACCTTATACATGGGAAGCAGGTGCTCAACCACTGAGCTACACCCGCTCCTGTCTTTAATATTTTTATATTGCTCCATTTTAACTTTGCACAAATCAAATCCATGTGAAATGCAGTTGTGCTGTGCCTTCCTAAGAGGGATTCTCTAAGGCCAGGGCTTGCAGCCTGACGAGGTTTTCCTGTGTTGAGGTCTCTCACACCCGCCCATCGCTCTTCTTCAGAAAGCACGCTCCGAGGCGCCACCGCATGAAGCCAGCTCTCTTCACTGTGCTCTGTGGGATCAAGGCCAAGACAGGTGGGGTGCCCTGAAGGCGCTCCTGTGGGCCAGGAGGCGGCCAGACCTGCGCCATGGCCGCCCTGCACGCTGTGTCTCCGGCAGCGGGCGGCTCATTTCTGCCTTGTCAGCGCCTTGCGTTTCTGTGTGTGGTTGTTTCACACCATTTACTTTGCAGTTTATAAATGGAGAGAAAGTCTTTCAAATGAGTAACAAGTAGCTGTACTCTGTAGGTGCTGCAGTGGCATCTGTTTGCAAAGGGAAGAGATGACAATGAGAAAAGTGGGCTGGTCACAATTTTATTTCATTTGTTGTAAGCATCCAAGATAATCACCAGGGAAGGATTTTTAAATTTCAGGCTTGCAGAAAAGTTGAAAAAGTAGCATTCTCACATACCCTTCTCCCAGCTTCCCGTCACGTCCACGATGAACCATTGCACAGTGGTCAAAACCAGGAAGTTAAGGGGAAGCGGCTGTGGCTCAATCAGTAGGGCTCCCGTTTACCATATGGGAGGCCCTGGCTTCGGCTCCCGGGGCCTCCTGGTGAAGGCAGGCCCGCCCGCACGGCGTGGTTAGCTGACCCAGCGAGCACAAGCAGCAAGGGGGGGATAAATGAATAAATAAATATTTAAAAAAAACAACAACAGGAAGTTAACGCAGGTGCACTGCAGGTGTGTGACTGCCACCAATTTCCCCACAGAGCCTTTGCTCTGGCCCACATCCTGCCCAGGACCTCACACAGTGTCCAGCGTCCCCCCAGCCTGTGATCCCCTTGTCTTGTCCTCCACGACCTTGACACTCTGGAAGAGAACTGCATAGTCGTTTTGTAGAATGTCCGTCAATGGGTTTTTTCATGATTAGGTTGAAGTTGTGCATTTTTGGCAGGAATCCCTCAGAAGTGCTGTCACTCCTTGGGGTGTCACATTAGGGATACATGCGTCAGTGTATCATCACTCATGGCGTCAGCCTCGACCACTCAGTTAAGTCATGACAATCTGAAGATAGCTGAAAAGAAATGCCTCCGAATAAAATGACTGTCACTAACAAAAGGTCGTCAGCAGGAAGGTCACTTGATTTCTTAGAGTGAATTGGTCTCCTGAGGTCAGTTATTTGAATTTTGCGTGTCACATGGGAGATAGGACTTCAGATACACTGGGATGTATGGAAAGTTTGTATGTGGTACACAAGTGTTTGCTTCTGACTGCGGTTTTGTTGTGAGATTGATGGTGTTGGCCATGGCAGTGACCAAGAACAAAGGCAGGGCCTGGATTCTGGCTTTGCCTCTGTCCACGTGACCCTGTTCCTCTTCTGTGAAATGGAGACGTGATAATACTTAGCCCCGTGAGGACCATGTGGGCGATTTGTGGAAAGCCACGGGTGCATGGGCTATTAAAAAGAAATCTATTTTTAAACCTACATTTAAGTTTCGCTTAAATACTCTAAGGACATAATATGCTTTTATCCTTGCTTGATTTTATCTGACTTTTTAAAAATTATTTATTTTTAATTGTGGTAAGCTATGCATAGCATAAAAATCATTGTAACCATTTTAAGTGGACAATTCTTTGGCATTAAGTGCATCTACAATACTGTGTAACTTTCATCACTGTCTATTTCCAGACTATTATCATCATCCCAAACCAAAACTCTTACTCATTTAGCAGTAATCTCCATTTCCTCTCCCCCAGCCTTGTTAGCCATTAATCTGCTGCGGCAGTTTGATATTACTGGTGAATTCCAAAACGAAATACTGATTATGTTTGTAAACTGGTCTGTTTCTCTGGGCTCATGATACCCTTTGATTGTATTAAATGCAGAGATTTCACTTTTACTTGGTTAAATTAATATTAGGGCTTTGATTCAGCCACGTCAGTAGGATGTTGAGTCCCTGCCCCCTTGGTGGGTGGATACCACAAAGTAAATATACGGGGAAGGCGAGCACAAGAGAGTTTAGTTTTGGACTCTGGAGCCCCAGGGAGAGAGCTGAGCCATTTGCCTTATAGTTTGCAGCTGAAGAGGCCAGAGCCCTGAACAGCTGAGAAAGCCCGGAAAGAAAAGAGCCCTGGGAAGAGACAAGCCTCATGCCAGCCTACGGCTGAGATGGGAAGGAGCTGGGACTGTGGCACCTTAGGAGGAAGAGGAAGGCTGAGCCCTCGCAGAGACCGGCAGCCGTCTTGCTCCAACATGCTGCAAGATTTTGGTGAGGGAAGTAACTTATGCTTTAGGGCCTGGTAACTGTAAGCTCCTACCCCAAATAAATACCCTTTATAAAAGCCAGCAGATTTCTGGTAACTTTGCACCAGCACCCCTTTGGCTGACAAATATATCTGCTTTCTGTCTCTGAATTTGCTTATTCTAAGTATTTCATATAAGAGAAATCTTACAATATTTGTCCTTTTGTATCTGGCATATTTCATTCAACAGGATGTCTCCAAGGTTCACTGATGCTGTAGCAGGTAGCAGCACTTCCATCTCTTTTTTACGGCTGAAAAATATTCCCTTGTATGGACATACCACGTGATGTCTATCCATTCATCTGCTGATGGACTCTTCCGTTGCTTCCAGCTTTTGGCTATTGTGAAAAATGCTGCGATGACCGTTGGTGTACACATGTATATCTGAGTCCCTGCTTGCAATTCTTTTGGGTGTATACCTTAGGAGTAGACTTGCCGGGTCGTATGGTAATTCTATGTCTAACTTTCTGAGAAACTGCCAAACCGTTTTCCACAGTGGCTGCACCATTTTACATCCCCACCAACCATCTAAAAGGGTTCCTGTTCCTCTGCATCCTTGCCAATGCTTACTTTTTAAATTATAGCTGCCCTTGTGGATGTGAAGTGGTATCTCATTCAAGTTTTATTTTGTATTACTCTAATGGCCAATGACGTTGAGCATCTTTTCATATATTTATGGCCATTTGAATATATTTGGAGAAATGTTTATTCAAATGCTTGGCCCATTTTTTAATTGGATTGTTCATCTTTTTATTGTTGAGTTTCTGGAGTTCTTTTTATATTCAGCTACATGGTTTTGCATGTGGATTTCTAGTTGCCCCAACACCATTTTTTGAAGAGACCATTCTTTCCCCATTGAATAGACTTGGCACTCTTGGCAGTCTTGGCATTTGAAAGTCAAATGACCAAGGATGTGTGGATTAGCTCTGAATTCTTTTTTTTTTTTTTTTAGATTTTATTTATTTATTCATTTATCCACCCCCCCCACCCACCCCCACTGCTTGTGCTCGCTGGGTCAGCTAACCACGCCGTGTGTGCGGGCCTGCCTTCACCAGGAGGCCCCGGGAACCAAACCCGGGGCCTCCCCTATGGTAAACGGGAGCCCCACTGATTGAGCCCCAGCCGCCTCCCGTGCTCTGAATTCTTGACTGTTCCATTGGTCTCTATGTTGGTCCTTAGCCCAGGGCCACACTACTTTAATTACTATAGCTAGCTTGGTAGTAAGTTTTGAAACCAGAATGTGAGTCCTCCAACTTTGTTCATCTTTTTTAAGATTGTTTTGGCTATTCAGGGTCGCTTGCAATTCCATATGAATTTGAGGATCACCTTTTCCATCTCTGCAGATAACAGAATTTTGAATTTAATAGGGACTGCATCAAATTTTAGATCACGGTTTTAGTTTGCTAAAGGCTGCCAAGACAAGATAGCAGAAACGGGCTGGCTTTTACAGCGGGGATTTATTAACGTACAGGCTTACAGGTCTGAGGCTGTGAAAGCATCTGAATCAAGGCATCATCAGAGATGCTTTCTCCTGGGTCCACTGTACGGCATCAGGCCGGTGGCGGCATCCCCTGGTCTCTCTCCTCTCCTCCGGGCCTCGTTGCTTTCAGCCTCTGGCTCCAGTGGCTACTCTCAGCCCTGTGTTCTGTGGTTTCAGCGTCTGGCTCTTGGGCCTTCCCTCTCGGCTTCTGGGGGTTTCTCTCTGTCTCTGCACCTCTGCTGATTCCAGTTTATAAAGGATTCCAGTAAGAGGATTAAGACCCACCCTGGGCTTACTGGAGTAATCGGTCTAATCAGATGGCCTTTAACTGAACCTAATGTAGCCAGAAGTCCACAATAGGTGCACACCCACAGGAATGAACCAATTTAAGAACATAATTTTCTGGGGTCCACAAAAAACTCAAACTATATACTGTCGCTTTAGGCAGTATTGACATCTTAACAATATTATATCTTCCAATCCATGAACACAGGATGTCTTCCCATTTATTTAGTCTTCTCTAATTTCTTTCAGTAGTGCTTTGTAGTTTTCAGTGCACAAGTCTTTCACCTCCTTGGTTAAATGTGTTCCTAGATATTTTATTCTTGCAGATAATATTGTAAATGGAATGATTTTATTGATTTCCTTTTCACATTGCTCATTACTGGTGTATAGAAATCCAAGTGATTTCTGAGAGTTTATCTTGTACCCTGCATCTTTGCTGAATTCTTTTTTTAGTGACAATAGCTTTCTTACAGATTCTTTAGGATTTTCTCTATAGAGTATCATGTTATCTGTGAATAGGGATAATTAATCCTTTCCAGTTTGGATGCCTGTTAATTTCTTTCTCTTGCCTGATTGCTCTTGCTAGAGCACTGTGTTGAATAAACAGTGGTGACAGTGGGCATCCTTGTCTTGCTCCAGATCTTAGTGGGGAGAGCTTTCAGTCTTTCACCACTGAGTATGATATTTTCTGTGGGTTTTTCCTAAATGCCTTTTATTGTGTTGAAAAAACTCCCTTTTATTCCTAGTTTTCTGAGTGTTTTTATCTTGAAAGCATGATGGATTTTGTCAAATCCCTTTTCTGCATCAATTGAGATAATCGTGGTTTGGTTTTTTTTTCCTTCATTCTATTAAAGTGGTGTAATGCAGTGATTGATTTTCTTATGCTGAACCATCCTTGTATTCCTGGAATAAATCCCACTTGGCCATGGTATAGAATCCTTTTAATAGACTTTTGGATTCAGTTGAGCATTTTTACACCTATATTCAGAAGGGATATTGGTCAGTAATTTTCTTTTCTTGTGCTGTCTTTTTCTGGCTTTGGTATCAGGGTAATGCTGGCCTCATAGAATGAGTTAGGAAGTAATCTCTCCTCTTCTGTTTTTTTGGAAGAGTTTGAGAAGAATTGGTGTAAATCTTCTTTAAATGTTTGGTAGAATTCATCAATGAAGCCATTCAGTCCTAGAGTTTTCTTAGTTTGGAGGTTTTTGATTACTCATTCAGTCTTTTCACTTGTTATAGATCTGTTGAGATTTTCTGTTTCTTGTGTCAGATGAGGTAATTTGTATGTCTCAATGAATTTATCATTTCATCCAGGTTTTCCAACTTGTTGGCATATAATTGTTCACAGCACCCTCCTGCAATCCTTTTTATTTCTGTAAGCTTGGTGGTAATGTCCCCACTTTCATTCCTGATTTTAGTTCTTTGTGTCCCTGCTCTCTCTTTGTCAATCTGGATAAAGGTTTGTCTATATTGATCTCTTCAAAAAATCAACTTTTGGTTTTGTTGATTCTATTGTTTTTCTATTCTCTTTCATTTATCTCAGCTCAAATCTTTACTGCTTCCTTCCTTCTACTCACTTGGGTTTAGTTTGCTCTTGTTCCAGTTTCTTTGTGTGTTTGTTTGAAAAATAAAGGTTTCCTTTTTTTCTCTTCCAAGGGAGCATAATACTTGTTGAAAATTCATAAAACCAACATGTTTTGGTTTTCTTTTTTTACCAAAGAACAACAATATACAGAAGGTTTTACCAACAATAGAACGTTTTGATCTCCCTGTTTTGTTTTGTTTTGTTTTAGCATTGCATTGACCTGTTTGCATAAGGATTAAACATTGTCAAAAAGTGAAAAATCCAGAGCGCTCTCCATTGTTGTGCTCCGGCAACGTGGTAAAAATCTTGCTTCGGTGGGCGACGAGGAACATATGTCCAAGGTCTTTCATTTTAGAGATGCCGAAGCATGGGAGAAAGGGAACAGTGGCAGAAGACGGAGAAGTGCCCAAGACGGAGCCAGAGACCAAGAAGAGTAAGATGGGAGGAAAGAAAAGCAAAAAATAGGCATCAGGAGAGGGGCCAGTCCTGTATGAGGACCCCCAGATCGTAAAACCTCACCTAGTGGCAAATCTGCCACAATCAAGATCTGCTCCCAAAGTGTGGATGGGCTTTGAGCCTGGATTAAGAAGGTTTAGACTGGGTAAAAGAAGAAGGCCCAGATATTCTGTGCCTCAGAGAACAAACTACCTGCTGAACTTCAAGCCTTGCCTGGATTATCCCATCAGTACTGGTCAGCACCTTCGGACAAGGAAGGGTGCAGTGGTGTGGCCGCCTTTCCTGCCAGTGCCCACTCAAAGTCTCTTGCGGCGTCGGCGAGGAAGAACATGATCAGGAAGGCCGGGTGGTCATGGCTGCATTTGGTGCAATTGTGCTGGTCACAGCCTGTGTGCCTAATGCAGGCCGAGGTCTGGTGTGGCTGGAGTGTGGGCAGCGCGAGTTCCCAAAGGACTCGGCTTCCTGCAAGCCCCTTGTGCTGTGTGGGGACCTCAGTGTAGCTCACAAAGAGATTGACCTTCACAACCCCGAGGGAAACAAAAGGAATGCTAGGCTCACCCCACAGGAGCGCCAAGGCTTTGGGGATGTGCTGCAGGCTGTGCCGTTGGCTGACAGCATCCGGCATCTCTACCCCAACACTGCCTGTGCTTAGACTTACTTGATGAATACTCAATCCAAGAACGTTGGCTGGCACCTTGATTACTTTTTGTTGTCCTACTCTCTGTTACCTGCATTGTGTGACAGCCGGATTCATCCCAAGGCCCTAGGCAGTGATCACTGTCCGATCACTTTATTCCTAGCACTGTGACACCTCCCAGAAAATCACAGCCTGGGAAATGAACCCCATAAACCATCATTTCTTTAAAAATGTTTCTCTCTAGAGAAGTCTGCACCGTATTTCCGTCCTAAAAATAATGAGTCTTGCTCCTAGTGACCGATTTAGGTTTCTATCTTGTCTTTAAGCCTAAGGTTTCAGTTTTTTGTGTGTTCTTTTAACATTAGACAAGCTACTGATGATTTCTCTTGACCTGTCCATGTGAAAATAAAGAGCCATAGTTAAAAATAAAAAAGTGAAAAAATCCAGCCCATTATTCAGGTGTTCAGTATTCAGGCACCTGATGGACAGGAGGATACTTTTCCAGGGAGTCATCCCTTTCCCTCCAGTAAGAAAACTTGCTGCATGGTAAAAAAAAAAAAAAGAAAAGAAAAAGAAAAGGTCTGGAACTCACAGGCTCTCGAATGCAGGATTTCTCCTGTATCTTCCAATGATAAGTTTCACTGGGAATCTCTAAGAAAAAACTACAGTATAAAGTATTTCCCAATCATATTTGGTCAGGGAACTTAAAAAAATTTTTTTTATTTTGAAAGAAGCTTTAGATTATCTAAATGTTACATCAAAATATGGGGGGGGGGATTCCAGGAAGATGGCAGACTAGTAAGACACATGACTGTCTTCTCCTCCAGAAAAATAGCTAGAGGATAGGCTGAAAGAGCCCAGAAAAAGATCTAGGGTTTAGGACACCAGGCACAGGCTGGACACCACTCAGAGGAGAGAAGGGCAAAGGAGGGAAATCATAACAACAGAACTGTGAGTTGAAACCAGCAGCTGCTGCTACTGGCACCCTCCCCCACACTAAAGACACTTTAGAATTTTTGGGCTTCTGGGCCTGCAACTATAGGCAAAGAGGGCTCCAGGGATCTACCACCCCAGGAAAGGGGAGAGAGAGGGACATGGCCTAAAGCTGACTTCAGCTTTTGACCCACAGATTTGGTTTGCTATGACCCATGAGCCCTTCCAGGCCAGATGGGACCACACAGTGGTTTGCCCTGGGAGCCTGCAAAGGACTGGAGAAATCCGACCCTCGCAATTGCCCTCTCCTAGCTGGGACTAATTGTTGAGGGCATCCCAGGAAAGGGGGGAGAGAGGGACACAGCCTAAGGCTGACTCAGCTTTTGATTCACAAATTTGGTCTGCTGTGTCCCAAGAACCCTTCCAGGCTGGGTGGGGCTGCGCCATTGTTTGCCTTGGAGCCTGCAAGGGGCTAAAGATATACAAACCTCCCCATCTCCTTCTCTTCTAACAGGGACTTACTGTTGAGGACAGAGGGAAGTAGAAAAGGGAGGGGGCTGCCAGAGAAGGCTGGAGAACTGTCTCAGAGAAACTTTGAATTACAAGGCTATTAGCCTCCAGACATGAAGCTCTACCACATTGATCTGGTTTATGTTGCAACAAACCCACACTCTGACCAGGCATTGAACTGAGCACTGTCAAAGGGCACCATCTCCTGGCAGACCAAGGAAGTGTACGCAAGAAAATTAAAAATGAGGAGAGGCTTTTTCCAGCCTTTATAGCCTCCCTGCCCAAGGCCCTAGGAAGCACCTCTACAACCAAATACTGGGTCCAGTGCCCAGTTTTGAGCAACCAGCAGGACAATCCTAACAATCCAGGTCGAGCCAAGAGCAGTGGTAACACACAGCTTCCTGCCACTAAATCCCTACAAAAGAGAAATAATTTAAGCATCTGAGTAAACTACATCCTAATCAGATGCCTAGATACCAGCAAAAAATTGCGAGCCATACTTAGAAAAGAGAAGACATGGCCCAAGAAAAGGAATATATCAAAGCCCCAGAAGAGATGCTGAATTTGAGAGAACTAATCAGTGAGATGTGCACAAATTTCCAAAATCAAATTAATGAGTTGAAGGACAATATGGTTAAAGAGATAAATGACATCAAGAAGATAATGAGTGAGCATAAAGAAGAATTTGAAATCCTGAATGAAAGACACCATAGGTGAGATCAAAAACACATTTGAGGCATGTAACAGCATACTCAAAATGATAGAAGAAAGAATAAGTGATACCACAGACAGAACAGCTAAAATTGAAGATAGAAAAGAATGGAAAAAATTGAGCAGGGGCTCAGAGAGTTGAATGGCAACACAAAACACAACATGTGCCATGGAAAAAGGGGCAGAAAGAGTATTAGAGAAAATAATAGCTGAAAATTTCCCAACTCTCACTAAAGAAATGAACTCACATGTCCAAGAAGCACACCATACCCCAATCAGAATAAATCCAAATAGACCTACTCCAAAACACATATTGCTCAGAATAGCAAATGTCAAAGATAAAGAGAAAATTCTCACAGCAGCAAGAGAGAAGCAAACGATCACGTACAGGGACGTCCAGTAAGACTTAGTGCAGATTTCTCTTCAGAAACCATGGAGGCTAGAAGACAGTGGTATGATACAATTAGGAAACTGAAAGAGAAAAACTGCCAGCCGAGAATTCTTCATCCAGCAAAACTGTCCTTCAAATATGAAGGTGAGTATAAAGTATTCACAAACAAACAGAAACTAAGAGAGTTTGCAAAAAAAGAATCCACCTTTGCAGGAAATATTAAAGGAAGCGTTAGAACCTGAAAGAAAAAGACAGGAGAGAGAGTCTTGGAGGAGAGTATAGAAGAAAGGAAAGCAGAAAGGATAACCAAAAGAGTAAAAAGAGAGACAAAAATAAGATGATATATGAAAACCAAAGAATAAAATGGAGGAAGTTAATAGTGCATTTACAATAATATCATTGAATGGGAATGGATTAAACTCCCCAATCAAAAGATAAAGGCTGATAGAGTGGATAAAAAAACATGAGCCATCCATATGCTGCTTACAGGAAACTCACCTTAGACCCACGGACACAACTGGCTGAAAGTGAAAGGTTGGAAAAATATTGTATTAGTCAGCCAAAGGGGTGCTAATGTAAAATACCAAAAATGTGTTGGTTTTTATAAAGGGTATTTATTTGGGGCAGAAGTCCACAGATACCAGGCCACAAAGCATTAAGTTCCTTCTCTCACCACAGTTCATTGTCACGTGTTAGAGCAAGACAGCTGCCGGCGTCCGCCAGGGTTCAGACTTCTGGGGTTCCTCTCTTCGTCCACCAGGGTTCAGACTTCTGGGGTTCCTCTCTTCCCGGGGCTGCTTTTCTCTCCGGGCTCAGCTCCTGTTTCCTCCACAAGGTCAGCTGTAGACGGCTTGCTTCTCTTCTCCTGGGGCCTTCTTTCCAACATCAAAACTGCTTCTGAAAAGACTGCTTCAACTGTCCTTGGCCTTGCCTTTTATATTCAATTCCTCACCCACCAAGGGGTGGGGCTCAACGCCCTAATCCGAACCTAATCATGCCCAGATTAACAGATCAGTTTACAAGCATGATTCAATTATATTTTTGGAATTCATAATTACAGCAAACTTCCACAAATATACTCCACACAGATAGTAACCAGAAAAGAGCAGGGGTAGCTATACTAATATCAGACAAAAACAGACTTTAAATGCAAAAAATCATTAAGAGATACAGAGGGCCATTATATATTAATAACAATCATAAATATCTACACACCTAACCAGGGTGCCCCAAAATACATGAGACAAACTCTGGCAAAACTGAAGGGAGAAATAGACATCTCTACAATAATCGTTGGAGACTTCAACACCCCACTGACATCATTAGATAGAACAACTAGACAGAAGATCAACAAGGAAACAGAGAACTTGAACAATATGATAAACGAGTTAGACCTAACAGACATATACAGAACACTGCATCCAAACTCAGCGGGTTATACATTCTTCTCAAGTGCCCATGGATCTTTCTCCAGGGTAGACCACATGTTAGGGCACAATGCAGCTCTCAATAAATATAAAAAGATTGAAATTACACAAAGCACTTTCTCAGATTATAATGGAATGAAACTGGAAATCAATAATAAACAGGAAAAAAGCAAATTCACAAATGTGTGGAGGCTGAACAACACACTCCTAAATAATCAGTAGGTCAAAGAAGAAATTGCAAGTGAAATCAGTAAATATATTGAGACAAAACAAGAACACAACTTATAAAAACTTATGGGATATAACAAAGGCCGTCTTGAGAGGGAAATTTATAGCCCTAACTGCCTATAGTAAAAAAGAAGAGCTAAACTCAAAGATATAACTGAACAAGTAGAGAAACTAGAAAATGAACAGCAAACCAATCTCAAAGCAAGCAGAAGGAAAGAAATAATAAAGAATAGAGCAGAAATAAATGAAATTGAGAAAAAAAAAACAAACAGAAAATCAACAAAACCAAAAGCTGGTTCTTTGAGAAGATCAATAAAATTGACAAACCCTTAACTAGACTTATCAAAGACAAAAAGAGAGAAGATGCAAATAAATGCAATCAGAAATGAAAGGGGGGGGAGTTACAACTGACCCCACAGAAATAAAAAGAATCATAAGAGGATATTGTGAGAAACTGTATGCCAACAAACTAGACAACCTGGATGAAATGGACAAATTCCTAGAAATGCACAACCCATCTACACTGATGCTACAAGAAATACAAGAACTTAACAAACCAATCACATTTAAGGAGATTGACTCCATCATCAAAAATCTCCCAGCAAAAAAATGTCCAGGACCAGATGGTTTCACAGGTGAATTCTACCAAACATTTTGACAAGAATTAACACCAATCTTCTTTAACCTCTTCCAAAAAATTGAAGAGGAGAGAAAACTACCCAACACATTTTATGAAGCCAATATCACCCAAATACTAAAGTCAGATAAACATACTACAAGAAAATAAAATTACAGACCAATCTCTCTAATGAACATATACATGCAAAAATTCTCAACAAAATACTTGCAAATCAAATCCAACAGTGTATGAAGTGGGATTTATTCCTGGTATGCAAGGCTGGTTCAACATAAGAAAATCAGTCAATGTAATACACCACATTAGCAAATTTTTCTTTTTTTAAAGATTTATTTATTCCCCAGCCCTCCCCCACCCCTACCTCGTTGTCTGCTCTCTGTGTCCATTCACTATGTATTCTTCTGTGTCTAGTTGTCTTCTCTTTAGGTGGCACTGGGAACCGATCCTGGGACCTTCTGGCATGGGAGAGAGGCACTCAATCCCTTGCGCCACCTCAGCTCCCTGGTCTGCTGCATCTCTTATTTCTTCTCCTCTGTGTCTCTCTTTGTTGAGTCATCTTGCGCCAGCTCTCCGTGCAAGCCAGCAGTCCACATGGGCCAGTTCTCTACTTGAGCCAGCTCGCTGCACAGGCTAGCTTGCCTTCACCAGAAGGCCCCGGGAATTGAACCCTGGAACTCCCATATGGTAGATGGGAGCCCAATTGCTTGAGCCATATCCGCTTCCCACCACATTAACAAATTGAAGGAAAAAAAAAACACATGATAATCTCAATCGACAAAATCCAGCATCGTTTTTTGATAAAAACACTTCAAAAGGTAGGAACAGAAGGAAAAATTCCTCAATATGATAAAAGGCATATATGAAAAACCCACAGCCAACATCATACTCAATGGGAAAAGGTTGAAAGCTTCCCCCCTAAGATCAGGAACAAGACAAGGATGCCCACTGTCACCATTGTTATTCAACATTGTACTAGAAGTTCTAGCTAGAGCAATTAGACAAGAAAAAAATAAATAAAGGCAGGCATCCAAATAGGAAGACGGGGAAGTAAAACTCACTGTTTGTGGATGACATGATCCTGTTCTTAGAAAATCCTCAAGTATCCACAGCAAAGCTACTTGAACTAATAAATGAGTTCAGTAAAGTGGCAGGATACAAGATCAACACACAAAAATCAGTAATGTTTTTTCTACACTAGTACTGAACAATCTGAGGAGGAAATCAGGGGGAAAATTCCATTTTCAACAGCAACAAAAAGACTCAAATACCTAGGAGTTAATTTAACCAAAGAAGTACAGGACCTATATGCAGAAAACTACAAAACAATGCTAAAAGAAATTTTAAAAGACCTAAACAAATGGAAAGACATTCTGTATTCATGGATTAGAAGAGTAAATATGAAGATGTCAATCTTATCCAAACTGATTTAAGGATTCAATGCAATACCATTCAAAATCCCAGCAGCTTACTTTACAGAATTAGAGAAGACAATTACCAAATTCATCTGGAAGGGTAAGTGCACCTGAATAGCCAAAAGCATTCTAAAAAAGAAGAACGATGTAGGAGGAATTTCACTGCCTGACCTTGAAACATATTATAAAGCTACAGTGGTTAAAACAGCATGGTACTGGCATAAAAATAAGACACATCGATCAGTGGATAGAATTGAGAACCCAGAAATAAACCCTCACCTATACAGTCAACTGGTTTTTGACAAACCTACCAAGTCTATGTTAAAGGGACAAAACAGTCTCTTCAACAAATGGTGTTGGGAGAACTGGATATCTATAACCAAAAGAATGAGAGAGGACCCCTATCTCACCCCCTATACAAGAATCAACTCAAAATGGATCAAAGATCTAAATATAAAAGCCAGGACCATAAAACTACTAGAAGAAAATGTAAGGAAACATCTTTAAGACCTTGTAGTAGGTGGTGGTTTCTTGGACCTCACACCCAAAGCACAAGCAACAAAAGAAAAAATAGATAAACGGGACCTCCTCAAAATTAAACACTTTTGCACCTACAGGACTTTGTCAGAAGGGTGAAAAGGCAGCCAACTCAATGGGAAAAAATATTTGGAAATCACATATCTGATAAGGGTTTAATATCCAGGATATATAAAGTGATGTTACAACTCAACAATAAAAAGACAAATGACCCAATTAAAAAATGGGCAAAGACTCGAATAGATATTTGTCCAAAGAAGAAATACAGATGGCAAAAAAAAAAAAACAGATGAAGAAATGCTCAACATCACTCATGATTAGGGAAATGCAAATCAAAACTACAATGAGATATCATTTCACACCTATCAGAATCCCACTATTAAAAAGACAGAGAACTACAAGTGTTGTAGAGGATGTGGAGAGATAGGAACACTTCTTCACTGTTGGTGGGAATGCAGGATGATACAGCCACTATGGAGGACTGTTTGGCAGTTCCTAAAGAAGTTGAATATAGACTAGCCACGTGACCCGGCAATACCACTACTGGGTATATACCCAGAAGAACTGAGAGCAGTGACACGAACAGACGTCTGCACACCAATGTTCACAGCCACATTACTCACCATTGCCAAAAGCTGGAAACAACCCAGGTGTCCATCAACAGACGAATGGATAAACAAACTGTGGTCTATTCACATGATGGAATATTATGCAGCTGTAAGAAGAAATGAAGTCGTAAAGCATATGGCAACATGGATGAACCTGGAGGATATTATGTTGAGCGAAGCAAGCCAGACACAAAAGGACAAATACTGTGTGAATGCGTTACTATGAACCAAATATATTGTGTAACACTGATTCGAAAAAAACATATGCATCTAGTACATTTAATTCTTTTTTTTTTTTTTTTTTTACCGGGAGGTCCCGGGTATCGAACCCGGGTCCCTCCATATGGAAGACAGACGCCCAACCATTTGAGCCACATCCGTCCCTAGTACATTTGAGAAATGTATGTTTTTCAAAAAAAATGCACTGCTATTTCATTATACCAAATAACATTGTACACTTTGGATGTTTTTTGCTTTATTAATATGTTTCAATAAAATTGATTTGTTAAAAAAAAAAAAAGAAAGAAAATATAGGGGAATTCTCATATATCCCACCTCCCCCGTCTAGTTTCTTTAGTTGTGAAGTTACGTTATTGGTTTGTGATCTTTATTCTTTTTTAAAGTAGGCATTTAGAGCAATAAATTTTCCTCTGAGCACTGCCTTCGCTGTACCTCCTAAGTCTTTGTATGTTATGTTTTCATTTTCATGTCTCAAGCTATTTTCCTTGTGTTTCTTCCTTGACCGACTGATTGTTTAATAGTGTGTTGTTTAATTTCCACATATTTGTAAGTTTTCTAGTTTTCCTTCTGCTGTTGATTACTAGCTTTATTCCGTTATGGTATGAGAAGATACTTTGTATGATCTCAATACTTTCACATCTGTTAAGATCTTTGTGGCCTAATATACGGGTTAGTCGCTTGGGAAGAATGTGCGCTCTGCTCTTGTTGGCGGGAGTGCCCATGTGTGTCCGCGGGGCCTGCGTGGCCGGCAGTGGCCCTCGTGCCTCTGCTGGTCACTGATACTCTGTTCAGGTGTTCTGTCAATTATCGAAAGGGTTACTGAAGGTTCTGACTATTGTAGAGCAATCTTTCTGCCTTCAATTCTGCCGACTTTTGCTTCATATATTTCGGGGCTCTGTTGTGAGGTACACGTGTGCTTATAGGAGCTTCTCGCTGGATTGAACCTTTTTATTCATGTATAATAGCGTTCTTTCTGTCTAGCCATCTAATCTAGTAAAACTCTGTTTTGTCTGACAGTAATGTAGCCAGTCCAGCTCTCTCTTGATTACCATTCACAGGGAAAATCTTTTTCTACCTTCTCAAGTTCAACCTCTTGTGTCTTTATATCTAAAATTAGTCTTAGGGAGCAGAGGTAGCTCAAGTACTTGAGCGCCTACTTCCTATGTACGAGGCCCTAGGTTCAATCCCTAGTACCTCCTAAAAAAATTTTAAAACAAAAATAAATAGAAATAAAAATAATAGAGTCTCATGCTTTTTCAACCAATCTTCCAATCTCTTCCTTTTGATCCATTGCCACTTAAGGCAGTAACTGAGCAGGAGGAATTTGCTCTTGCCATTTAGCTATTTGTTTTCTGTATGTCTTGTATGTTTTTTGTTCCTCAGTTACTCCATTAGTGCATTTTAAAAAAATTAGTTGCTTTTTGCAGTGCACCATTTTGATTCCCTTCGTCTTTCCTTTTCTCCATACTTTTTAGTTATTTTCTTAGTGATTACCTCTGTAATTACAATGAAGATTTTAAACTAATAACAGCCTAGTTCAACCAGTACCGTTTCAGGCGTTTGCAAACTCCAGTGGGTCTCCGTCCCTCCCCCTTCGTGTTGCCACAGTTTCAGATGACATCTCCTGCATATTTGACAGATAAAGTCTCCGGAAATAGAATTCTCGGCTGGCAGTTTTTAACGATTTCTGGCCCCCGGTTTGCCCTGTGCTTCCCAGCCTCTTCCTCCAGCTCTCCCTGGGTGCTGCACCAGGCTCCCTGGACTCCGGAGCCTGAGCAGGCGGCTCAGGCGGCGGTTTGGGTGGAGCTGCCCAGTGGCTCGCGCAGGCCTCAGCTCGCTCCGCCCGCCCGGGGCCGCAGCCTCGGGTCCTCCTGCACCCTAGGCGGAGACGTGTCCCGGGGCTGTGCGGGAGCCACCCACCGTCTCTGCTCTGCTGAGCCCACGCCTGCCCTTCCTAGCTGCTCGCAGACCTGGGGCGGCACAGCCCGCGTGCTCTTCCTCATGGTTTGTTTTTGGCTTTTTCGTTGTGAAACAGTCACATTCACAGAGACGTTGCAGTCACGGCACGAGCCTGTTTGTAGATAGGTTGGCGCCACGGAGCCCACCCCAGCCCCACCCCGCCCTGCAGGGTCTGTCTCCCGCCAGCACCCCTGACTGCATTCCTGTGACAACATCTTGCCCTTCTCCTTAGCCCCGTTGCCATGTGCAAGCACTGCGCAGGAAAACAGGCCTGAGTCCACAGCGAGTCATCTTTATTTTGCATCAGCGGTTCATTGCAGTGGTTTTGTAGCCAGATTTTGTCTCGGTTCTTAGCTAACTTGCAAGAAATAAATTTAAAGAGCAAGCCACATTGATTAGACCAGTAAGTTATTAAGGAAGGGAGGGAGGGGAAATGGGAGACGGAGCGGGAGGGGCTGAGGAGGGGCAGAGAGGCTGGCAGGCCCAGTGGCCCGTCAGACTACAGATGCCCAGGGCTGGCTTGCGTGTTGAGCCCTGGGGGGGGACATGGCGAGAGCAGGGCACAGAAGGCAAGACTGGGGGCAAAAGGCCTTTGCACTTGCTTTTTGAGCCATTGACTGGTCCGCCCCTTTGCCAACGATGGGAGGAGTCCCAGCCGTGGTGACTGATTACTCCCCCATCCGTCCCCATGAGGCCCCTGGAGACTCTCCCGGGCTTCTCCTGGTTCCCAGGGGCCATCTCGGTCCGAATGGGGAATCTCGTGAGGGTCTCCGAGCAGCCTTCTTGGGGGCACTGGGGAACACGTGTTCAATGGTGGCGGTTTTTCTGGGGTTCCAGAACCGTCTCTATTGCAGAGCTGCAGGGTTTTGGTTTTGGACATGCAAGTGTAATGAGATGAGATGAATTTGCACACGGGGTTGAGGTTCGGCACCTAGGTTGGGACATAGTCCAAGTTAAAGGCCAGTTAGGCGTGCTGGGAGTTTCCTTGGCCCAGCGCGGCAGCCCTCAGTTTGGAGGCGTCCGAGCAGGACGCATCTGCAGCGCCGCTGGAGCCTCAGGACCGTGTCCCAGGGCACACACCTGCGGGTGCTGGGCCTGCAGCTCCTGGCTGAGCCCGGGGGCGTCCTGGCAGGGAGGCTGTGGGGGGCTCAGAGCGGGCCCAACCCTGCCCTGGGCTGCCGCAGAGGGTGCCGGGGGCTCACGGAGGTCCTCCCCTCTGCGGCTGCCCCGACTGTGCTGAGGGAGGACCGGCCCAGCCCTTCCCGCGCCCTGCTCCCGCCGCCGCCAGGGAGAGCTGGGGGCTCGGGTCCCGCCTGGGCTGAAGAGCCACCCTGGGCCGGCCAGGTGGCCCCCCCGGAACTAGAAACTACGCCTGCAAAGGCCTCCCGCCCCGAGGGCCCGGAACGGGGCTCCAGCAGGCTTCCTTTCCCAGGAGGAAATCCTGCCGTCCTCAGCGATTCTCCCACTTCTAACCATCTCCTCACGTTCCTCAAAAACCCGAAGCCGCCCCTCACAGAGAGGCCCACGCCTTTGCCCTGGGGGCCGCCCCGGGGGCTGCCGCTCCTTTGGGGAGAGAAGCAGGCAGGCCCCGGGCTGCTCGCTGTCGGGCGGCCTCGGGGGTCACTCGGGCGGGAGCGGGAGGACCGGGGCGCTCGGGGAGGGTCCGCTCCGCCTCGGCGTGCGCCGCCACTGGGGGCCCGGACGGGAGGCGGCCACGGTGGGCGCCCGCGGGTTCGGCGGCCCTTCAGAGCCCTTGCTTCACTCGGACGCGCACACGCTGCAGAGCTGCGACTCGAGCAAGCGCGGCCCGCGCCGTGTGCCGCCCTCAGCGCCCGCCGCAGGGCGCCCCCGCGCCCAGGGCACCCGCTCCCGGGCTCTCCGCGGGCCTCGGGCCTCGCTTAGGCCGGCGCCTCTGCACCTGGGCCGCCTCCCCTCGCGGCCTGGCCCTGGGCGGGGGGGCAGCGCTGTGGGTGGGCGCCTGCCAGAGCAGCCGGGGGTCGCAGGCGTGCGGGGGTCCAGGGGTGTGGGAGCTGGGAACCCAGGAGCCTCGAGAGTGCCGCCGGCGGGTGTGGCGGTGCGGGGAGCGGCGGGCGGAGAGGGCGGTGGTCACCGGGATCTGTACAGACGCGACAAGGAAGGAGGGCGCCCCCGCTCGGCCGCGGCCTGCAGCTGTGGGGACGGGCTCTCCGCACCCGAGGCTCGCAGCAGCTGGGGCCAGGCAGCGCAGGCCCTGCTCAGGCAGGGCGCCTGGGCAGCAGCGCCTGGAAGGGCAGCCTGACGCCGCGCGTCCCCGGGGCCTGTGCCTGCCGCCGGGAACTGCGGGAGAAGGAAGGAAGGAAGGCGGAGCTTCTGTCCAGCTTCTGTCCACCCATCTGCCGTGGACAGGTGCTTTGACAAAACCGGACCTGGCATCAGACCCGGGACTTTCTGTGGATGCGGGACAACACCCTACCCCCTGGACGTTCCCCACCCAGCCCTGGAGCCTGGGCGCCCCTCGGCCGGCTCACGACAGGGAGGCCTCCTGGGCTCCTGGGAGAAGAGGGCGGCGGAGAGACGGGCGCCTCCAGGAGCTGCAGAAGGAAGGACGTGACGCCCCGGAGGGCCTGGGCGCAGCGGGGCCCGAGCTGGACGCCGGGCTCCAGAGCTGCGAGAGGAAGCTCCGCGGCTGTCCCGGCAGCCCCAGGAGCCGACAGCAGTTTCTGCCGTGCCGTGTGGAAGCCCCTGGAAACAGTCGGCGGTGGACCGGCTCCTTGGCAGCTGCTGGCCTGGTGGCCCCTGCCCTGCGCTCCCGGCGTGGCCCTGCGCCCTCCGCCTTGGGCTCAGCCGGGGCGCGGGTGCCTCCGCCGCCCCCAGCTGCTCCTGCACCCCAGGCCCAGCCTGAGCGCTGTGGGTCCCCCCAGGTCAGCGCCGGCCCCTCCCCTGTCCTGCAGCAGGGCCGGCACGCCTGGACGCGTGTTTCTCCAAGGAGGCCTCGGGGAACGGACAGCGCCCGGTGACGGCGTCTGAAAACGTGCGCACGGTTAAGTGTCTCTCCGGGGCAGGAGCTGACGGGACGAGCTCGCTTCCAAAGAAACGCGGCTCCGTGCTCCTGGAGAGGCAGAGCTGCCCCGCGGCCTGCTCCCACCCGGGGCTCCCCACAGCCCCTCGCCCGGCCCTCTGCCTGCAGCCTGCCCGGGCCCTCGGGGCGGTGGGCTGACCCGCACCCGCACCCTCACCCGTCTGTGGCCCGGAGGCCTTTGCAGGTGTAGTTTCTAGTTAAGGTGGGGCCGCCTGGCCCGACCACGGCAGCTCTTCAGCCCAGGCGGGATCCCCGAGTGTGGCCCTGGCCCGGGCCCGAGAGGCGAGGAAGGGGAGGGCCAGCGGCGGCGCAGCGACACCAGGTGGCTGCAGCACCGAGCTCCGCGCCTACAGGGCCCAGCTGTCCCACCCGACAGGCGTACTGCTCGGGGCTACAGAGACGCCAACAGGTGACCCAGCCACCGTGCGAGTGCTCGCGGCAGGACAGGGGCCCACGTAGCTGGCCCACGCCCCGCCGCAGGGTCCCGTGGAAGCCCTTCCCTTCCCTTCCCAGTAGCCAGCTGTGCGCGAGCCCGAGGGCAGCAGGGCTGGTGCCTGTGGAGCCCGGCGCCGCCCGCCAGGTCACGGCCACGTCTGTGTCGCCGCCCCAGGCCTGCCGCGAGTTCACGGCGCGCATCGCCACCTTCCTGCGTGAGCAGAGCTGCCTGAGGCCCGTCTGCGCCATGGAGATCGGAGGCGTGTCCGCGCCGTGCAGCTGCAGCCGGAGCAGAGCGCCTGCGAGGCCATGACGGCCCTGCGTGCGCCGCCTTGGCCCGGAGGGCGCATCTTGGGAACAGCTTCTCATTGTCGGCTGGAGACGTGGGGCTGGGGGCCGGGTGGAGCGCTGGCTGAGGCTGCCCCTGAGGCGGAGGCGGAGAATTTCAGCAAGCAGGCCACGGCGGTGCTGGACGAGGACTTCTCGGCCCACCTGGGCAGCCCTTTCCCCAGCGAAGAGGCCCAGGAAGAGCTGGCCAGGAAGGGCGGCCTCAGGCCCCCCAGGTGAGGCCCGGTGCCGCTGGAGGCGGGAGGCCGGGCCTCGGTGACAGTGACTCGAGTGGGGGAGACGGGAGCAGGGCTGCTTGCCTTGCCCTGGAGGCTGCAGGTAAACGACGGCACGGCGGAGTGGCGCCCCGGCCCTTGCTGAGTAGGGGGCGAGGTCCTGCACCCCCAGCCACCCAGAAGGAAGCTTGCTCTTTGTCCCTCTAAAACTGCAAGTTGGGAAACGGATGTGGCTCAAGAGGTTTGGCATCCGTCTACCATATGGAGGGACCGGGTTTGATGCCTGGGACCTCCCGGTTAATGAATGAATGAGTGAGTGAATGAATGAATGAATGAATTTGCAGGTGACTTCACCATGGAGGACTGGTTTGCAGCCGTTGTCCTGAGTTTAGCTTTGCTGGATTTGTTGTGGACGGTTCCTTGTAGGTCAGTGGAAACCAAGTGCTGGGCAGGGGTGAGGGGCAGGAAGCTCGCATCCAGGGGATTTTCCCTCTTACGGTTAACACTGAGGGGACATTAGAGAAAAAATGTCTTCTTAGGAGATACCGTATAATCTTACCACGTGACACGACTGTTCTGTTTGTCCCTTAAACTGCACGTGCATTGAGCTGCGTCGGGAGCGTCCAGGGGACCTTTTCGGCTGTCAGGGCTGGGGCAGGAGCTCCTGCTGGGGGCTGCTGCACTCCCTGCAGGGCCCAGAGGGTCTTCCCTCGGGGCTACTTCCTGGAGGCGAGCTCGGCCCTGCTGTGTCAGGGCTGGTCCCGGTGCCCTGGTGGGCCTGGATTCCACAGGACCCGGGTCCTGAGCTCGGCCTGGCCTGGCCCTGCAGTGAGCCAGCGAGGCCCCTGGTGGCCTCCCGGCCCGCCTCCCAGCTCAGCAGCAGCCCAGAGACCCCAGCCCGGGGCGGCGCCCACGCGCTCCTCCCAGGCAGTGGGGCAGGCCCTGGGGAGTCTCTCTTGGCTTCCGTGTCCACAGGTCTCCAGCTGGTTTGGCAACAAAAGAATCCGGTACAAAAAGAACATGGGGAAGTTTCAAGAAGAGGCTGGCATTTACACGGCAAGAGCAGCAGGGACACCCCCGGAGGTGGGGTCCCGGGGAGCCGAGCCAGCTGCCCCCCCACGCCCGAGCTCCGGTGAGAGATGCCCCAGGCCAGGCCTGGCGCCTCTGGGGAGGGGGCAGCACACCCCCTGGGCCCCTGTTCCCTAAGTCAGCAACCCCCCTGCGGCCCTGATGAGGAAGGGCGCGTGGGAGGGGCAGCTGTCTGGAGACTGGGTATGGGCCCTGCTCGGAAGGGAGCGGGAGGGCCGCCGACCCCCGCCCGCTGCCCGCTGCCCCCCGCCCGCTGCCCGCCTTGACGCTACGCCCTGTTCCAGGCTCCTCCCGCCCCTTCCCCGTGGAACCGGCTTGAAGGCGCAGGTGGGCGGTGATGCCTCAGGCCCCGGGCATCTGACGGCCCAGCGCTGACGGCTGCAGCTGGGGGCTCGGCTGCCTCTGGGGGTGCAGCTCTGCAGGCCTGGGGCTCAAGTAGGGAGCCGCAGAGCTGCCCATGCCGCCCGAGGGCAGAGGCGGGAGGGCCGCGCCCGCGGTGCACCCACCCGGGAGGGGAGGCCGAGCCGCTGCCCCAGATGCCTCCGCCGCAGGCGGCGGGTTGTGGGGGTGCCTCGGGTCCGTGGGCCGCGCTCGGGCCTCATCTTGACCAACGGGATGGCGGGGCCTCTGCACCCCAAAAGCCCAAAGCCCTCTCGGTAAGAACCCTAAGTCCAAAAGCTGCTCTGACTCTGCTCTGGGCACAGCTGTCCAGGGGCAAGTTCCCTGCCCATCTGTGGACCTGGGGCGGGGAGACGAGTTTCCCGCGCGGCTCGGGTGAGCCCCCGCCTCAGGCCTGGGGCGAGCGGCAGGAAAGGCCGTGGGCCCTGCAGCGCGGGCCGCTGACCCCGTGGGCCCTGCCCCGGCCCCGGGAGGTGGTGGAAACCGCGGCAGGGAAGGCGGGGGCCGGGAGGGGGCCCGGGCGGCGCGGGGCTGGGCGCTTTCCTGGGCCCCGGCTCCTGACGCGCTCCCTGCAGGCCGGGGCGGGAATTAGGTGGTGGGGACTTGGCGGCGGGGCGGGGCGCGCTCTCTGAGGCAGCGCCCTTTCTAAGGAGCAATTTTAGGCGACGAATTCCCCCTTGTGAAACTTGCCCCAAGTCTCCCCTGAAAAGCTTGCTGTACCTGGCGCCGTTTCTGCCCGGGAGGCCTCTGCGCGCTGGCCCCTCCTGCACGTTGCCCCGCGCTGCTCACTCCCCTGTTGGCGCCTCGGCCCTGACCCGGCTCCCCGCCCCTGAGCCCCGTGGCGGCCGGGAGGACCCCCGCACGCTGCCCCGCGGAAGCGCCCCCCCTCGCTCGGGGCCTCGCTGTCATGGGGCGCCAAGAAGCGGGTCTTTACGAGCAGTGGCGCGGGGGCCTCGGAAGCCGCCCCGGACCCTGCGTCTCCGGCCCACACAGCGGCGCACGCGATCGCCCTCCTCCCCTGCCAGGGGAGCTGTCGGGGGCCAGGGGGCTTGGCCCGCCGGGGGCCGCCGGGGGCGGGGCTCTGGGCTGGGGCAGGTCATCTGAGCACCGGGAAGGCGGAGGGGGCGGCACCAAGGGGGGCCGAGGGCAGGGTGGGGCGTGGCCTCTGAGGCCAGCTTGGGCTCGCCCCCACCGCCCCGCGGCCCCCGCGTCTGCTTGCTCGTTGTTCTTGCTCCTTGCTTTCGCGCCTGGGCTGCTTTTTGTTTCTTCCTTAGGAGGCACCGGGAGCCCACTGGGACCTCCCACGTGGGAGGCGGGTGCTCAACTGGCTGAGGCACATCTCCCCTCTGCAGTGTTTTTAGTCGGAGAAACGCACACACCCCTCCCCCAGCCAACTTCTGCCCATCAGGTCCCCTTTATTAGCGTTTTATGCGGCATACCTGAAATGGCCGCAGGAAGTCTCAGCTCCAAGGAGGGTCCGGAGCGAGGAGAAGGGCTGGGGCGGTGTCCTCCGCAGGCGCCTGCCCCTGGGCCCGGGAATACTGCGGTGCAGGACCCTACTCCCCACAGATGCAGGACTCCGGGCAAAGCGACAGTGACGAGGCACAAGTGCCTCACTGCACGCACGCGGGAAACGCCAGCCGCGTCAAAAGGCAGACCTGGATCTTTCCTGTGACAGCGGTTTGTGCGCGGCTTTTCACAGGAGTGAGACCTGGTCACAGTCGAGGCCTTTGGGGGCCGCGGCGCTGGGCGCCAGGCGCCGGGGTGGGAAGCAGCGGCGCGTGTCCGTGGGCGCGTCTCCTCGTGCTGCTGGCTTTTAAACGCAAGCACGTATGTGACCCTTGAAACATGAGGTTTGTCCTTAAGCATTTCCCCAGAGGGAGGACAGTTGGGTGGTTCCTCAGAAGGTTCAACACGGAATAGCACATGACGCAGGAGGACTGAGCTCAGAGGCCCGGGCAGGCCCCGGGCACCCGCGGCCGCAGCGGACTCAGTCACAAAACCGTGGCCACCGGCCAGGGAATGGACGAGCAAAACGCGGCCCATCCCGACAGTGGGCGCTGCTCGGCCGCAACAGGGCGCGCAGGGCAAACGCGTGGGCCGCCTTGGCGGCGACCGTGAGGCGGGCTCCCGGCACGCGGCTGTCCAGGGCCAGAAGGTGGACAGGCTGCAGGGTGGGGAGCTCCTGTGCTGGCGACGAAACGGGCGGAAATAGGGAGGCTGTGGCACAGCGCTGTGACGCAGCCCATGCCGCGGAACTGCTCAGGTAACGAGGCTCTGACACTTCACCACCACAGAAAAGAAGCGAAATCGCCGGGAGCTGGCGCCCTCAGAGCCTGCCCCCGCCTCGGCCAGCCCGGCTCATTATCCCCCCACCCAACGGGGCTCGGTGGTGCCCGCTGGGGGCCCGGGGAGGCGGCCCTGCCGCTGCCGGCAGACCCAGCCCAGAGCCTGGGAGGAGGGCGGCCGTCTGAGCCCCTCATCCCGGGGTCCTGGGGCTCCGGGCGGGCTCCGGGCAGGCAGCGGGGCTCCCGGAATTGACCGCACTTGGCGCCTGCGCAGCCTCTGCCGGGTTGTGCGGGTTTGCTTGGCAGGGCCTGGCCTCTGTCGTGTTCCGTTGTTCCTTGCCGGCACACCCAGGAAGCTGCCAGGCCCCACCGCCGGCCCTGCCCACCCGCTGCTTCCCAGAGCCCCTTGCAGCGCTGCGCGCTCACCGCGCTCGGGCGCCCTGCACCCGCCTGTGCCCATGCCGGAGTCCCAGCCTCGCTCGGGCGCCCTGCACCCGCCTGTGCCCATGCCGGAGTCCCAGCCTCGCTCGGGCGCCCTGCACCCGCCTGTGCCCATGCCGGAGTCCCAGCCTCGCTCGGGCGCCCTGTACCCGCCTGTGCCCATGCCGGAGTCCCAGCCTCACTGGGTCTGGGTCTGGATTCGGGGGGGGAGAGGGGAGGGCCCATGAAGGCTGGGGCTGCGCCCACCTGGGGAGCTCAGGACAGGGGCCTCTGGCCTCTCTCTGACCCACACCCGGGCCGTTATGCCGGCCAATCAGCAAGGTGTCTGCAGCGGGTCAGAGACGGGAGGGGCCGGGCTTGGGCTGGCAGCTTTCTCCCCGGGGCGCCGTTAGCTACTCCCCTCAGGGAGGACCACACATTTGGGGCCGAGGAGTGGGGTGGGGGTGCTTGCTTTAGACTACGGCACTGCGGGCGCCTGCGTCCCTGCAAAGCTGCCTTTAAGGCGAGCCGGAGGCACCGCAGCCGCCGAGGGAGCCCGAGGAGAGTGAGGACGGAGCGGATGCGATTCCCTCGCCCCCTCAGCCGAAGCACCGGGGGACTTGAGCCCAGAGCCCTGGGCAGGTGCCCCGCAGCCCCCTCCCCACATCCCGGGCCCCTCCAGGGCCAGGAGCTGGCGTCCGGGTTCGAGTCCCGCCCCTGCGGCCTGTGTGCAGCCCTCTGAGCCGCAGTTTCCGCCTCCGTGAAGCGGAGTGGGTGGAATCACGCGAGCAGATTCACTTCCGAGCAGAGCCCGCGGGCCCAGCCTGCTCCCGGGCGCTCCGCCAGCGCCGGGTTCTGTCGCCCGTTCTGCCGACGGGACACCGAGGCTGGGGGGTGGGAGGCCACTCCACTGACCGAGGTCTGCCGCCTCGGGCTGCCACGCTTTCCCACGAGCTGCTGTGGCAGGAGGGCAGACGCCTGGGTGGACCGGCCTCGGCTCCCCGCCATGCTCCACGCGGCCGCCAGGGGGCGACCTTGCACCGTGAATCAGCCTCAGGCTTCCCATCTGTCCCAGAACCCAGTCCCCTTCCGCACGCCTTCCCTTCTTCCTCCATCTTCCCTTCATTCTCTCCCTCCCTCCTCCTCCCTCTCCATCTCCCCCTCCTCCCCGCCAAGCTCCCTCTCACTCTGACATCACCTCCCTCTTCACCTGAGCCCTCGCTGCCCCTCTGCTGAGCACATTCCCACCCCAGGGCCTTTGCAGTGCCGCCCCGGCTAACTGCCCCCCACCTCCCAGCTCTCACCCACATGCCACTTCCTTCAGAAAGCCCCCTCCCAGCTCAGGCCCCATCTTCCATTTTCCGTCCTTGGCTGTGCTTGATTCCCGCTGTCTCCCCCTTCCGACTGGGTGAGCCCCAAAGGCAAGTCCACCTCGGCCTCCTTCCAGCTGGGCCCATGCAGGCCAGGCACATGGCAGGAGCTGAGGGGCCGAGAAAGTCAGTGACACCCCCCATTCCAGATGAGGAAGCCCGAGGCACCCAGGGAGGCTGGGTCTCAGGCCCCCACAGCCACCTCTGGCTCCTGCCGATGCCACCGGCCCCGCTGGAACCCGGGACCCCCCCAGCCCTCGCCCCAGAACCACCGGAAGGGAACATGGTGTGAGAGAGGAGGGGAGTTTATTCCGGGGCTGCTGTGCGGGGGCTTGAGGGAGAAACCTGCCCCTTGTCGGGCCCTCGGCCGGGCTGGAAGGGGAGGGGCAGCACTGTTTGGGGACATTCCAGTGCCCAGGCTGGGGATGGGGAGAGGGGAGTACCAAGGGTGCCTGTGAAGGGTTTGCTTCCTGGGTGACAGGGAACCTTCTGGAAGCAGAGGGCTCCACTGCCAGCTCTGCCATTGACCAGCTGTGACGCTCTGAGCCAGAGCAGCCATTTCCCCGGGCCTCAGTTTCCTCGGCTGTTAGATGGGCTGTCGGGGGTGGTCGTAAAGGGACTCAACGAGGCCTCCTCCTGGGGCCACCGAAACAGATGACCACAAACTGGGCATCTTAAAACAACAGAAACGTCACGTCTCCCAGCTCTGGAGCCCAGAGGCCTGAAATCAAGGGGCTGGCACCGCGCCCCCTGCCTCCCCCAGCGTCCGCGGGTGCCGGCAGCCCTGGGTGTCCCCGTCATCTCAGGGCCGTCTCCCCTCCGTGTCTGTCTCTCTGTCCAAATTTCCCTCATGACTGAGGAAGGGCCCACCCTCCTCTTAAAGCCTCCTCGGCCACGGGCCCCCCTTCCAGTGAGGTCACCCAGGGAGGTGCAAGGGCCAGCGGGCTTCAGAGGTTCTCCTCCAGGGGCGCTCTGGCCCCCAGGGGGTACTTGGCGACATCTGGAGGCATCTCGGGTGGTTGTGTGTGGGCGGGGCCAGGAGGGGCCCGGTGGAGGCCAGGGCGCTGGCCAGCCCCCACCCCAGAGAGGGACTGCCCGCGGCACCAGCCACGCCGAGGTGGGGAGCCCTGCCCGAGAGCTTGGGGGTGAGGACAGGGTGCCCCTGGGGCAGGTGGAGACCGGACGGGCCATGAGGCAGGGAGGAGGGAGGCGAGGAGGGTCAAGAGGGAGAAAGCCGGGGAGTGTGGAAGGGGACGCCAGGGGCCGAGAGGGTGAGGGCCAGGGGCACGGGCGGGCGTTTGGGCATCACGAGAGGACCGCAGAGCCTTGGAGGGGAGGCACCCTTCATCACTGACCAGCTCGGCCGGGGACGGGGGACGTGAGGACACTGGAATTCCAGGAACTCGGGGCCCTAGTGCCACGGCAGGAAGTTGGACAACAGTTGGGATTCTAGAGGAACCCGGAGGAGAGGAGATAGCAGAGGAGGAAGGCCTGGGGGCCCTGGGGTCCTGGAGAGCGGGTGAAGGGGTGTCTGGACTGTAGGCCTCGGTTTTGGAGAAGCAGGGAGCTCTCTGGAGAAGGGGTTCCCAGAGCTGGGTGCTGCAGGATGCATAAGAGTTTGGACGATGAAGGAGGAGCGGCCTGACGAAGCCTGGCCTGTGGGTGTCTGCAGATCCGGGTTCCACTCCCAGCCCCCCCTTTGTGTCCGTGTACAGTGGGGGCGCCAGGACAAGGAGGCCCCGCCACAGCCCCCGTTTCCTCACCTGCACCGCGGGCGTCTCGAGAGCACGCAGGAGACGAGAGGGAAGCGTTCCCATGCAGCGAGCGCGCTGAGCTGCCCGAGCCGTCACCACGACCCCGGGGGAGCATCCGGGGGGCGCCTGCCCCAGCCCTGGGAACAGGGTGGAGCGGGGAGGCCCAGAGACACGCCAGAAACCGCACAGGACGGTGTCCCCGCAAAGGGGGTTGTATTACTTTGGGGAGCCCACGGACCCCAGGAGAAAGTGACCCCCCAGGAGTGGGGACAGCAAAGAAGCAGGTGGCCCCTGGTCTGCTCGGCTCGGGGGGGAGGCAGCCTGGGGCCGGCTCGGCGGCTTTTCCACCTCCAGGGCTGACCCCCGGGGCCCCGACCTCCTCGCCCCCGCTGCCCTGTGGCCCAAGGCCCCTCGGAGCTGGGCGTGGAGCAGGCGAGGAAGGGGAAGCAGGGCGGTGGCCTAAGGGACAGGACAAGAGGGTCTCAGGGCCCACTCCAGGGGGAGGGAGCACGCCCCGCCCCTCCCCGGGACCCCGCCCCGTGCAGCCCCCCTGATCCCCAGGACCCCGCCCCGCAGGGCCTCATGTGCCCCGCCCCCTCCCTAGGAGCCCCGCCCCTCCCCAGGACCCCGCCC
>JAKSZT010054343.1:89288-100022 GCA_026826555.1 Tolypeutes matacus | reverse complement strand
AGCCACAGCCCCTCACCTGTCCAGCCACAGCCCCCTCACCTGTCCAGCGCTGGCCCCCTCACCTGTGCGGCCTGAGCCCCCTCACCTGTCCAGCTTGTATCTGGCCCTGCTCTCGGGTGCGGCGGCCTTGCCTGGTGGGCAGCTTCCCTGACCCCCACCCACTCAGTGCAGCCCCCACCCTGCAGTCTCCACACCTTGCCCGTGTCCCTGGGGGCAGGGCTGGACCTCTGGTGCCCTCCCAGCTGGGTGTAGGCCCGCCCCTCTGATCCGTGGCCCTGGCAACAGTGACGTGCTCTGCGCCTGGCCAATCAGGGCAGTGCTTGGCCCAGCTGTGGTGATTGGTGCATGGGTGCCACATAACCCAAGCTCAGCCAATCAGAGCCGGCCCTGGGACTTTGGGTTGGGCGGGGGAAGGAGGGATCCGTTTCTGCAGCGCTGGGTCCTAGTGCCCTCGCACCCGCACCCCGCGGGCTGCTCCACACTCTCCCTTTCAGCGAGCTCACGCTGGGGACCTCATTTCTTGCTTCAGATATTTTTTAAAGTATTTTATGATTATCCATTTGCTCTGGCTAGTGCCGAGTGGGCGGCTGGCTGGACGTGCCAGGCAGGGCTTGCCCGGTGAGGCCCCTCAACCGCAGAAAGAATCCCCACGGGAGGCGAGCGGGCTTAAGGACCTCGCCTGGACGCCTGGGCCCAGCCCCCCCGAGCTGTTCAGGCGCACGAAACCCTGACTCTCCTTTTTAAACGAAATCCACATCTCGAGCATTTTAATAGGTCGACAGAGTTCTCCAGAGTCCCCTGTGCTGTGCACGCAAGTTCCCACAATGGACGCCAGGCACCCGTCACCTAAACAAACATTTGAAGTGCATCTTACAAGTTTTTATTTCTCTTTTGTGGGAATAACAGGAAAAAAAATCAGTAATGGCCAACTCCTTGTTTTTTGTTTTTCATCCAAGTATTTTTTTCCTCCAGTAGAACAGGTTGCTGGAGTGCTGGCAGGGACCCACACGTAATTTAAAACTGTCCGCGGCACTATAGCACATTTTTCAAGATTAAAACAAAACCTAAGAGGTCAGGAGTCTTTTTAGGCTGGCTCTTAACCCTCTTTGTTCCACGACCCCTTTGGCAGTCAGGTGAAAACCATGGACCCCTTACTAAGTCCATGCTCTACTGTGTGTTATTTAATAAATATCTCACACCCACACCAACACATCCTCTTAAGAATGACGTTTTCTTGAAATTTCAATTCAAGTTCACAGACCCCCTCAAATCTTTCCCCTTGGGGGTCCGTGGACCCCTGGTTAAGAAGTCTGGTTTCAAGGCAGCGTGATGATCAGCTTTAGGTACCAGTACAGCTGGGTGGCGGCAACTGATCCAAGGAAAGTCTTCACGAGTCAGGGGAGGGGCAAGCATCCTTCAGCACCTGGACGATTAGCAGTAGGTTTTTTCACGGTGCTTCATGTTTTAGGATTTCAATTCTGGTTTGTGAATTTTTTTTCTTAAGCCATTTTTGAGCTGGGGGTTCTGATGCTGGTACCCAAAACCGTTTTTGCTAATATGGGCCCGTGAGACCCCATCCATAGAAACCCACCCAAGACACGCAGGCTTTTGTTCAGGCCAAATGGACCGACTCAGGAAGGGTTCTGCTGACGGCAGGTGCCGATTTTCTGGGATGGACTCAGAAGCCCTTCAGCAATCTAGGCGGCATGAGCTGTCACCCCCAGTGCACCAGAGAGGAAACTGGGCCCAGAGTGGAAAGCATCTGAGGCTGGCCTCAGACCCCGGCCCTGCACCCCTCGTCCCCCGCCCCCAGCACACACCTGCTAAATAGACAGAGGCCCCACAGCAGAAGAGGCCCAGTGCCACGTGTCTGAGCAGGCGACAGTCGTAGAGGAACCAGTCGGACCTGGGGAAAGGGGTGGGGGGAGTGGGAAGACAACGGGCTCAGGAGGGGGTGCTGGGGGGGCAGGCCACGAGGGGAGGCAGGGAGGGTGGCCAGAGGCAGGAACCCGGGGTTCGTGTGGGGCTGACGGCCATTGCCCACCCACCCTCCCTCTCCCCCAGCCCCCCATCTGACATCCATCCAGGTACGGAAGCCTCTCTGATTAGCCCATCCATGCCCCCTCCATCCATCCATTATCCACCCCCTTCCCATCAGTCATCCAATACCGTAAAGAAGGGGGAAAAAAATAAAATAAAAAACAGCCACTGCACACAAGACACTAGGTGGGCATGGGACTGCAGTTGCTTTACAGGCTTAAGTTATTGGGGAGATGAAGAAACTGAGGGTAACTTGCTCCTAGTGATGATGGGAGGGGCCCTGCTAGCAGCCCTCTCAGGCAAATCTCCAGGAGGTCCAGCCCCTGCCAATGCCTGCCCTCCCCGCCCCCCACCTCCGGCCTCACCGGCCTCCTCACTGTGCCTCTAGCAGCCCCACACACTCCTGCCCCAGGGCCTTTGCACTGTCTGCTCCCACAGCCTGGATCACAGCCCTCCTTCTCTCCTTCACACCCCACCCTCTCTGGCAGCACTGACCGAGGTCCCCTTGAGGATCCGTCCCGTGCCAGGCACAGACTCTGCCTATACCACACCTGAGTACATAGCTGCCCACCCACTTCTGAGCCTGGCATCCTGGGGGCGCAGGCTCCCAGTTCTGAGGCCTGGGTTAGAACGGAGATAACAGCAGCCGCTGCCCAGGGACCACAGCCTCTACCCAGCTAATCCAGGGACGAGGGGCACACGGAGGGCACAGGGCTCCAGAGGCAACAGGCAGTACCTGCAGGGTGAGGGCTGCCCCCCGGCCTCTCTCTGAGCCCCAATTTCCTTATCTGTAAACGGGACTCACAAGAACAACAACAAAAAAAAAACAGAGACAAAAAAACAGGAATTGCAGTGGAAGTTACATCGGCTGTAAATTTTAGCAAATAAAGGATGGATGGATGGAAGGTCGGCCGGACGGACCAGGGAGGGAAGGAGGGGAGGTGGAGGGAGGGCGGCTCTTCGCCATCAGAGGGCCAGCGAGGGGCAGCGGCTCTCCCAGGCCCGGTGGGGCCGCGCGCTCCTACCTGCCGGGGCCGGGGCCCCGCGCCAGCTCGGCGCTCAGGTGGCCGCAGAGCGCGGCGAGCAGCAGGCAGGTGAGGCCCAGGGCGAGGGCGAGGGCGGCGAGCGCGGCGGCCAGCGGCAGCAGCGCCCCGGCCGCGTCCTCGGGCAGCCCCGGGCCGGCCCCCAGCCCCAGCGCCTCGGCGCGCGGCCCCCGCAGCTCGGCGCGTCCCGCCTGCAGCTGGAACAGCAGCTGCGCGCCCAGCACGGCCAGCGCGGCCGCCGGGATGCCCAGCAGGGTCATCGCGGCCAGCACCCGGCCGCCGTACGAGCGGGCCATGGCGGGGCCCCCGAGGGGGTGCCGAAGGGGGCCGGGAGCAGGGGGTGCCTGAAGGCTCGGGGCTGGGTGGGCGCGGCGGGGGCGCGGGGACTCCCAGGACTCTCGGGACTGAGCCTTTCTCCTCCCTCGCGCGCCCCTCAGTCCTCCGGGACCTGGCGGGCGGGGCGGGGGCGGGGCGGCCGCCCCAGGCCCCTCCCACAGCCCCAAACCTGAAAGTGTGCCGCGCCGCTGCCCCCCGAAAAGCAAAGGAGCGAGGTTTTAAATAGCTTCCTTTGTGGTTTGGCGCCAGTCCACGGAGCCTGCCACGGGCGGAGATCCGCCTCCGCCCCCCTTCGGCCCCTCGGGAAACGGGGCCCCTCCGGGACGCCCTCCTGGACCTGCTCCCCAGCCGGCGCCGCGGCCCCTTCTTCCCGCAGCACTTTTTTTTTTAAGTTTTTGCATTAAAAATTTTTTAAGTGTTTTCCTTTAAGTGAAACTCACATCAAGTTTCAAGTTCAACAATTCTGTGGCACTTAGGACTTCCACAGCGTCCTGCAGCCACTGCCTGTATCTGATTCCAGAACATTCTCGCCCCAGAAGGAGGCCCCGTTCCCATTAGCAGCCGCTCGGCCTCCCCCCACCCAGCCCCTGGCAACCCCGCGTCTGCTGCCCGCCCCTGTGGATTTGCCTGGACATTCCGGCCAAGTGGGATCAGACAGTATCTGACCTTCTGGGTGGCTCAGCATTGAGGTTCCCAGCTCGTCCACGTCTTCAGGGCTGAACAAAAGCTCTTAGGCAGATGCACCACAGTCCGGCCGTCCATTCATTCTCTGCTGGGGGTCTGAGTTCTTTCCACCCTCTGGCTGCTGGAGGAAACGCTGCTGCCCACGCTGGCCACAAGGATTTGTCTGAACGCCCGTTTGCAATTCTCTGGGGCATATACCTAGGGTTGGAGTTGCCGCGTCATACAGCAAAACCCAAGTTTCTGAGGAACCGCCAAACTTTCCCGCAGCAGCTGCCGGTTTTCCTTCCCACCAGCAGAGCACGTGGGTTCCAGTTTCTCCACATCTCACCACCACTCGGCATCGTCTGTTCTTTTTACTCTCGCCATCCTAGCGAGCGGGAAGTATCTCGCAGTGGTTTTGGTTTGCGTTTCCCTGATAACTAACCCAGCTTTCATGTCCTTATCAGCCATCTGTACACTGCTTTGGAGAAACATCTATTCAAGTCTTTTGCCCATTTAAAAAGCGGGCTGTTTGTGTTTTTGTTCCCCTAGCATGCTGCACATTCCACAGAGAGGCGTGTGCAGTCCCCACTTCCCTTCCCAGCTTGTGGGCCCTGCCAGGAGGCTCCAGGATTGTGGGGTTTCTGTCCCCTGTCCACCAATGCATCCCCAAATGCCTGGGACTGGGCCCGGCACACAGCAGGCGCTCAGTAAATGCTTGCTGCACACATGAATGGATGGAGGGATGGATGGCCTTGCATTCCTATTCTGGAATTCTTGCACAGTGAGAAAAATCAAATCTGCAAATGATTTCAAAGGTGATACATTTCTGAATAGTGTATCCAGGATATAAGGGTGAGTGAGGTGGGCAACGGGCCCCGTGTCAGCGCATTCCGCCCTCACAGCAGCCCCGAGGGCCCATTGCCATCGCCGGGCTCGACAAATGAGGAAACTGAGGCACAGAGAAGCCACACATGCTAGTAAGGGCACAGAGAGATTCGAGCCCACTGCTCTGTACTGCTTCAGATATGTTATACCTTCCACGGTTTGAACTTCCAGGTCTCTCCTGACTTCATCAATAATTTATTTTTTTTCAGGGTCCCCTAAAGAGTTTGTGGGCCCTGAAGGACAGGCCAGTAAACAGCCCTGGGGGAGGGGACGGGGTGCCCCCCACAAGGTGGCTCCCTCTGCTGTGTGGCATTGGGCAAATCCCTTGACCTCTCTGGGCCTCCTCATTTGTACCAGGAGTCCATTCATTCATTCATTCATTCACTCAATCTGGGATCACCTGGCAACAGGATTTTGTCCCAAGACACCTGGCCTCTTTCACCAAAATCAGGATGAAGTTTCCGTGTTTTATGATGCAGGAAAAGCCCAACGCACGGAAGGTGGGTGGCAGCGCTCCAGCAGTTCATCTGGCGAGCTCTGCAGCCCCGGCTCTGGCACTTGCATTCATGCACTCGGCAAACACCGAGGGTCTGGGGGGCGCCGTGCGCTGCGCTCTGGGACCCAGCGGCGGCCAAGCCAGGCCAGCTGGCCTTCTGGGGACAAAGGGACAGGTAAGGGGGTGACGCTCCAGCTTGGGGTGTCCAGCCTCAGTTTGGAAAGCTGACCCCGCAGGCGATCCCAGGCGGTGGGGGTGGGGGTCTGGGCCCTCGCGGGACCCTGGGCGCGTGCGTGTGAGCTGCACAGGGGCTCTTGGCCCCGGCCCGAGGGCGCGCCACCCGGTCCCGCCGCCAGGGGCGCCAGAGGCCCGCAGCTTAAATTTCCGTGATGTGCTGCCTCCCCCGGGGTTCCCGGGGCCCCCAGGAGTCCGCCCGCGGCTACCAAGTGCACCCCGTGTATTAATTATGAGTTTGTTGTTAATATAGCTTCCGGAAGGACTGCTGTAATTTTGCATATGAAATGATATGTGCTCTCAGCACACAAGGGCAAAATTCTTGGAAAGGAGAAAATCTAAAGCAACAATCATGTAAAAAGAAAAGAACATTTATAGCGACAGTAGCTAACCTCGGCGCACTGCCTTGAACCCTGGCAATGGTCCTGGAGTCCTTGGAACGCCGGAGGACGGCCTCATTTTATGGAAGGGGAAATTGAGGCACAGACAGGCGAAGCAACTTGCCTGGAGTCCGTCTGCGAGGGAGTCGGGGGCTGGGATTGGCACCCAGATTCTGAGTCCACACTAAACTCACCAGACGTAGAGGTTAGCAAACAAGGAAGCTGCCACGGCGCGCGATTCAATCACACGTTTATTCTAAAGTTTGCATTTTACGCCATATTTCTAGACATCCGTGAAACGTCCTCACGCTTCACCGGCTTGGGCGCAGCCCAAGTAGCTGGCCCCCAGCTCCAGAGACGCTCAGGCCCCAGCCCCAGCCCCCAGGCCCGCCCTGCCCCTGCGTGGGAATCACCGCAGACCCTCCACCCCTCCTCCCCTGGCTGCGCCCCGCCCCGCGCCCCCAGCCCCCCACCCGGGAGTCTCCTAGGTTTCCACGCCCTGCCCGTCCAGGCCCCTCCGCGGGGCCTCACCACAGAGCCCGGCGCCTGCCGGGTTCTCCTCAGGGCGCAGCACAGCCCCCCAGCGGCCCCCGCCGCGCCGCCCTCTCCACGTGGTACTTGCGGCCGCGCAGGGGCTCGGTGGGACTGCGCGGCGGGGTCCTGGGGTCCTGGGGTCCTGGGGCTGCGGTCCAGCAGCTCGGCCGCCTCCCGCCACTTAGGAAGCAGGCGGTGCCCAGGCTCCGGGCTCGCCGGCCGCGTCGCGCGTGAGCATGTCCCCGCCCCGGCGTGGGCACCACCGCGGTCCGCAGGCGCTCTGCGGAGAACCCGGGCCCGAGCTCCCTGCCGGGCCGCCGAGTCAGTGGAGGGACCCCAGGGACGCGCCCGCCCTGACGGAGCGCCGCCTGTGCGCCCTGCCTCCGCGGCGTGGGGACACGTGGGAACCAGGGCAGTCTGCGGCACTGGCCGGCTGTTCCTCCCAGACGCCCGCCGGCTGGCCTCAGGGCCTTGGCACTGGCGGCCCACGCAGGGCGCTCTGCCCGCACAGCCTCAGATGGCAGCAGCCCACGCACGACGTTGTTTATTTCTCTTGTTTCTCGTTTGCCCTGAAGGACAATGCCAGCTCTGTAGGGCAGAGGCTTCTGTGTTCCTTTCCTGGAACAGGGTGGAGCAGAGAAGAGGCGCTTGGGAAATGTTTGCGGGTGGATGAATGAAGGAAGGAATGAATTCTGCTAATCACCCTGAGAAGCATCAGGCCGGTAGGGCTGGCGGTCAGGGGGGGCCTCCGGGAGGCCTGGGCGAGAGTGCAAAGGCCCTGGGGTGGGAGGGCGGCTGGGGGGCAGCCCAGATCAGCAGCGCCTCCAGGGTTATTAGAGTTTCATTTTGTTCTCAGGGTGAGGGGAGCGGTGAAAAGCCGTTTGCAGCCGCGGGAGACCAGTACCCCGTCCACGCCGCAATCAAGGAGTGCGGGCAGCTGCTGGACGGCGCCCGCCGCCCTGCCCGGCTCTGCCGACCCTTTTCCAGAAGTCACACCGCGCAGGCGCGGCGCCCCGGGTTGCCGAGGTTAGCAAACAGGACCACAGGCCACCGGCCACATTTTAAATTCACACGAACAACAGATCATTTTATGTAAGCGTGCCCTGCACTACACCTGGGACGTAGCTGTGCAAGAAATGATTTGTTGTCTAGCTGGAATTCAGGTTTCACTGGACGCCCTGTCCTCGCTCCGCAATCCTGCACGGGGTGGGCGTTTCGTTCAGAGGGCCCCACCCCAGACAGGTGGGGGAGGCGCCGGGCAGAGCATGCACGGCCGCTGGTCACGTAGCAAAGTCTCGTGTCCCTAAGTCTGCACTTGTCACACGGTCCCCAAAAGGGAAGCGCGTGCGGCGCCATGGGCCCTTTCACCTTTCCTGCACGACCGAAAACGTTCATAATAAAAGCTGGGGGTGGGGGGTGGGAGCGTCAAATGAGGTCTTACCGCAGCGGAGGGGAGAGTTCGTCTGTGGGGGTCCCACGTGAGGCCTGGGCCCAGCACCTCTCCCCACTCTGCCCACGTGGCGCCCTCCGCCTGGAAACCCCTCCCTCGCCTCGGTCTTCACCCTCCTATCCCGCCGACTCCCGGGGGGTCTTTCCTTAATGCCTCCCGCTTGGGGACGCGTCCCCTGACCCCCAGCCCCAGCCCGGTCTCCCCGTTGCAGCTCGTCTGCTACATGTTTGAGTCTTTGTTTCGTGTCCTCCCCCACTAGGCTGTCAGCAACCCCCCTCCCGGGGTCGGAAGCTGGCTGGTGCCCCCTCTCCCCAGGGCCTGGCGCATGGGTGGGTGCCCACGAGCTCCCGACGGAACAGGTGACGGCAAACAAAGCCTCCTCCAGGCAGCCTTCCCTGACCGCCCGCCTCACCTCCCAGGGTGACCTGGGAGGGCAGGAAGAGCCCCTCCTGGGGCTCCTGAGGAAGAGGCGCTGCCCCGCGGTCCTGTACACGCACCAGGCGTGGCCAGGGGGGCAGCCGTCCAGCACGCGGCCTGGCTGTGGGGACAGGGCGGGGCCTGCGCTGCAAACGCGAAATAAAAATATCCGTCGTCTTGGAAGGTGGCAACGGCACAACCTGTGAACGTAACCGATGCCCTGGGACTGTGTAGTTGAAAGGGGTTAAAATGGGAAATTTTAGGGGTGTGTGTCACCGCAGTTAAAAAAAACAACATCCCGCAGAACTGCATAACCCAGAGTGAGCCCTAATCATATAAAGATAATGACGTCGATTTCCCAGTGGTAGCAAAGACACAATAAGGCAACATTTTGCATGACGGAGTCAGGAACTCTGGGCTGCTGCATGGGTTTTCTGCAAACCTACAGCTGCTCTAAAAAACAAAATAAAAGTGTTTTAAAAAGATGTGAAAATAAAAATAAAAAGTATGTGTGTGTCAGCAGCTACCTACGGCCGAAAACAGAGATTGAGAGGGGACTCGTTTTCCTGCTTGTTTTTATTATTATTGTCATTATTGAAATAGTAGCGATCACTAACAACGCAGGGGGTGAATAAATAAAGAAAATAAATCTTAAGAATAAAAAGGGGGACTTCTGGGAAGCTGGCGGACTAGTAAGACACGGGAATCTCTTCTCCAGAAAAATAGCTAGAGGACAAGCGGAAACAGCCCCGAAAAAGATCTTCTAGGGTTTAGGACAGCAGGTGAAGGCTGCACACCACCCAGAGGAGAGAGGGACAGAAGAGGGAAATCGCGACAACAGAACCGTGAGTTGCAAGTAGCAGCTTCTGCTGCTGCCGGCGCCCTCCTCCACACTCTTCAGAATTCTCGGGCCCCTGGGCCTGCGACCACAGACAAAGGGGGCTTCAGGGATCTGCCACTCCCGGAAAGGGGAGAGAGAGGGACACAGCCTTAGGCTGACTCAGGTTCTGACGTGAAATTTGGGCTGAGGAGCCCCACGGACCCTTCCACACGGCAGTTTGCCCTGGGAGCCCAGGAAGGACTGGAGAAATCAGACCCTCGCAACCTCCCTCTCTTCTAGCCTGGACTAATTGTTGAGGACACCATGGGAGAGGGGAGAGAGAGCCTGGGGCTGACCCTGCTTTGGACTCCCAGGTTTGGTCTGCCCTGTCCCGAGAGCCCTTCCAGGCTGGGTGGGGCTGCACCATTGTTTGCCTTGGAGCCTACAAGGGGCTAAAGATACACAAACCTCCCAATCTCCTCCTCTACTAACAGAGACTGATTGTTGAGGATTCAGAGGGGAGTGGAAATATTTCCTAGCTGGGAAAAGGGGGGCGTGAGGAGAGAAGTCTGGAGAACTGTCTCAGAAAGTTTGACTCACAGGGCTCCTAGCCCCCAGACAGGAAGCTCCATCACATTGATCTGGCCTGTGTCACAACAAATACGCTCAGACCAGGCATTGAATTGAGAGCTGCCAACGAGCGCCATCTCCTGGCAGACCAAGGAAGTGCACATAAGAAAATTAATAAGTAAGAGAGGCTTTTCCTGGCCTCTATAGCCTCCCTGCCCAAGGCCCTAGGAAACAACTCTACAACCAATTACTGGGTCCAGTGCCCAGTTTTGAGCAAACAGCAGAACAATCCTAATAATCAAGGCTGAGCCAAAAATCAAAGAGCTGTGGTAACTCACAGCCTCCTGCCACTAAAACCCCAAAAAAGAGAAAGAGATAAAGCATCTAAGTAAAATACAAACTAACCAGATGCCTAAGCACCAGCAAAAAATTACGGGCCATAATTCTAAGAAAATAGAAGACATGGCCCAAGAAAAGGAATACAGCAAAGTCCCAGAAGAGATGCAGAATTTGAGAGAACTAATCAGTGAGATGAGCACAAACTTCCAAAGTCAAATTAATGAGATGAAAGAGAATATAGTTAAAGAGATCAATGACATCAAGAAGTCATTGCGCGAACGTAAAGAAGAATTTGAAATCGTGAACAGAAAAGTAACAGAGTTCATGGGAATGAAAGACACAATAGGTGAAGTAAAAAATACATTTGAAGCATACAACAGCAGACTCGAAATGATAGAAGAATAAGTGATACTGAAGACAGAGCAGCTAAAATTGAAGAGAGAAAAGAACAGAGAGAGAAAAGAATGGAAAAAATTGAGCAGGGGCTCAGAGAGTTGAATGACAACACAAAACGCAAGAACATA
>JAKSZT010054343.1:47420-72866 GCA_026826555.1 Tolypeutes matacus | reverse complement strand
TGTACCGGGAGCTGCAGAAGGTGCTGGCTCCCTACGCCCGGCCCATCTTCCTGCGCCTCCTGCCCCAGGTGGACACCACAGGTGCGGCCGCCCCTCCACCTGCCTGGCTGCCTGTCAGTCCGTCTGTCTGTCCACTCACCCGCCTGTCCATCCGTCTGCCTGTTCATTTGTCCTTTTGCCCGCCTGTCAGTCTGTCTGTTGGCCCATCCATCCGTCTACTTGTCCATCCACCTGCCCGTCTATCCGTCTGTCCGCCTGTCCATCCATTTGTCCACTCTCTTGGCTACCTGTCCGTCCATCTGTCTGCCTGTCCACTTGTCTGCCCGCCTGTCTGTCCATCTGCCTACCTGCCTGTCCACCCGCCCTCCCCGTCTGCCCATCCGTCCATCCGCCTGCCCGTCTGGCTCCCTAGCCCACTCCCCGTGCTTGGCCTCCGCATTGCCGTCGCTCCCGCGTGGCGGCGCCGTGGCCGTGTCTGGACGTCGACGCCTCTGGCTCGGGGTCTCGAGCCTCTTCGGCAGCCCTGGCGCCCTTTGACCTCCGTGGTGTCCTTGTCGGAAATAACCTCCTAGTCGGGTTTGACCTTCGTAAAACCCTCCCACCTCGCAGTCACAGAGGCGTTCCGCGCGCTCGCTGCACTGGCCTCGCTGCGGCCTTCCTCCGAGCCGGGCCAGAGGGCCAGGCGGGGGCGTGGAAGCCGTGTGGCGCCCCTCGCCACGAGCGCGGACCGCAGCTGGGAAGCGGCCAGGGAGCGCGTGCACTGGGGCCTCGTGTGCGGGCCGCGAGCCGGCACGGGGGGCCTGGCCAAGCGGCCAGTGGGGGCATCAGGGCGGCCCCGGGGGGCACGAAGCAGGGGAGCGGAGGCCACAGGAGAGGGCCCCTCTCAGCGCCCGTCCCCCCGCAGGCACCTTCAAGATCCAGAAGACGCGGCTGCAGCGCGAGGGCTTCGACCCGCGCCAGACCTCGGACCGCCTCTTCTTCCTGGACCTGAAGCAGGACCACTACCTGCCCCTGGACGAGGCCATGTACGCGCGCATCTGCTCCGGGGCCTTCGCCCTCTGACCTCCTGCCGCCGGGCAGGCGCGAGCCGCTGCCCCTCGCCCCTGCAGCCCTCGCCTCCCCGCGCCCTGCTGACGTTTCCCGGGACCTGGTGCCCCTGCGGTTACCGCTGGCCTCGTCTAAACTGTGCGCAGACCCCTGCATCCCCTGCTGGGGGGTGTCGGCCCGGGGCCTCGGGGTTGCCTGGAGACCTTGCTGGGGCCGCCGTTGCCTTTTGCACCTCGTCCCTGATGGGTCTCCCGGCCCGCCTGCCCCTGACGCCCTGGACGCATCCCCTGCCCGCCCCTGCCCAGCTGCCCACACAGCTCCTGCCGGGGGCCCCGAGGACAGCCGGGGTGGCTGCTGGGCCGAGCCTCGGGCCTGCTGTGGCGACCGCTCGGCCGCCGCCTGCGGCAGGCTCCTGGGGTCCCGAGTGGCTGCTGAGGCCCTGTGGGAATGGGGTGGGGCAGGGGTCTCCTGCCTGGGAGGCGCCTGCTGATTGTCCCCACTGGGGTAGCCTCTGGGAGCCCCGCGCGGCCTGCGCCTTCCCAGCCCTGAGCTTTGTTTCCTAGTTGAGTGAGAAATAAACCTGCAGAGCCTCTGGGCTGGGGTCCTTCGCGCCTGGCCCGGCCTCCGGGACCACAGCGCAGGGCCCGGGGGGCCTTGTTGCAATGGACAGAGTGGGATGGGTGCGGCCACCGCCCGGCAGGCTCAGGGGCTGCGGCGTAGTTGTCCGGTGGGAGCAGCGGGGCCTGGGAGGGCGGCGGCTGCCTCCGAAGCCCCCACCCTGAGCCCAGCTCTGCCGTGGCTGGAGCGCCTCGGTGGCTCCCGGTGGCGCAGGCGGGGGAAGCCGCGGCCGGGCCTGGCGGGGAGGTGGCCCAGCGGGCCGGGCCGTTGGGGCTCGTGACACGTCCAGTTGGTCAGCACGCTCCTTGTCCTAGAACGGGTCTAGGTTTACAGACTGACTGACCAGCAAGCACAAGCGCCCCCCGCGCCCCTGTGCTTAACGCCCTGCGCTGGGCGGCTGCCTCCTGCCTTCAGTCATCTTGGCCAAGTGCCACCAGCGAAGGCACAGCTCCCGGGGTTCTCCGTGGGCCTGCGTGATGCAGTGAAGACGGAGAAGCGTTGGGTTCCTCTAGGCTCTTGACCGTGATGCATGAAAGACTATGAGCACGCCAGCTTAGGCCAGTAAAAAGGACGTTTGGGAAATGGGGGAAAGAACAGAGCTTGCTGGGAAACGGGAAAGACAGAAATACGCACCAAGATTTGGCGCGGGCTCAGGGCGGAGGGCGAGCTCTGCCTCCGGTGATCCCCTTGTAAACTCCACCCCCTTGCTAAAGACGGGGGTCGGGCCCCAGCGGCTATTAGTCTCCCCACCTATGGTGGGGCCAACGGCGAGGCTTTTGTGGAATATCTGGGGCCGAGGGGAGATCCTGGAAAGAGAAGCTGGGACCTGAGGCCACACTCGAGGCCCGGAGGTCTTGCAGCCCTGAGGTCTGCCGGCCTGTTGTCGGCCGTCTTCTCCTCACTGGGACACGGCCTCAGGTGCCCCCTCGCCTCCCCTGAACCCCCACCTTTTCACCATCTTCGCAGCTTGGCCTTCACAGACCCTTGCATGGGGTGGTCCCTTCGGATAAGCTTTTGAGTCAGCATTGCGCACGCCAGCCCCCTCCAGCTCCCTCCGAGGCCCTCTGGGGCTTGATCTCTGCTTTGTATTTGCACAAACGAGAAGTTCCGTGGTTTGCCCACTGCCCCCCGCCCCCCACCCCCTTATGGAGGGTCCCGGGCAGGATGTGCAGAGGCCAGAGTTTGCCTGTGTTGGCTGCGCGTGGGGCTGGGCAGGGATGAGGCGCTGCTGGGGAGGGGCCTCTGCTCGCCCCTCCTGGTGTCCCTCACCTTCTGGGAGTCCAGGCCTGCGGCCCCGGAGTCCCAGTCCAGGTGCCCCAACGCCTTCCAAGCCCTCGGGTCGCAGTCCCCCAGGCCTGGCCAGCCCCTACGGGTTCTTCCCTCTTTTTTTATTCTGGTGAAATATATAACATAAAAATCACTTTAACCATTTTAAGTGGATGGTAAGTATATTGAAAATGTTGCATAACTTTCACCTTTATTTCCTGAATATCTCATCACCCAAAACAGAAACTCAAACCCATTTAGCAAAAACTCCCCATTCCCCCTCCCATCACCCCTGGGAACAATTCTGCTTTCTGTCTCTACAATTTTGCTTGTTATAAATATTTCACATAAGAAAAACCATACATCTGTCCTTTTGTGTCTGGCTGCTTTTACTCAGCATATAAAAGTGGGCCTGCTTATTTTTAAATTTGAGAAATAATTCACACACCATAAAATTCACCCTTTTAAAATTTGCAGTTAAATGCTTTTTTGTATATTCACAGGGCTGAACGGCGTTCACCTATATCTAGTTCCAGAACATTTTCATCGCCTCAAAAAAAAAAAAAAAAACAAAAACGGTAGCAGTCACCACTCTGCTTCCCCTTCATCCCCAGGCAAACCCCAATCTACTTTGCCTCTGGATTTGCCTGTTCAGGACATTCCGTATAAATGGGATCAGACAGTATGCGGCCTTCTGCCTGGCTTGTTCCACTCAGCACGTTTCCAAGATTCATTCATGTTGTAGCATTTACTAAATTCCTCTTTATGAATGAATATTCCATTGTACTTTGGATTTTATCCATTCAACAGCTGTATGCCTGAGTTGCTTACACTTATTGACTATTATGAATAATATTGCTATGAACATTTGTGCTCAAGTCTTTGAGTGGACGTTTTCAATTTCCTTGGCTAGATACCTAGGAGTGGAATTGCTGGGTCAAATGGTAACTGTTGAAACTTTCCAGGAACTGCCAAGCATTTTCCCACAGCGGCCGCATTATTTTATGTTCCCACCGGCAATGCACCAGAGTTCCAATTTCTCCATATTTTTTCCAGCACTTGTTAACAGTCTCTTTCGTCATAGCCACCCTAGTGGGTGTGACATGGCATCTCGCTGTGGTTTGGATTTGCATTTCCCTAACGTCTGGTGATGCTCAACATTTTTTCATGAACCTTTTACCCAAAGTGGGTCTCGGTGGGCTAAAATCGAGGTTTCGACAGGATGCGCTCCTCCTGGAGGTGCTAGGGTAGGCTGTTTCCCTGCCTAGTCCAGGCTCAGAGGCTGCCCGCATTCCTCGGCCCGTGGCCCCTCCTCCATCTTCAAGCACTCGTGTCCCGCTCCACCCGCAAAGACCAGACCCACGGGTCGGTACCGCCCGCCCGGCGCTGCCGGGGCTTCACTGGCGGAAGTGCGCGTGCGCACGCGCTGTCTGCGCAGCCGCACTCAGAACACCGTCGCGGAGCCGGGCTTCGCGCAGGCGCACTGACGGCCGCCCGGGGCGCTTCCGCCTCCCCGCCTCCACCGTCGCCATGGCCGCGCCGGCCCCGGGCCTCATCTCGGTCTTCTCGAGCCCGCAGGAGCTGGGCGCGTCGCTGGCGCAGCTGGTGGTGCAGCGGGCGGCGTGCTGCCTGGAGGGGGCCCGCGACCGCTTCGCGCTCGGCCTCTCGGGAGGCAGCCTCGTCACGCTGCTGGCCCGCGAGCTGCCCGCCGCCGTCGCCGGGCCCGCCGGCCTCGCGCACTGGACGCTGGGCTTCTGCGACGAGCGCCTCGTGCCCTTCGAGCACGCCGAGAGCACGTACGGCCTCTACCGGGTGAGCGCTACGGGGGCCGCGGGGGAACACACTGAACGGGCCGCCTACGGGGGCCGCCGGGGGCCACAGCGAGCGGGTCGTCCCCACCGCCTAGAGCCGCCTACGGGGGCCGCCGGGGGCCATAGGGAGCGGGCCGCGCCCACCGCCTAGGGCCGCCTACGGGGGCCGCCGGGGGCCACAGCGAACGGGCCGCGCCCACCGCCTAGAGCCGCCTACGGGGGCCGCCGGGGGCCACAGCGAGCGGGTCGTCCCCACCGCCTAGAGCCGCCTACGGGGGCCGCCGGGGGCCATAGGGAGCGGGCCGCGCCCACTGCCTAGTGCCGCCTGCGGGGGCCGCGGGGGCCACGCCCTCCCCAGACTCCAGCGCGGGGGCCGGGAATGGCCGCCCACCCTCCACCCTGAAGCCCTCACGCCCAGGGGCCGGAGCGGCCGGGGCTGAGGGCTGACCCGGGCCGGACCCTGCGGGATCAGGGCGCTGGGGGCCGCGGCCCGCTCTCCTGCTCCACGAGCGCATTCAAAGCGCTTCTCTCTTCGCGCTTTGCGTGACTTTTTAAAACTCATTTTTTTTTTAAAGTTGGAAAGTCGCACGCGGCCAAGCAACGCAGATCTAGCCAAACAAAGAGGGGACGCGCGCGGGCGTCCAGGGGCCCCTGGGCGGGGCAGCGCCGCCGGGGTCGGGGTCGGGGTCGGAGCGGGCTCCGGGGACGTCGTGCCCCGCGGACAAACTGCGGTGACGGCCGAGCCTCCTCCCGCGGAGACCTCGGCGGCTTGGCGGCTCTGCAGGGTCGGCGGCCCCTCGGCGAGGTGGGGAGAGACACCCCCCCCCCAGTCCATCGCGCCCCCAGGACCCTGGCAGCAGGTGCTTCTCATGAACCCCCCGTCAGGGCCTGCGCCTCTCCCCACCACCATTAGCTGAGCGCTCTGCGCTGGGGCACTCCAGAGACCAGGTGCGGATCCAATGTGCGCGGTGCCTCCAAGGAGGGCTTGGGGCTGGCGCAGGCCCCAGAGGCTGCTCGGCGGAGGCGGTGTGCAGGGTTGTAGGAGATTCCCAGGTAGGCGGGCGGGAAGGAGGACTAGAGGAAGGCCTGCGAGGCTGGTGCAGGGAGGGTCAGCAGGGCATCCCGGGTGCTGGTGAGGTTTTACCTCGCAGGCTGAGGAGCAGTGGGGGCCTTGAGGGGGTAGGCCGGGGACCCCATTTGTAATTCAGCCGTCCCGGAGGAAGGAACCACTTGAGGGCAGGTCTCCTGCCCCAGGAATCCCCTGACTAGCCCCCCATGGCAACCTGGCTCCCATCTGTGCTGGGGGCTCCTCTGCCTTGAGGAGCGGTGTCACCTGGGGCTCAGGAACTGACTGGGGGGCGTGGAGCAGATGACCGCCTCTGCCCAGTCTCCTCACCTGTCGGTGGGTGTGATGGCAGCACCCGCCTCGCATCCCTCCCAGAGGATACCAGCTGTCCACACGGGCAAATGCCAGCCGTGCCTGCCCCTCTGTGTCCTGCAGACCCACCTGCTCTCCAGGCTGCCCATCCCCGAAAACCAGGTGATCGCCATTGACCCAGCGCTGCCTGTGGAGGAGGCAGCCGAGGACTATGCCAGGAAGCTGAGAGAGGTGAGTCCATCCAGGCCACCCCCAGGTGGATGCCACCAGTTGCCATCAGTTGTCACCACCAGGAACTCCCTGGGGGCAGCCCCTCAGAAGCCCCTCTTGAGAACCCCTCCAAGTGGCCTCAGCCTATCCTCATGTCCCCAGGCCTGAGGCCAGTCTGGCAGGTGGACAGTGGAAGCCAGTAGCCTCGAGTCTTTGGGTGGCAGGTGGGGCTGCACTCCACGTTGAGGCCACGTCTCCCTTTCTGTCCCTCCGTGTCCTGGGAGCCCACCCAACCGTCTTCTCCCCACTAGGCCTTCCCAGGGGATTCCGTCCCAGTTTTCGACCTGCTGATCCTGGGGGTGGGTCCTGATGGCCACACGTGTTCACTCTTTCCGGACCATCCCCTCCTGCAGGTGAGCACCCGGCACACACCCCTACTGCTGCCGCCCGTGGCTGCTGGAGGGAGGACCACCTGCAGGGTGGTGCTTAAGCTGGGGTTTGTGTTGGCCTCTGCCAGCCTGGGACCCACCTAAGCCTCCGTTCATCCATCGCAAAACTGTGGTCTTACTACCGCAGATGGTTAGGATGGGGTAGAGGGGTGCCCGGACTGTGCCCAGCGGTGTGAGGCTTAAGAAATGGCACATTGTTCTTCTGCTTCTAACCCCGGACCCTTCCCTCCCCTCCCCGCAACACCACCAGGAGAAGGAGAAGATTGTGGCTCCCATCAGCGACTCCCCGAAGCCACCACCACAGCGCGTGACCTTCACACTTCCTGTGCTGAACGCGGCCCGAACCGTCATCTTCGTGGCGACTGGAGAGGGCAAGGCACCTGTTCTGAAGGTAATAGCTGAGGGCCAGGAGTGAGAAAGTCCTGGCATTTCAGCTCTGCTCTGAGGCACTGGAAGCTTCAGATTTCCAGATAATTCCATAGTTCTTGGGTCAGAGAGGGCGCCAAAACTGCAGTTATGGGCTACTGGGGAATTAATGATTATAAAATGAAACGGATGGGATAGGGCCAAAGCTGCACTCAGAGGAAAATTCATAGCATTAAACACTTTTTTTAAAAAAAAACTATTAAATAAGAATCTATTAAGATAAACAAATGAAGTGCTTTACTCCAGAATAAGGATAGTCAACAGAAGGAGTATATGAAATTGAAAAATGAGTTGATTCATATTTTAAAAGTTTAATGGTGAATAAATTCAATGATAGACAAACCCCTTGCAACTAATTAAGAGAAAGAAATCAGGAGAGACGTAGGACCAGGAGGAAGAGAAGGGGTACAGTTACAGAAACGCTTTTAAGTAAACAAAGAAATCAAGGTATTAACAAAAAGCTGATTTAAAAAAAAACATTTTAGTTGCCATAACTAATGGAAGGAACTGAAAGATATCTTTTAAATAAATCGACAATAACTCTCTCCAACACAGTGGGGTGCAGGTGTCTGTGGGTGGGGGCTGGGGGTGGGGGTTGAGCATGTGGGACCCTTCGCTCCTCCCCAGCCTCAACTTCCTCATCCACAGGGTGGGTTGGGGGCCTTCCCTTGGACTCCCCGAGGGCTGGTCAAGGCGGTTACAGCTCAGTGCCCAGTCACTGAGGGGCAGCGTGGGCTGCGAGGAGGCAGGCACACGGCTTAGCCTCTCCGAGTCTCCACTTCCCCACCTTTAAAACGGGGGTGAGGATACACTAGTTGGTTGAGGGGGAAAAAGCAAAAGAAGAATCATGCTTCACGGTGTGAAAATTCTTTGAAATTCAAACGTTGGTGCCGATGTGTGCACAGAGCAAGGCAGCTGCTCTCGACTGGCGCGGAGCTGACACCTGCCACCGAGGCCGCGTGGCCTTTGCAGGGAAGGCTACTGACCCCGCGTTAGACTGAGCTCCCAGAAGGGAAGGGGCTGTTTGCCTGCGGGTGGTGGCGGGCCAGCCAGGGCGGGCGGCGTCCAGTCTCGGGGCACGTGTGTGCCAGCCCTCACGCCCCACCCCTCTCCACGCAGCGCATTTTGGAAGACAAGGAGGAGAACCCACTGCCGGCTGCCCGGGTCCAGCCGCACTCGGGGCGGCTGTGCTGGCTGCTGGACGAGGCGGCCGCCCGTCTCCTCACTGTGCCCGTCGAGAAGCATTCCATGTTGTAGAGGCCGGGACGCTGTGCCGGGGACTTTGGGCCAGCGCGGGGTCCCTGCCGGGGCCCCAGGCACAGATGGTATTAAACGGAGTGTGGCTCCAAGGCTTCACGTCCCTTGGTCTTTGGTGGGTGGGGGGCGCACCCGGCCCTCCCTTGGGGCACCGACACCCCCGGGGGGAGCTCCCGCCACCTCCCGGGTCAGGTGACCCCCTTGTCCCCCCGCCACAGTCTCAGAGCCTCGGCGGCCTGGCGTCTGGGCTCGGGCAAGCTGGGCGCTATGCTCAGCTCGCCCACTTCTGCCAGCTCCAGGGAGGGCGCGGACCCAAACCACAGAAACTGGCGCCGCCCCAACGGCCAGGCACGCGGAAATGAGAGTGAGGAAGTGGGAGGGGGCCGGCGGAAAACAGGCTGAGAAAGGGCGCAGGGAGGGCTGGCAGGGTGGCAGCAGGTGCCAAGACCCCGCGCTGGGGCGGAGCTGGGGAAGGCCGGGGCACAGACTGGGACCCCCCACCCCGGGTTGCGGCCACTCCTGTCCCTTTCTCCCCACCATGGTGGCCGCCCTGCTCCAGGTGTGCCCGTGGCCCCCGCAGCCTTCAGAGGGGAGCCCCCTTCCCCCCTGCCCCACAGCCCACCCGCCTCTGCTGTTCCCGGGACCTGCCGGTCCGTCCCCACCCCAGGACCTTTGCAGCTTCTGCGCCTGGTGCTCTCTCCTGCAGCCTTTCTCAGGGCCGGGCCCTTGCGTCCTTCAGGCCTTGGCGCGTCATCTCAACCCCTCACCCCCATCACCACTTGCCTGTTACTCCGTCCCACCCCACCCTGCCCACCGAGGGTCCGTGGGCCCTGGCTGGTGGGCTGTTCTGCACGTGCTGCACCCCCAGCTCTTAGCTCGTGGGCTGGCGTGTTTGTGGGAAGAAGGAGCCAATGCTGGGCGTTAGTGAAGATTTTACTCAGATGTCACTAATGTCTTGAACGCAAGGCAGCTCTGGCTGCTTCTCTGGTGAGGAGCCCCCCAGGGCTGGTATAGCGGCGTCATGGACTTTTTGGGGAGCCAGGCTCCCTCTACTTCATAGCTTTGCCACTGTTGTCATGTGGTTTCTGCCTCACAGTCCAAGGTGGCGGCTTGTGTTCCAGCCATCACGTCCACAGTCCAGCCACTGGAGGAGAAAAGGGAGAAAGAAATTCACACAAAGGAAACGTCCCAGGGAAGCGGCTGTGGCTCAATCAGTAGGGCTCCCGTTTACCATATGGGAGGCCCCGGGTTCAGTTCCCGGGGCCTCCTGGTGCAGGCAAGCCCGCCCGGGTGGCGTGGTTAGCTGACCCAGCGAGCACGAGCAGCAAGGGGGGGATAAATGAATAAATAAATAAAATCTTTAAAAAAAAAAAAAAAAAGGAAACGTCCCAGGTTCCACTCAAGACACTTCTCACAGCCCCGTGGCCAGAGTGAGCCACAGCCACTCCCACCAAGGGTCTCTGGGAAGTTTAGGCGGCTGTAATTGGGGCCTGCGGCCACTGAGGGGACTTGGGTAATCTGTGCTGTGGCCACACTGGCCGGGGAGCATCCGGTGTCCTCGTGAAGTCGTGGGCCCCCTCGGGCAGTGCTGGGTCCAGCGCCAGCTGCTGATCACATCTCAGCTGGGCGAGACCCCGCCCCCTCCACTCCCTCCCACCGCCCTGAGGGCTGCGCTGCCAGCACTGGAGAAACAGGGCAGCTTCCTGAGGGGCTGGGGTGCGAGCCGAGGCGGGGGTGGGGCGAAGGCCTGGCAGGGAGGGCGCCAGAGGGACGGTGAGCTAGGCGGCCCCCTGTCAGGGCCAGAACCCCGGGCTGAGGGGGTTGCAGGATGTGGGGGGCTGGACCCCGGAGAAGGGACCAGCACAGCAATTCAAAAGGACATGGTGTCCTCTGCACAGAGGCAGCTAAGGACAAGGGGAGGCACTAATGGGGTGACCGAGGGGCAGGAAACAAAGCCAAATGGCAGAGGAAATCCCCCGTCACTACCTTCAGGGCAGAGGATCAGGCCCCTGGTGAAAGGCAGAGCGCGGGAGGCCGGATGAAAAGGGTCACTCAGACACAGAGGCCGAAAGAAAAAGGCGGGAAAAGCTCCTGCACGCAACAGTAATCAGAAGAGCCAGGCGGAGCAGGCGCCAAGTCAGAGGCACGCTGGGACAGAAGATTCAGCGGGAAGGGGACCTTAAACTCTCACGCGGCCCAGGACAGTGAAGCAGAAGGCAGGCCTGCGGGAGAAGTGGCGCTGTGGGGCGTGGGGAGCCGCAGCAGGCCCCTCCCAGCCGTCCCCAGGGCGGCAAGCGGGGGCGGGAGCCTGGGCCCAGGGGCGCTGGCGGAACTCCCGCCTCCCGGGCGCCCGTGGCACGTTGTCCAGGACACACGACCTAATAGACCACAAATCAAATCCTAATCACCTTAAAAATACTGAAATCATAAAAAGTGTCTGTGGATCACCATGGAAAAAAGCTAGAAATCAATAACAGAAAGAAAATGGAAAATTCCAAATATGTGGAAATTAAAATACTGTTAAACAACCAACGGGTCAAAGAAGAAATCACAAGGGAAATTAGGAAATTCCTTGAGAAGAATAAAAGCAAGAACGCACATACCAAACTCTGGGATACAAAGGCAGCACTTGGAGGGAAATTTATACCTTTAAATACCTACATTAGGAAAAAAAGTCACTAACCAATAACCTAACTCTCCACCTAAAGAAACTAAGAGCAAACTAAGCCCGAGTTAAGAAGCACAAAACTTTGAGCTAAGATAAATGAAACAGAGGTTAGAAAACAGTAGAATCCACAAAGACCAAGAAAAACAGCAAAGCTTTAGCCCGACAGGGAGGACACTAATAACTAAAATCAGGAGTGAACACGGGGCCTTAGCAAATAAAAGGGACACAAGAGGGTACTAGAAACAATTACATGCAACAAGTTAGAGAACGTGGAGGACATGAATGAATTGCTTAACTACTAATTACCTAATCTGATGCAAGAAGAAATAGAAAATCTCAACAGACCTATAACAAGTAAAGAAATTGGATGAGTAGCCAAACACCGACCAAGGGGAAAGTCCATCCTGGGTGGCTTCACTGCTGAACTCTATCGGACACTGAAACAAGATCTAACACCAAGTCCTCTCAAACTTTATTAGCCTTTAAAGAAACACACATTAAAACAAGGTAACACAACACACCACGGAATGGCTATCGTTTTTAAAAACCTGAAAATAGCAAGGGTTGGCGAAGATGCCGGGAAACAGGAACGCTTGTACCCGGTGGGGTGCTGGTGCCGAGCCAGAGGACCCGCAGCCCCCCTCCTAGGGATGTACCCCAAAGAGCTGAAAGCGGGGGCTCAGGCACCTGCACCCCAGTGTGCATGGCAGCGTTGCCGAAGGTGGGGGCCCCCAGGGGTCCGCCCGCGACGGCGGAGAAGCCCCCAGGGCTCCGCGCCTCGGCCCGTGTGGAAGACGCGGACACAGAGGACAGACTGTGTGGCGTCTCCTGCGACACCCTCAGCTACGGAGGTCCGGGCAGAAACGGCGAGCAGCGGTCCCCAGGCCGCCAGGAACACGAGGGGGCCTTTTGGTTAGGGGTGATGAAGCCGGCAGCGGTGAAAGCTCCGCGGTCCTGTCAGGGTGCGTAGCGCAGAGAGTTCTGTCCACTCAGAGCGGTTAAGGTGACTGTCGTGAGTGCTTTGCCACAATTAAAACTAAACGACTGGGCGGGGGGCTAAAGAGGGGAGCGGGTGTAGCTCGGCGGTCGAGCGCCTGCTTCCCGCGTTCAAGGTCCCGGGTTCCATCCCCAGGACCTCCTAAGGAAGGCAACAAGAAACCGAATCAATTAATTATATTCTTAAAGATAACCTGGAGAGGAGGCCATTGCTTGGCCAGGCAAGAAGCTTCAGGGCCCCCAGGCCCCCTCTGCCCACAGCCCCTGGCCCTTCCCTCCTGCCCCTGCACTGAGCCAGGGGCTGGGGGCGTCTCTAGCTCCATCCCCACAGTCTAGAGGCTCCAGGGGCCTCACCCAGAGCAGGGGGCACCAGGAAGGGGTCCCGTGAATACAGTAGACCCCCTCCCTGCCGGCCCCGCCCCCAGTGACACCCCCCTGCCCGGCTCTGCCCCCCCCCAGTAGCTAGCTGGTCCTGCCAGGTGTCTACCCCCCACCTCTCCTGAGACTGCCAGTATCCTGGTCTCCCCCAGCCCCGGGGCTTCCCCTGCAGAAACCGCCAACTCTGGGCAGCCCTGGCCCCCAGGGGAGCGGGGCGGAGGCAGGTGCGGGGGTAGGGGGGCTTCCGACCCGCGGCGGTCTCCCCACTGGCCTAGCCTCTCGGCTGCCTCCGTGCTCCTGAGCCGGGAACCCGGGGCCGTGGGGGCAGGATGGGCGCGCGGCCCTCCAGCCCCCTGGACAGGCAGCAGCGGCAGCAGCTGAGTGGTGAGCGCGGCGGGTGGGCTCCCGGGCGGGGCGTCCCCTCAGGTAAGAACAAACCAGGTCCCCAGGGGTGCGCGGGCTTCCTCAGGCTGGAACAGGCTTTGTTGTTTATCTGAAACGCAGGGTGAGCCGGGCGCCCTCGTCTGTGGCTGCTAAACGCGGCCTCCTCATTCGGGGCAGGGCTGGGGGCTGGGGGCTGGGGTCCTGGCCTGGGGCCTGGTGGGGGTTCCTCCCCGCGGGCAGGGTCCCTGGGGACCGAGGCTCGGTTTCGGAATTGAGGCTTTCACGGAGCCGCACGCTGCCCTGTCCTGCGCCCGCCGCGTGCTGGGGCCGCATCGGCAGGCAAACGCGGGAAGACGGGGGTCAGCACGGCCAGTCAAGTTCCCCCCACACCCGGCCCTGCCCTCGCTCGCTGCGTGGCTTTGGGCTTCACCTCTCTGGAGCTCTTTCTCCCACCTGAAAAACGAGAATAGCGACAGACAGTGCCTCCTTCGGGGGCCATCGTAAGAATTCAATGAATTGCTCTACGAAGCGTGGGGACTTTTCTTCAGTGGATTTAACAAGATTTTAAAAATGTTTCTCTCTCCTGTGGAGGAGAGCAGACTGGTAAAAGTTAGAGACCCATGTTCCTTCCATCTCGTGGCTCTACCCTGCCTGGCTTTTGCGCCCAGGTTTGCCTCGTGGTGCTTGGTGGTTGCTGGAGCTCCAGCCATCGGGTCCACATTCCAGGCAGCAGGAATGAAGTCTGTTTTATGTACAGTCAAGTGCACACATCTTAGGGGAGCAGCTTGCAGCGCTTTAAACCCTTATAACCAGCCGCTAGATCACGGCACAGAACCCTGCTGGGGTGGGGTCTTTAAGAGCTTTAATGAGTCTCCCCAGGTAAGGGGCAGGAGGAGGCTTTTGGGGGCGATGCGTCTTGGTGGTTGTGGTAGCTTCACGGGTGCGTGTCACAGTCCGTGAAATCGTGCCGCCGCTTCTCGGAGTGGACTGTGAGCCGGGCGTGGGGCGGGCAGGGGCTCGGGGCGCCTCCGGGGCAGCCTCGGGCGGGGGCGGGGGCCCTCCCCGGCGCTCACTGCGCCTGTGCCCGCAGCCCAGGTGGACGCGCTGCTGCGCGGGTTCCTGCCCTGGTACCGCAGGCAGCTGGCGGCCTCCGTCCTGCGGCAGATCTCCCTCGAGCTGGGCCCCCGGGAGCCGGCGGGGTGCCAGCTGCTGCGCAGTAAGGTGGGCGCGGGCCGGGCGCGGGCCGGGCGGCGGGCGGGGACCTGGGCGGCGCGGCTCAGCCTGGCGGGGGCAGCCCCAAGCACCGAGACGCACCTCGCGCAGGGTGACTTCCGACGGAGCCCGCGGGGGCGCTGAAGGGCGGGCCAGGGCCAGACGGGGGAAGGGCCGGGCAGGGGCGAGAGCCAAGGGCCTGGGGGTGTCTGCTCGGGGACCCTGAGGCAGCCCGGCCCCCGGGCCCTTCACGTGCCGCGCCCCTCCCCATGAGCTCCTGGCCCTGTGCCGCCGCCTCCAGGAAGCCACCCTGGGCCGCCTCTGGCCGCCCCGCCTCCCTCCCGCTGGGTCTGCCCCAGCAGTGGGGTCCCTGGTGCCGAGAGCACAGAGCCCTGGCCACGTGGGATGGGGGCTGGACACGGGACTCACCTGCATCTCCACCCCCCGCAGGGCCCGGACCCCCGGGCCAGGGCAGCCCCCGGCTCAGGCACACGGGGCTCCCTGTCCAGGGGCCCCCTGGTAACGGCTACTGTGAGCAGCCTCAGCTCCAGCGGAAGGTGGAGACTAAGTTAACCAGCTCCTGGCTTTCCACGCCTCCCCGAGAGCCAAAGCTTCCGAGGGCAGTCGGTTTATTTATCGACTATTTACCAGGCACCCACTGTGCATCAGGCCCTGCTGCGGGACTCAGGGACGAAACGAAACACGCAAAACTCAGGCGGGCATGTGGTGAGAAGAGCCACAAGGAGTAGGAAACAGGCGGAGGCGGTGCCGTCCTCTGGGGGACCTCAGAGTTCAACCACACCTGCTCCAGGACCCAGCAGTCCCAGGTGTATGCGTCAGCTAATGCTGCGTAACAACCTGCCTCAAGGCAGGCGGCTTAGAACAGCACACGGCTACTAGCTCACAGCAGGGCCCTGTGCTTCGGGGTCTCTCCCAGGCTGCTCTGGAGACTCTGGCCAGGGCCGAGGCCTCCCCGGAGGCCCAGCCGGGGAAGGCGCCTCTTCCAAGGTTGCTTGCGGGAGGCCGGCAGCGGGGCTGGGGGCATCTGAGCGCCAACCGCGCCCGGCTCGGCTCCGCGGGGATGCAGACGGCGCGTCCACGCCAGCAGAGGCGAGCGCTCCCCGAAGCCGGAGACAGCCCCGCCCGCCTGGCTGCCGGTGGACGCGCCTCCCACGCGTCATGTGGAGGGAGACGCCAGGGCCAAGGGGCTGCCGTGGATGCCATTCGCGTGGCGGGGGCACGAGAGCGCCTCTGGGGAGCGGCGTGCGGGCGAGCTGGCCCCTGACGCCCGCCGGCCCCTCCTCACAGAAGCTGCCGCGCGTCCGCGAGCACCAAGGGCCCCTGGCCCAGCTGCGGGGCCGCCCAGCCCGGTGGCAGCCGAGCTTCTGCATCCTGCGCGGGGACGGCCGCCTGGAGTGGTTCGGCTGCCAGGAGGTGAGAGCCGCGTCCCTCCGTGCGACGGGGTCCCCGCCCCCCGCCTTTCTCGGCCAGCGGGGGCCCCGTGTCCTTGGAGGGTAAACCGAGGCACGGGCGGGGCTGGGCACCCGCTCACGGTCGCCAGGCCGTCCCCACCCACTCCCGGGCCCAGGGCTGGGGCCGCAGCGGCCGTGCAGCCGCCCTGGCAGGTCCTCGGGGTGCCCCACAGGACCACGAGAGAGGGGCCAAGCCGCTGGGCGCCGCGGCCCTGACGGGGTTCACCGTCCTGACCTCGCAGCGTGACTACCTCCGCCTGCTGGACGCCGCCTGCCCACGCTCCTCGGGTGAGGCTCTGGGCCGGCAGGGCCGCCCACCGGGGCCTGGGGGGTCGCGGCCGTCTCTGCCAAGCGCCCCGGGGCAGAGCCCCGGAGCAGCCACCCTCGCGGGCGGGCGGGCGGGCGGGGGAGGCCACAAGGCGCAGGGGCCGTGGACGCGGGAGGAGAGGGCCCGGCGGCCCCCAGGGCTCTCCCTTGTCACCTCCACGCGGTGCCGCAGAGCAGCCACCACGAGCTCCGTCAGAAAGTCCCCCGGGAGGGGAGCCGCCGCCGGAGCTCCCCAGGGCCGCAGCAGGCGGCACGCGGAGAAAGGACGCGGAGCCTCGGGCCAGAGCGCCAGGGCGCAGCCCCTTGGAGGTGCCGGCTCGCCTCATCGCTGGCAGGCGCTGGGCTGCGTCACCGCGCAGGAGAAGCCGGTGAAGGCTCGGTGGCTAAAGGGACTCCTCCGGGCTGTGCTAGGAAGCAGCCGGGCGTGCAAGGATCCGCGTCTGGCACAGCGGCTTTTCTCAAGCAGCAGCCGACAGCGCACGGGGCGCTCCGAGGCGCACTGGCAGCTCATATAGCCCGCGCCGGCGCTCCCCGAGCTGCCCCTTTCACAGGGAGGAAACGGGCTGGAGGCCCTGACGCGGGAAGTGGCAGGCAGGACCAGAGTGGCCGCAGAGCCCTCCCGCCCCCGGATCCTGCGAAGGGGGCGAGGCACCGTCCGCAGAACGCAGGGCGCTGCTGCGATCGCCGGGCTCTGCCCAGATGCCCGTCCTTCGGGGCGGGAGGAGACGCAGCCCACGCGTTCCACGCGGCCCCTGAGGTCACAGCAGCGTCCTCCCAGCTGTCAACAGTTACGGGCATATCTGGGGCACTCGGGCGGAGAGCGTTGCTGGGAATCAGAAGGAAACACTGAGACTTAGGAGACCCCGAGTAAATTCGCTCATTCTGTGCCCCCAACACCTCCCGGCACCATCGCTCTCAGACACGTTTTAGGGGCAGGGAGATGGAGGCCAGAGAAAAGGAGACGCGCTAGAAGCGGACCGGCCAGCAGGGCCCGGATCCCGTCCGCACTGATCGATTGGTAGTGGCTGCGCAGAGGAGGCTGAGCTGGGAGACGATGCGGGGCTGGATTGAGGATGTCTGCCCTGGGCACAGGAGAGAGGGAGGTGGCAGTAATGTCTGCGGCCCATGCTTCTCTGGCAGTGACCATGCCAGGGGCCGCTCTGAGCGTTCCAGGCGTGTGTTCTCCTGAGGAATGAATGATTGACTGCAGGATGAATGAATGAGCGAAAGGACAAAGATGCGCCATCCCGTCTGCTTTCAGGAGGCCAGGCCCCCGGAGAGCACGGCCCCCTCCTGGAAGCGCCCGTGAGCTTCCCCCTGTTCCTGCACCACCCCTTCCGCCGGCACCTCTGCTTCTCAGCGGCTACGGGGGAGGCGCAGCGGGCCTGGACGTTGGCCCTGCAGGGTGGCACCCGGCTTCGGGGCACAGGTGGGTCCCCGGGGGTCAGGCCATGCTGGGGCTCAGACTCTGCCCTGCCGGCGGCGAGCCTCGGTTTCCCTATCTGCACAAGGCACCGTTGGGGGAGATGGAGCGGACGCCCCGCAGTTCTGAGAGGCCAGGGCTGCAGTGGGCGGTGGGGGCACCCCAGAGGAGGGCAGTCGAAGCTGGGGCTGAGGCGCACGGTCGGCCAGGTTGTCCACTGCACAAGTGCACCCGTGTGGAGGGGCAGCTGGGGGCTGCAGGGCCCGAGCTGAGGCTGCGGGGGGTGCAGGCGTTTCCTAAACCACACAAAGGCGCCTCACGGGCTGGTGGTCGTGGGGAGGCCACTGAGGTGGGCGGAGGCGGGAGGAGGGCTGGGGAGCCAGGCAGGCTCGGCTGGGGAGGGGGCAGCGCCCGCTGAGACCCCCCCAGTCCTCCAGCGCAGCCCAGCCCCTGCCGCCCGCGCCTTCCTGGACGCCGTCCAGCTCTACCGGCAGCGCCAAGGCCACTTTGGCCTCGACGACGTGACCCTGGGCTCGGACGCCGAGGTCAGTGCCCCGCGAGGTCGCCCCAGGCCCCCCGGACCCCTCCGGCCCGCCGGCGCCCCCACGGCCCCTTTCCCGCAGGTGCTGACCGCGGTGCTGATGCGGGAGCTGCTGCCGGCGCTGCGAGCCCAGACCCCGCACGGCCTGCGGGGGGGCCGGCGCGCGCGCGCCTGGGCCTGGACCGAGGTACTGGGGCGGGGGTTGGGGGGCAGGGACCCGCGGGGGGCTCCAGGTTCCCTGGCCTCGGCGGGACTGTCGCCTAAACGCCCTCCCCATCTGTCCCTGTCTCCATCTCTCTCCTCCTCCCTGCACCTCTGCCCCTTGCCCACCTCTGTTCCCCCTCCCATCTCTGTCCCCCGTCCTCGCCTCTACCCCCCTCCCACCTCTCTCTCCCCCCACACTTTCCTGGGTCCCCCACCTCCTGGCCCCTGTGGGCCCCGCGGACGGTCCCGGCAGCTCCTGGACGCCGTCCACGCCGCCGTCCTGGCCGAGGTCTCCGCGGGGCTCCGCGCCTTCCAGCCGGAAAAGGACGAGCTGCTCGCGGCGCTGGAGAGGACCATCCGCCCCGACGTGGAGCAGACGCTGAGGCTGCGGGAGCGCGTGGCCGGGGGGCTGCGGCGTGAGACCCGGGGCCAGGGGCGGGGCTTTGTAGGAGAGGCGGGGCCTCGGTGGAGGAGGGGGCACGCGCTGGCAGGGGTGGGCCACAGTCGGAGCCTGTTTCTCAGCCTGTAAAATGGCGTGTTGTGGTCCTCTGCCCCCAGCCAAGGTCCAGGGCCCCCTCGAGTCGTGCCTGCGCGGGGAGGTGGGCGCGCGGCTGCCCCGGCTCACGCGGACGCTGCTGGGCGCCGTGGGGGCGGCGCTCGCGGCCGCGCGGACCCTCCTCGCACAGGGCATGGACCGCCTGCTTCGCCACCTGCGCAGGAGCCCCTCGGGCGCGCGGCTGCGCAGGGAGGTAAGCCCCTGAGTTTGGGGGGCCGGGTCGGGCGGGCAGCACCGCTAACTCCAGGAAAGAAACCTGCAACTCTTCTGTTTGAAAACTGTCTCTGAACTTTGTTCTATGCTGCTTTTTACATATTGTGGACCATGCCGTGGTCAGCCGGGCACCACTTAAAACGGGGGGGAGGGGGGGAGAGAAGTGAGATGCAACAGGGCATTTTAGCAAACAGCGCCGGGCCACTGGCCCCAAACCCTGCTCTCCTCGTTCCAGTGCTGGGGCCACAGCCCACCAGGTGCCCCGAGCCTCCTCCTCCAGGGGCTCCCCCGGCTGTGTGTCCACTCACCGCTCCCCCAACCTGACTGTGTGCTTCTTGGAGGCGAAGCCCAGGTTGGATTAATCCATTCCCGCAGCCGCAGAGCCCGGCACAGAGGGCACCAGGTGGTGGCGTGGGCCTGGCAGGGCTCAGCGTGCCCCCTTCCCCTCAGCCGTACCAGCACCGTGCAGTGCCATTCTTTTTCCAGTTTTTACCGTTTTATAGCCGTCCAGCAGTATCCCGCTGTGTGTCATTGTTTTCTTGCATCCTCCTCCTTTCTTTGGTGACAACCGAGGGGTCGTGCTTTCCTTCATGGGGGCTGGTGGGGGGGTCCTGGCCCTGCTTTTCCATTGGCCGGCGGTGTTTTTCATACCCCACCACCCCCGGAGCTCAGGTTCACTCATTTGGGGAGATGCCCTGGGACCCGGAGCTGATGCAGACGTGCTACCGCGAGGCCGAGCGGGACAGGGGTGACCTGGAGCGGCTGGCTGCGCCGTTTGGCTTCCAGGGGACACAGAGCCTGGTGTTTGGGGCCCAGGACCTCGCCCAGCAGGTGAAGGGGAGCGGGAGGCTGGGGCAGTGGGCGCCGTGTGTGTCCTGGAGACCTCGATGACGGGGCCAGGACTGGCCGTCCCTCCTGGGCTCCCAGTGTGGTCTGGACATGGAGCCACCAGGTAGTGACCAGGCTGTGACCACCGAGTGGACAGGGCTGTGGTCAGGAGTGCTAGGATGCCTCAGGAGCCCATCCGTGGGATCACCGAGGGCTTCCTGGAGGAGGGCACTTCCAAGCTGGGACAGCAGTGGGAGTGGGCCATGTCCCGTGTGGAGGGAAAGGTGGGAGGTGAGAGGTTGGACTGCAGGTTTCGAGGGAGGGCAGAGTGGTGGGAGATGGTTGAGCAACAAGGGCTGGGGAGGATGGGGCAGGGCCCTGGGCACTGGGCACAGGGGACAGGCTATGTCCCAAGGGCAATGGGGAGCCACAGCGGGTGTGTGAGCAAGGGAGGGATATGAGGTGTTTCAGGCCAGAGAGCGAGAGTGGAGTCTGCTGGGAGGAGACGGGGGCACCATCGAGGCAGGCCATGGGGGAGCCTGAGCCAGGGTGGGGGCTGTCAGGTGGGAAGAGGTGGGCTGCAGTTTGGCTGAGGGGACGGGACCTGCTGATGGACCCAGCAGGCGAGGCCGACGGATCAGGGATCCGTGTCTGGTCTGCACGCTGCACCAGGATGCGTGGCCCAGGGAGCTCCGGCGGCTCTCGGCAAAGGCACCCTGAGGCCGGGCCTCCCTCCGGAGAGGAGGGCGGAGCTGCTTCCTGACACGGGGAGGAGCAGGTTGGGGGGAGAGGCCGCAGGGGCCAGCCGAGGCCTGAGCAGCCGCTCCTCCCGCAGCTCACGGCCGACGCCGTGGCCACCTTCCTGCAGCTGGCCGACCAGTGCCTGACCGCGGCCCTGGACTGCTGCCAGGCCGCGCGGCAGCTCGAGAGAGTCAGGGGGCGCGTGCTGAAGGTGAGGCCGCGGGGAGGCCGGGCCGGGCCGGCGGCCAGACGGGCGCTGGACCGGCCGCTCGCGTGTGTCCCGCAGAAGTTCGAGTCGGACGGCGGCTCGGCGCGGCGCAGGTTCCTCCGCGGCTGGCTGGTGAGCATCGTCCTGCCCTTCGTGCTGAGGCAGCTCGGGCCGAGCCGCACACCGGTGAGCCCGACCTGGCGCCTCCCCTGGCGACGAGAGGCGCGTGTCCCCTTCCCCCAGTGCCCGCTCCTGCCCTGTGCCTGCCACGGGAGAGCCGGGCCGGCTGCGGGACGGCGTGTGTCAGCGGGAGACGCAGGTTTTGGAGAAGGGAGTGGGTAGCTGGGAGTGGGGGTAGGGGCAGGGGCTCCAGGGGGCCAGGGAGGGTCCCCCAAGAAGGAGATGTTGAAGTGCCCCGAGCACTTCTCAGCAGAGGGGGCGCTCCAGGCGGCGGGTGTGGCTGGAGGGTGGGGCGAGGCGGAGGGAAAGGGGGTAGGTGGTCGCGGGGCCTGGACCACGGGGACTCGGGGACGCCGGGAGGGCCGTGAGCAGAGGAGGCTGGTTGAGGGGTTAGCAGGACCCTCTGACCACATGGAGGGAGTGACCGTGGGGGAGGGTCCTGCACTCGCACAGCGAGCCCTGATTCGACGTGTCCCCTTGATCCCGCAACAGTCCTCACGGGGTCCTTGGAAAGATGGGGAGCCCTGGCACAGAGCACTTAGGGCCCTCAGGAAGGAGGGGCCCCAGGGCTCAGGCCGGGGCTGGGACGGGAACCCACCTCGCCAGCCAGCCAGTCCCTCCCCGCCCGGTTCCAGGAGCTGCCAGAGGACGAGGGGGACGTCCTGGCGGGGTGCAGCCAGGCCCTGACCGCCGAGGGCGTCTACGAGGACGTCATCCAGGGCGTGCTGCTGCAGAGGATCGACCAAGGTGGGTTCCGGGAGCCCCAGGGCTCGGGGGCCTGGCCTCCCCCCAGCAGTGGGCGCCGAGCCCAGCCAGGGTCCCCATCGCCTCTCGCTTCCCGCTCATACTTGCCCTCTGACCTAGGGCCAGGGCTGGAACAGAGGGGGCCGGGGGGAGCAGTGATGGAGACTCCCTGGAGGGCGCCGGGCGAGGCGGAGAGGGGTGCATGGGCGTTCCCAGGCTGGGGGAGCAGGCAGCACTCAAACCCTGGGGCCAGAGGTCAGACGGACGTTCGTTTATTCTCTTGATAACTGCTCCTTGCTTCTCTCTGGGCTGGAACTGGGGGCCAATTATTTGGACTTGGGGCTCCCAGGCTGGAAGCAAACCCAGAAGCATCTCTTCTCCCTCCCGGCCTCGTCGTTCACGCATGTGATGTGGGATTCGGGCAACGCCACTAACCTGCTGAGCCGCGTGGAGGGCACGGAGGGGAATGGCCGGCCCCAAACGCAGGCTGAGGGGCTCAGACTTGATTGTGTGGGCAGTGGGGAGCCACGGAGGGTGTGTGAGCAGAGAACAGGGTCCAGCCTGGAAACCGGGGGAGAGGCTGAGGGACAGCCCTGGACAAAGGCCGATGGGAGCAGGGGCAGCGGCGGGGGGTGGGGCCCAGGAGCGAGGCCGCGGCAGAAGCGCAGGTGGCCTGGGTGTCGCCGGTGCCCGAGAGGGGGCAGAGGAGGGCTGGCCAGAGGGGGGAGCAACTGGGAGTGCCCGGAGCCAGGGCTCGGGGTGAGGAAGGGCCCTCGGTCCACGGGGGTGGGGGGCAACAAGCACTGAGGGGAAAACCCTGGGGCTGTGACTGTCACCTGGTGCTGTGGGAGGGGGGCTGGCCGCGTGGGGGGGGCCCAGGTGAGCAGCTGGCTGCACCACCTGCCCGGGAAGGCTCAGGGAAGCCAGAGGGAGCCGGGCTCACGTCTTGTTCTAGAACTGGAAAAGGCCCTCGGGGCCGGCGGCGTGCCCTGCACCCTGCATGGCTGCACAGAGGCTCCGTGGGACCGGGGGACACCAGGTGAGGGCCGCGTGCTTCCTGAGCCTGCCAGCGGCTCACTGGGCGGCTGGCACCGTGCAGTGACGGACGGTTGCAGGTGCAGGTTCACGGGTGGAACAAAAGCCTCATCTCTGAGCCCAGAAGGGCTGGCCAAGCTCATGGGAACGAGGGCGATAGGGAGCCACGGAGTGTGCCTGAGCAGTGCAGGGACTCTCTGAGGTGCACGAGGGCTCAGCCCTGCGGAGACGAGGTCGTGATAAATTTACATCCGGTCTCGTGTTGCCAGGGCCTGGCGGGGCCGCTCCTGGCAGCTCCTTCCCGTTCCCAATACCAGAAGGGGTGGGCGAGGGGACGGGAGCCTTGGGTTCGCCCCCAGCAGAGGCTCTGCAGAGGACTCCCTGGCGGATCGGCAGCGGGATGCGGAGCCGAGGGGCAGCCGTCGGCGGTGCAGTGCTCCTCGGCACCAGCCCGGAGATGGAAAATGTTTCACGGGGACTTCCCTGGAACGGGACAGAAAGCAGCTGGTCCAACTGGGAGCCGGGCCAGTGGGCAGGCCGTCTGCAGTGTGGACTTCCAGAGCCCAGGGTAGGGGCTCGCAGCTCAGGCCCCTTCGGGTGTCTCCACCCAGCTAGGCTGCAACCACACTCCTCACTCTCAGAAACTGTGAGGTCATAGAGGCGTCTTGCTTTCAGCTGCTGCTTTTTGGGCTCATTTGTTATGCACCAATAGCTAACTAACACACCTCAGCAAATCTGGGGCAGCATCTTGTAATCAATACTCACACTTACTGAGAGGAACGAAGAGCTGGCGTAGAAGACTTCTGGATGTCAGAATATTTGGGGACCTGCAGCTGGGGGTGAGGGATTGTGGATGCATCCGAAGCCATCTAGCCAGAACCCAAGCCGTGGGCACTTTGCTTCTAGCCTTTCGCTCTGACAGCTACGGCGTCAGGCAGTGACCCGGCACACACATTTCAGGTGCGTGCAGGCCCCTGTGGGTAAATCCCCCAGCAGGGGCTTCTGGCCGCGTTTGTCACTCAGCAGCGGTTTCCAGAGCGCCCGACGGGGCGGCCCCCTCTTCCCCAGCCGAGTGCGGGCACTGGCGGCCGACTCCCCCGCTCGGGCCACGCAGGATTTCTCAACTCTTCTGGGTGGAAAAAGGCATCTTGGTGTCATTTTAAGGAGCATGTCTCGTGTTGGCAACGAGGCTGCGTGCCTAGGACCTGCTTCTCTGCCAACGCCTGCTGCCCTCCTTGCCCGGCTTCTCCAGGCTCCTGTGAGGTTCTAGAAGGTTCGTATTGATAAACTCCCACTCACCTTTGATGCGTCTGATTTTTGTCGCCCTCGTGACACCGTTTTGCAGATGAAGAACCCGAGGCTCAGAGAGGGGCAGGCTCCGGCGCCGAGGTCCAGCCGCTCTGCCCACGGCCTCCTCAGAGAACATTCCGGAGCTGAATCTTGGCCCACATCTAGCCTCGTTTCCATCGGACATGCTCCACGTCAAGGCTCTGTGCTCTTCACCCTCCCACCCACGCATCTGAGTTTTCTCCAGGTCCTTTACAAACCCCAGGGACCAGCCACCACTGCTGCTCCAGAAGGACCACCTGCCTCCTGCCCTCCCCAGCCAAGGCTCTTCCTTCCCCCAGGAAGTGGCACCGTACTGAATTTTAAAACAATCCTTTCCTTGCTTTCCTGTGTGATTTTCACACCCGTGGAGACTTCCCTAAACAAGACGGTTGACCTTTCCCTGTTTTTGAACTTCACGTGGATGAGCTTCTTAAGAGTCCAGGCGGGCACTTGGGCGGCTGCTGCCTTGAGCTACCGGGAACTTCCATGCCCCCTGGTGCCATGGGAACCGGCCTCTCCAGGAAGCGCTGGGAGTGGGACTGCCAGACCGCAGGGCAAACCCAGCTCCGGTTCTTGTGGGTCGCAGGGTGCAGTTTTCAGAGCCAGTGAACAGCCAGCCCCATCGGGGACGCGGCATTCTCTGCAGGGCCCAGAGCTGGCGGGAACCGGAGCGCACAGCACGGGAGGTGCCGAGCGCGGGCAGCTCTGCAGGGCCGGGGGACCAGCTGGGACCCGGCAGCGGTGTCTCACGATGCCTTTGTCTGTGTTCTCTCACTGGCAGCGCTGAGCATCCTTTCTCAGCTTTAAGGGTCACCCCTCCTTCCTGTTCTGTGAAACGCCCATGTTTTTTGTCCATTTTCTTCTGGAGGGTGGGCCTTGTCTGCATTTTTCCTGGTGATTTGAAAGAGTTCCTCATATATTCTGGATACAAGTCCTTCACTGGTTATATGTGCTGTGATAGTTTCTCACACCGTGTTTTCACTCTCTTTATGGTTTTCTGATAAATGCAAGATACTCATTTTAATGTTGAGTTTATCAATTTTTCCTTTACGGGTAGTGCTTTCTGTCGAACCCTAGGAACTTTCATAAAACAAAAAACTGTCAATTTGATAGAACGGTAACAAAACTCATTTTATGTTGAGTTTAAAGATGTTTATGGGCGATTTCATGTTTGTAGGGAGCTGCCTGCCGTGGTTTTCCTCCGTTACCCTCCAGGGAGCTAATTTTCTCACGGATGTCTAATGACCGCACGCTCGGCTATCGTCCTTGTTACACAAGCCGCAAATACGTGGTTCTCAGCTTGCTGTGGCCTTTTTGGGTTTGTTTACTCACTTGGTGTAAGCAGCTTTTTCTGACTTCCCTACGTTTGCCAGAAAAGTCATGTGTTCCGGGGAGGATGGCAGCTTCCCCGCCTCACATGCTTTCCAGCTGCTTCCGGAGCCTTCCGGAGGGATTTCCCCGCCATAACTCCGGCTCAGCTTTCGCATGCACCGCAGAGAGTCTCCTCCTGCCGGCTGGGGTCGTCAGCCAGCCCCTAGGTGGCTC
>JAKSZT010054343.1:26044-39158 GCA_026826555.1 Tolypeutes matacus | reverse complement strand
CTCACCTGCCCCCTATGCCTTCACTTGTTCCCTGTGCCCTCACCTGCTCCCCCATACCCTCACCAGCCCCCTCACACTCTCACCCGCCCCCCCGCGCCCTCACATGCCCCCCTGCGCCCTCTCCTGCCCCCCACGCCCTCACCTGCCCCCCGACGCTCTCGCCTGACCACTGCACCCTCACTTGCTCCTCCACACCCTCACCTGCCCCCCCGTGCCCTCACCTGCCCCCCGTGCCCTCACCTGTCCCCCCTGCGCCCTCACCTGCCCCCGTGCCCTCACCTGCCCCTCCACACCCTCACCTGCCCCCTGTGCCCTTACCCCCCCGCGCCCTCACCTGGTTCCCCCCGGCCTCCCCCTCGCAGGGATACTACAAGCGCACCCCTGCCTACATCCCCATCCGCAAGCGGGACCGGAGGGGCTGCTTCGCGGTGCCCATGGTGCACTCGACCTTCCTGATCGACCTGCGGAAGGCGGCGTCCAGGGACCTGGCCTTCTACCCGCCCCACCCCGACTACACCTGGTCCTTCGACGACATCATCGTTTTCGCCTTCTCCTGCAAGCAGGCAGGTGCGTGCCCCGGGGGGCATCCGGCTGGCCGTCGGGGGTCTGCGCTGACGAGTCCAATCAGAGCCCGTGGAGCCCCACAGAACCGAAAGCGCAGGTGCAGCTGCAGGTGCGGCTGCATCCAGGAGCTCAGCGAGGCCCCAGGACCCCACCCCTCCCCATCCCTGGCTTGGTGGTGGGCGTCTCTCCCCAGCTGTTTACGGCATATCTATCAAAGCCTGTTGATACTTTTCTGCGTTTTCCCTGATTTCTGTAAATTTCCTGTAATTTTCAGAAACTGCTAGTTTCCAGAGTTGCTGTAGCAAAGTGTCACTAACGGTGGCCGAGAGCAGCAGTAGCTTATTCTCAGGCTCCTGGAGGCGGGAAGTCTGAAACCTGCGGGGGGGGGGGGGGGTTCCTTCAAATGACCCTATTTCCCAATAGGGGCCTCCTCGGAGGTTCCGGGGTGAGGACCTCAACCTGCCAGTCTGCCCCGCGGCCCCCCAGATTCACGTCCCTCCAGTGCAGAACGCACTCGCCCGTCCCCACACCGCCAGAGCCTGCAGCCGCTCACAGCAGCTCCACGGCCGGTCTGCCCTGAGTCGGCCCCGGGCGAGGCGGGCCCTCCCGCCCCCCGTGGACCTTGGCGGGAGGAATCGGGTTTTCCCGAAGCCACCACGGCTTCGGGCAGATGCCCCCGGCGTGCCCGAGGAGCTGCCGGGCGCTTGGCCGGCTCGCGTAACCCTCGGCGTCCCGCCCTTGGCGCAGGGGTGCAGATGTACGTCTGCAACAAGGAGGTGTACGGCTTCCTGCCGGTGCCACTGCGGGCGCACAGCTCCCTCCGCGACGAGGCCGAGAGCTTCATGCACGTGCAGCTGGAGGTCATGGGTGAGTCAGCGCACGCCGAGGGGGCGCTGCCGTGCGCGCCTGCTGGGGCCCTCCCTGTGCCGGGTGTCAGGACTCAGTGTGGACGGGCAGGCGATGATCCTGCCCTCAGGGAGCCCACGGTGGGCTCCCGACGTGATGGGGGATGCCCGGAGGTCAGGGTGGGCTTCCTGGAGGCGGCGGCACGAGGGCGCAGGATGGATAGGAGTCAGCCAGAGGGAGCAGCGTGAGCAAGCAGGGGAGGCTGGAGGGAACCCCACGGTCAGCTGGGTGGGGCCAGGGCAGCCGGGAGCCACGGAGGGTGTGAGAGGACGGACAGCGTGTTGGGGCTTCCCTGGCGCCATCGCCTGCCAATCCCTGTCCCACTGTTACCACTTGGCCCTTAAGAGGACCCTTTGTCTCTTCTTCAGACACACCGAGGGCGCAGGTTACAAGTACTATCGCTTGTTAAACTAAGACCGTGCGCTGCAAACTGGCAGCGCCTCTCTCGGCGCCTGAGACGGGCCAGCGAGCTGGGGGGGGGGGGGGGGGGGGCCGGGGGGGGGGGGGGGGGCGGGTGGGGGGGGGGGGGGCCGGCGAGGGGGGGGGGGGTGGGGCGGCGAGCGGGGGAGGGGCCAGCGAGCGGGGGCGTGGGGGGGCTGGTGAGCAGGGGAGGGGCCGCCGGCGAGCGCGGGGGCGGGGGGCCCCGGTGAGCAGGGGGCGCCGCCGGCGAGGTCGTTGGGGAGGGGGCTCCTTCCGCGGCCGGGGTCTCTGGAGCGGCCTGCCATGCCGTCCACCTGGGCACACAAGTCCCTGCAAAGCCTGTGTGGTGGGCGTGCCCGGCCGCTGCACGCGTGGGGAAACTGAGTCTTAAGTGGGCGGGGCCCCTGCCCGGGGCTCCTCGCCTGCTTCTGGAAGGGTCTGCCTCTGGCTCCCCCCTCCTTGGTCGGGGGAGGTGGGGGATTTGGGTGGAATGAGGCGAGCCTGGGGCTGCAGGGTCCTGGGGTGGAGACCCCGCGGTACCCAGAGCCTGTCACGTGGCCCAGGCCGCCGTCAGAGGCCCCGCCTGGCTGCCGTCGGGGAGGAGGGGTCTCCACTTGGGCCAGCCCCCGGCGGCCTCCCCTTTGTCTAGTGTAAAATCCAACATGGTTCCGTGGGCATATCTGGAAAGAAAAATGACTCACACGAAGAGGCGTGAACACCCGCCTGACGGCCCAGGGCCCGGGAAGGCCGCGCTGGGCACAGCAGGCGGGGTGGGGGCTTCGCGTCTTTGTCCAGTGCCGCCGTCCGTCCGTCCGGCCATCGGAGCGAAGCTGCTTGTCCTCCCTCCAGTGGTGGTGCCTGGCCTGGGCTGTGTGTTTTTTTTTTGGGGGGGGGTCCCAGGGACTGAACCCGGGACCTCATACGTGGGAAGCAGGCGCTCAACCATTGAGCCACACCCGTTCCCCTTTTTTCTAACGTTTTATTTTGAAATAGTTTCAAACTCACAGGACAGTTTTAAAGATAACACAATCCCCAGGCAGAGAAGTGCAACTTGCCACCCAGATCCGCTCATTTTAGCTCTTTGACTCGTCATTCTGTCAGTCCACCCGTCCATCCCTCCGTCCACCCACCTATTTATCAGTCTATTTTCTGAACGTCCGAGCGCTGCGCGCGTCCTGCCCCCTGAGAGTTTAATACTTCCACGTCGGAAGTATTTTTTTTTTTTTTAAGATTTTATTTATTTATTCATTTATCCCCCCCTTGCTGCTTGTGCTCGCTGGGTCAGCTAACCACGCTGTGCGGGCGGGCCTGCCCTCACCAGGAGGCCTGGGAACCGAACCCGGGGCCTCCCACATGGTAAACGGGAGCCCCACTGATTGAGCCCCAGCCGCTTCCCGCACGTCGGAAGTATTAAAGGCCAAGAGCGCTGGCTCTCGTTCCGCGTGGCCGTGGGCGCCGCGGCCTCAGGCTGAGCTCGGAGCCCGGGGCCTGGGGTTAAAGTCCACGATCCCCGGGGCGAGGAGCCCCCACCTCGCGTCCTGTCCCTCCTGGGATGGAGGCGGAGGCAGATCGATGCCGGGTCGGGGGGCTCTGGGCCGCGCCCCCCTCGAGGGGCCTGCGACCTCGCCTAGCTCCCGCTGCCCTGGTCCTCGAGGCAGCTGCCACTCGGACCCTCGGCCTGGGCTCCTCCGGGCGGGCGGGCGGGCTGGGCCCTCGCCTTCCACGGGGCCTCGCGTCCACAGGAGAGAGCAGTCGGGGCTGCCCCCGAAAGCCTCCGAGGGGCTTGTGTGTGGCCCAGGCAGGCCACGGCTCTCAGTCTTGCACTTGCAAGCTCCACGAGCAGTGATTGAGCGCCTGCTGTGTGCCTGCCCGGTGCATGCGACCTGGTGTGAGCAGACGGACAGACAGCAGGGTCAGGCCTCCACGGGAAGCTCAGGCTGGAGGTCCCCAGCTCAGCCTGGGGTGCAGGGGGGCTTCCCAGGAGCGGGCCTGGGGGCTGAGAACCCAGGGGCAGGAGGGGCGGGGCCAGCATATGCACAGACCTGGGGTGGGGGTGGGGGTGGGCTGGGGCAGAGAGGCGCGCTGTCCTCGGCGAGGGCGTGCTGAGGGGCTCGGGGTGGGGTGCTGGGCAGAGGCCGCCCCCAGAGGGAGGCCGTGCCTCCCCCGACCCCCACTTGGCTCTGCCCCACAGTGAAGCACCCGCCGGCCGAGCCGTCGCAGTTCATCTCGCTGCCTGTGAAGACCCCAGACAAGATGGGCTTCGACGAGGTGGGGGGGCCTCCCTGGGGGGGGGCCTCCCTGGGGGGGGCCTGGGGTCTCATTGAGCCGCTGGGGCTGCAGGTTTTCATGATCAACCTGAAGCGGCGGCAGGACCGGCGGGAGCGGATGCTGTGGATGCTGCGGGAGCAGGAGATCGAGTGCAAGCTGGTGGAGGCCACGGACGGCAAGTGAGTCCCAACCCCTATAGGGTGTAGACCAGGCCGGTGGAGGCCACGGACGGCGAGTGAGTCCCGACCCCTACAGGGTGTAGACCAGGCTGGTGGAGGCCACGGACGGCAAGTGAGTCCCGACCCCTATAGGGTGTAGACCAGGCCGGTGGAGGCACGGACGGCAAGTGAGTCCCGACCGCCAGGGGAGCAGCCTGGGCTCGTGGAGTGTCCTGGCCCCAGCAGGCCGGAGCCCCGGCTCGGGAGGGGCCGGCCGCGCTGCCCCCCGCCTCCCTGACCCCTCCCCCTTGCAGGGCCGTGAACACCAGCCAGGTGGAGGCGCTGGGCATCCAGATGCTGCCTGGGTACCGGGACCCCTACCACGGGCGGCCCCTCACCAAGGGCGAGCTGGGCTGCTTCCTCAGCCACTACTCCGTCTGGAAGGAGGTGGGTGCGGCGGGGGCCCAGGGTGGGGGCTGCCCCCCCAGGCTTCGGCCTCGTGCAGCCTCTGGGTGGGGAGAGGTGGAGAGATCCCAGCTCACCTGTGGTGGGCGGGGCCGCGGCCCAGGACCCCCAGCGAGGGCTCGGCGTCGCTAGTTTCCTCTTAGAGGTACGGCAGGGTCCAGGCAGCACAAAGCCCACCCCGGGGCTCCCGTGAGCCCAGGGGCTCGTCATCCACCCGGAGAGAGTGGCTGGGATTCGGACCCGGGACGGGGCTGGAGGCGGGTGGGGGGCCGTGTGTGCCTGGCGTGTCACGAGGTCACGATACCTGGTGGCCCTGGAACGGGGGCCCGGGTTCAAGTCCAGCCACTTAGCAGGAGAGTGCCGTGAGCGAGGAAGGCACTTCCCAGCCCGAGCCTCGGTTTCCCCAGATGACAGGCGTGTGCTCAGGCGCAGCCGTGAGGAGCCTCAGGTTCGTTCCAGGAGTTTGTGCACCTGTGGCCCCGGGGCAGGCTGACAGACGGGACCAAGCGCCCCGAGTGGGCGGCTTAAGACAGGTTCCGGCTCAGCGTCAGGAGGCCAGGACGCACGGCGGGCAGGGTCCCGGGGGCTCCTTCCGGCCTCGGGGGCGCCCGGGCGCGTGCCGCCCCTCCCGGGCGCTGCCTCCGTCCCCACGCGGCCGCCTGCTCCCCGGGCTCGGGGCCGGCCTCGTCCAGCGTGGCGTGCCGAGACCACGTGCCGAGCTTCCAGGTGGGCTGTCGCCGCCGGCCTGACGCTGAACCGCGCAGGCGTGTGCGAGGCACGGCCACAGAGGGTCAGGCTCGGCCTCGGCCTCCCTTGACCGGTCGGGTCCGCCCCCAGGTCGTGGACCGGGGGCTGCAGAAGTCGCTCGTGTTCGAGGACGACCTGCGCTTCGAGATCTTCTTCAAGAGGCGCCTGATGAACCTCATGCAGGACGTGGAGCGCGAGAAGCTGGACTGGGACCTCATGTGAGCGGGGGGTGCTCGGGGCAGGGGCTCTGGGGGGCCTGGCCGGGGGGCAGAGTCGCCAGGGCTTGGGGTGCGGCCTGGGACCTGCCAGGAAGGGCGCGGTGAACGGCCTGTGGGTGTGGGCGTGGCCTGAGGCTGGGTGGGTGTGGTGGTGGGGGGGGTTGGAGCCTGTGGGCGTGGCCTGAGGTTGGGTGTGGTCAGGGGGTTGGAGCCCGTGGGCGTGGCCTGGGTGTTGGAGTCTGTGGGCGTGGCCGTTGGGGCGTGGCCTGAGAGGTTAGGGGTGTGGCGGAGCGCTGTGGGCTCCTGTGTGCAGGGGAGGGACCCTGGCTTAGACCAGGCCCCTGCAGGTGCGTGGGGGCTCCTGTGTGCAGGGGCCTGGGGGTGTTCTGGGGGTGCTGCCCCAGACCCCACGTTCTGTCAGCGTAAATGGTTGCTGCGTCTTCCTGTGCTGACTGCTCCCCCAGCACAGCGCCCTGGCTGGCTCTGGCTCCTCCCATGGCTCCCTAGTGCCCTCCTCCCTGCAGTGCACAGGCCCCTGAGCCCCCTGTGCCCCTTGCCCGCCTCCCAGCTACGTGGGCCGGAAGCGGATGCAGGTGGAGCAGCCCGAGAAGGCGGTGCCGGGCGTGCGGAACCTGGTGGAGGCCGACTACTCCTACTGGACCCTGGCCTACGCCATCTCCCTGCAGGGCGCCCACAAGCTCCTGGCCGCCCAGCCGCTGGCCAAGATGCTGCCCGTCGACGAGTTCCTGCCGGTCATGTTCGACAAGCACCCGGTGTGAGTGCGGGGCCAGGGCGGGGGGCTCAGCCGGCGGGGGGCTCGGCCGGCGGGGGGCTCGGCCTGCAGGGGGCTTGCCGGGCACCCGGACCCCACGTGTGTCCCTTGCGCCCGCAGCTCCGAGTACAAGGCCCACTTTGCCTCCCGCGACCTCCGCGCCTTCTCGGCGGAGCCGCTGCTGGTGTTCCCCACGCACTACACGGGCGACGACGGCTACGTGAGCGACACGGAGACCTCGGTCGTGTGGAACGACGAGCAGGTCAAGACCGACTGGGACCGAGCCAAGTCCCAGAAGACGCGGGAGCAGCAGGCGCTGCGCCGCGAGGCCAAGAACTCGGACGTGCTGCAGTCCCCGCTGGACAGTGCGGCCCGCGACGAGCTCTGAGTGCGGCGGGAAGAGGAGCCGCGGCCCCCGTGGCCCCCGCGGCGAGCACGCGCACGGAGGGCCACCTCACACCCGGCGAGGGCCCCAGGCGGGGACGGTGAATGAGGCACAGCCGTCACGCGTTTATTCAGCTCTTACCAAGGACAGGTTCATTTTTAAAACTCATTCAGGTATTTATTAAGTGCCTGCTGTGTGCTGGCGCCATTCTGAGCTCTGGGAATATCGAGATGAACGAGACACTCAGTTATTCGCACCCGTCACCCCCCTCCTGGTGCCTGCTTGGGACAGCGCCCTGAGTGCCTAGCCGGGTGCTGGGACGGGGGTAAACGGGGCGCTCCTCCCTCGTTAATTGATTCCTCCCCCACACCTTTGAAGCACCCACTGTGTGCCAGTCACTAGTGATACAGAAATACAAGCAGCATTTGTTCAGTCGGCGTTTTTGGCCACCCACCTGGTACTGAGCCACAGAGGGGAATGAGATTCGTCCCTTCGTTTCTTCCTGCATCAAGCATGAATTGAGCACCTGCTGTGTACCAGGCCTCGGCTCCCACTTGGGTCAGAAAACGTTGACTTTGATTCCTGGTCCACCATCACCAAAGCCACGTGCAGACAACACCCTCCCACTGCCCCTGGAGGGTAGCGCGTCCCCCACCAGGGGCCCCTGTGGTCCCCTGGCCACCTGCCCCCACCTGGGCCCCGCCCTGCTGGAGGGGGCTGGGCCCCTCCCCCTCACCCACCTGCTCATTTGTTGGATCTGGGTCTCAGGTGCATTTCCTGCCGGCTGGGGTGAGGGCATGGGGGTTCAGCTGCTCCCCCCGCTGCTGCAGCTTCCCGCCAGCGCCTGGTGGGGTTGCTGCGCCTTCAGCCGGAGTCGCGTGTCTGCCCACGGGGCGCCCCTCGCCTCTTGGGGTAATTGATTGCGGGGTGGGTTTCTGGGTAATTTGCTTATTTTTTTATTAAATGTTCCTGTTTGGTTTTCATTCAAGTCTGTGGTCTCTTGCATGCCTCAGCCATGCCAGTGCCCAGGGAGGCGGCCCCCGCGGGGGCCATGGGCCGTGGCCAGGTGCGGGGCGCAGAAGGGTCCCCGCCTCCAGGAGGCTCCCCCAACCAGCCCCCTCTGTCTTGTGGGGCCTCCCTGGGAACGCCCCAAGGTGAGGGCGTGAGGGGACAGGCGGGGAGAAGCCTGCGAGGGCGTCAGCGGGGCCAGGGAGAAGGGGGCAGGCTGGGGCCCGGGCTCCCCGCCCTCCTTCCCGGGACTTCCAGGTTTCCAGGTTCCTCAAGCTCTGGTGGCCGGGGAGGGAACTTACCTGCCCCGTCCCTGCGAGGGCTGGGGGCGGCAGGTGAGCTCACAGGCGCCGTGGGAGTGAGCGCAGAGGAAACGGGCGTCCTGGGAGCCACACGGCCGGGGGCGTTGCTCCCTCCGGGTACACACGGCTCACCTGGAAGTTCCGTGGAAGCGCCACGTGGGCGTCTTCTTGAGCCTTAGCTCCACCTTCGCCACCCGCGCGGTTTGCGGGGCTGCCGGCCCAGCGCCTTCGGGGGCCGCCGTGGGCTCAAGCTGCGCAGCTCTACGAGTGTCTAAGTCCCTGGATGGAAAGTCCAGTGCCGCGGGCACCCCCGGGGCACTGCCCCAGGGCTCAGGCCGCCGGGGGTGGGGGGCGGGCCTAGACCCTGGGCTCAGGCCGCCGGGGGTGGGGGTGGGTGATGAACCGCAGAGCCCTGGGATGCGGGAAGGCCCTGCCCGCGGTTCTCACGGGGCCACTTGGGCCTGGCGGATGCCTGTGGGGGGGTCCGGGGTACAGGACAGCCCCTCCCTGAGACCGTCTTGCCCCAACCTCAGCAGCGCCGGAAGCCCTGCGCCCACTCAGCCCCCAAGCACGGGTTTCTGGAAGGGTCTCCGGCCCCACCCCGTCACGCGGGCCTCCCAGCCCGGCTAGAGCACGCCTTCCGAGACCGTTTCTCCACGAGGCCACGTCCCCAGGGCGGGGGCCAGGCTTGGGCGGGGCCTTCAGGGGGTGCAGGGCAGCCCGGCAGGGCAGCGGGGGCGCGGGCTCGTCTTTGTGCGTGGCCAGGTGTGGGCCCGCCAAGGCAGGGAGGAGCCAGGCGCGGCTCTCAAAGCCGAGGCAGCAGCAGGGAATCACGAGGCTTAGGGAGAAAGCGGGAGCCAGGGACCAAGAAAAGGAACTATCAGAGCCCCAGAAGAGACACAGCACTTGAGACAGCTAATCAGGGAGGTGCGCACAAATTTCCAAAATAAAATTAATGGGTTTAAAGACAATATGGCTAAAAAGGGAAACCACATCAAGACGACACTGCGAGAGCACAAGGAAGAATTTGAAATCCTGAATAAAAAGGACCAGAGCTCATGGGAATGAAAGACACAATAGGTGAGATAAAAAAAAAACACATTAAGGGGTCGGATGTGGCTCAACTGGTTGGGGGTCCGTCTCCCATATGGAGGGACCCGGGTTCGGTTCCCGGGGCCTCCTGGTGAGGGCAGGCCCGCCCGCACGGCGTGGTTGGCTGACCCAGCGAGCACAAGCAGCAAGGGGGGGATAAATGAATAAATAAATAAAATCTTTAAAAAAAAAAAAAAGAAAGAAAAAAGAAAGAATAAGTGATCCTGAAGGAGAACAGCTGAAATTGAAGAAAGAAAAGAACAGAGAGGCTTCCGGGAAGATGGTGGACTAGTAAGACACGGGAATCTCTTCTTCAGAAAAATAGCTAGAGGACAGGCTGAAACAGCCCCGAAAAAGATCTTCTAGGGTTTAGGACAGCAGGTGAAGGCTACACACCACCCAGAGGAGAGAGGGACAGAAGAGGGAAATCGGGACAACAGAACTGTGAGTTGCAAGTAGCAGCTTCTGCTGCTGCCGGCACCCTCCCCCACACTCTTCAGAATTCTCGGGCCCCTGGGCCTGCGACCACAGACAAAGGGGGCTCCAGGGATCTGCCACTCCCGGAAAGGGGAAAGAGAGGGACCAGCCTTAGGCTGACTCAGGTTCTGACCTGAAATTTGGGCTGTGCAGCCCCACGGACCCTTCCACACGGCGGTTTGCCCTGGGAGCCTAGGAAGGACTGGAGAAATCCGACCCTCGCAACCTCCCTCTCTTCTAGCCTGGACTAATTGTTGAGGACCCCACGGGAGAGGGGAGAGAGAGCCTGGGGCTGACCCTGCTTTGGACTCCCAGGTTTGGTCTGCCCTGTCCCGAGAGCCCTTCCAGGCCGGGTGGGGCTGCGCCATTGTTTGCCTTGGAGCCTGCAAGGGGCTAAAGATACGCAAACCTCCCAATCTCCTCCTCTACTAACAGGGACTGATTGTTGAGGACTCAGAGGGGAGTGGAAATATTTCCTAGCTGGGAAAAGGGGGGCGCTACGAGAGAAGTCTGGAGAACTGTCTCAGAAAGTTTGAATCACAGGGCTCCTAGCCCCCAGACAGGAAGCTCTATCACATTGATCTGGCCTGTGTCACAACAAATACGCTCCAACCAGGCATTGAATTGAGAGCAGCCAACAAGCGCCATCTCCTGGCAGACCAAGGAAGTGCACTTAAGAAAATTAATAAGTAAGAGAGGCTTTTCCTGGCCTCTATAGCCTCCCTGCCCAAGGCCCTAGGAAACGACTCTACAACCAATTACTGGGTCCAGTGCCCAGTTTTGAGCAACCAGCAGAACAATCCTAACAATAAAGGTTGAGCCGAAAATCAAAGAGCGGTGGTAACTCACAGTCTCCTGACACTAAAACCCCATAAAAGAGAAAGAGATAGAGCCTCTAAGTAAACTACAAACTAACCAGATGCCTAATCACCAGCAAAAAATTACGAGCCATTCTAAGAAAATAGAAGACATGGCCCAAGAAAAGGAATACAGCAAAGTCCCAGAAGAGATGCAGAATTTGAGAGAACTAATCAGCGAGATGAACACAAATTCCCAGAATCAAATTAAAAAGACAATATAGTTAAAGAGATAAATGACATCAAAAAGACATTGAGCAAACACAAAGAAGAATTTGAAATCCTGAACAGAAAAGTAACAGAGTTCATGGGAATGAAAAACACAATAGGTGAAGTAAAAAACACATTTGAGGAACACAACAGCAGACTCGAAATGATAGAAGAAAGAATAAGTGATACCAAAGACAGAGCAGCTAAAATTGAAGAGAGAAAAATAACAGAGAAAGAAAAAAATGGAAAAAATTGAGCAGGGGCTCAGAGGGTTGAATGACAACACAAAACGCAACAACATACATGTCATGGGAGTTCCAAAAGGAGAAGAGAAGGGAAAAGGGGCAGAAAGAGTATTTGAGGAAATAATAGCTGAAAATTTCCCAACTCTCATCAAAGAAATGAACTTTCATGTCCAAGAAGCACACCGTACCCCAATGAAAATAAATCTAAAGAGACCTATGCCAAGACACATACTATTCAGAATGTCAAATGTAAAAGATAAAGAGAAAATGCTCAGAGCAGCAAGAGAGAAGCAAACGATCACGTACAAAGGACGTCCAGTAAGATTTTGTGCAGATTTCTCTTCAGAAACCATGGAGGTGAGAAGACAGTGGTATGATACAATTAGGAAACTGAAAGAGAAAAACTGCCAGCCGAGAATTCTTTATCCAGCAAAACTGTCCTTCAAATATGAAGGTGAGTATAAAGTATTCACAAACAAACAGAAACTAAGAGAGTTTGCAAAAAAGAATCCACCTTTGCAGGAAATATTAAAGGAAGCCTTAGAACCTGAAAGAAAAAGACAGGAGAGAGAGGCTTGGAGGAGAGTAGAGAAGAAAGAAAAGCAGAAAGGATAACCAAAAGAGTAAAAAGAGAGACAAAAACAAGATGACATATGAAAACCAAAGAATAAAATGGAGGAAATAAATAGTGCATTTTCAGTAATATCGTTGAATGTGAATGGATTAAATTCCCCAATCAAAAGATTCAGGCTGACAGAATGGATAAAAAACATGAGCCATCCATATGCTGCTTACAAGAAACTCATCTCAGACTCAGGGATACAAACCGGCTGAAAGTAAAAGGTTGGAAAAAGATACTCCATGCAAATAGTAAACAGAAAAGAGCAGGGGTATCTATACTGATATCAGACAAAACAGACTTCAAATGCAAAAAAGTGATAAGAGATGCGGAAGGCCATTACATATTAATAAAAGGGACAATCCTCCAGGAAGATATAACAGTCATAAATATCTACACACCTAACCAGGGTACCCCAAAATATGAGACAAACTCTGGCAAAACTGAAAGGAGAAACAGACATTTCTACAATAATCGTCGGGGACTTCAACACCCCTCTCACATCATTAGATAGAACAACTAGACAGAAGATCAACAGGGAAACAGAGAACTTGAACAATATGATAAACAAATTAGACCTAACAGACATATACAGAACACTGCATCCAAACTCAGCGGGTTATACATTCTTCTCAAGTGCCCATGGATCTTTCTCCAGGATAGACCACATGTTAGGTCACAATACAGCTCTCAATAAATATAAAAAGACTGAAATTATACAAAGCACCTTCTCAGATCATAATGGAATGAAACTAGAAATCAATAACAGACAAGGAAAAAGGAAATTTGCAAATGTGTGGAGACTGAACAACACACTCCTAAATATTCAGTGGGTCAAAGAAGAAATTGCAAGTGAAATCAGTAAATATATTGAGACAAATGAAAATGAGAACACAACATATCAAAACTTATGGGATACAGCAAAGGCAGTCTTGAGAGGGAAATTTATAGCCCTAAATGCCTATATTAAGAAACAAGAAAGAGCTAAACTCAAAGATTTAATGGAACAACTTGAGAAACTAGAGAAAGAACAGCAAACCAATCCCAAAACAAAAAGAAGGAAAGAAATAATAAACATTAGAGCGGAAATAAATGAAAATGAGAACAGAAAAACAATAGAGAAAATCAACAAGACCAAAAGCTGGTTCTTTGAGAAGATCAATAAAATTGACAAACCCCTCGCTAGACTAACAAAGAAAAAAAGAGAGAAGATGCAAATAAATACAATCAGAAATGAAAGGGGGGAAATTACAAATGACCTCACAGAAATAAAAAGAATCATAAGAGGATATTATGAGAAACTATATGCCAACAAACTAGACAACCTGGATGAAATGGACAAATTTCTAGAAACTCATAACCAACCTACACTGACACAACAAGAAATACAAGAACTTAACA
>JAKSZT010054343.1:7939-20518 GCA_026826555.1 Tolypeutes matacus | reverse complement strand
CCCTTTCACCCAGGTGACACCCCTCCCCGGGTGGCCGCCCACCCAGGCGACACCCCTCTCACCCAGGTGACACACCCCTCCCCAGGTGCCCATCTTGTCCAGGTGATATGGCCCTTGCATGTAACACACCCGCCCAGGTGCTATGGCCCTCCCCAGGTGGCCCGCCCCATCGAGATGACACACTCCTCTCCAGGTGCCCATCTTGTCCAGGTGACATGGCCCTCCCCAGGTGCTCTGCCCAGCCCAGGCGGCCCATCCTGCCCAGGTACCATGACCCTCACAAGTAACACCCGCCCAGCTGCTATGGCCCTTTCCGGGGGGCCCGCCCCACCCCGATGACACACCCCTCTCCAGGTGCCCATCTTGCCCAGGTGACATGGCCCTTGCAGGTAACACACCTGCCCAGGTACTATAGCCCTCCTTGGGTGATCTGCCCTGGCCTGGTGACACACCCCTCCCCAGGTGTCCTTCCCAGCCTAGGTGACATAGCCCTCCCCAGTTGATGTACCCGCCCAGGTGACATGGCCCTCTCGCGATGGCACATCCTGCCCAGGTGGCACACCCCTCCTCAGGTAACCCCTCAGACGCTCCTGAGAGCGCCTCCTCCACAGGTGACCCTGTCCCTCAGGGCGCTGCCACACAGGTGACCCCACATATCCCCATGCCTAGCACACTAAGCAAATACTGACCTGTGACACCAACCTCTAGACCCCCACACCCCCACGACCCTGCTCCTGCAGCCCTGCACTGGGCTCCCCACCCCACACGGACCCCAGGACCCGTCCTGCCAGGGCCCGCCCCCACCCAACTGACCCACCCTGGGGCGCCAGGCCATGCCCTGCCCCGAGTGGCCCCCATCCTCCCATCCCCAGGTGCCCCACCTGGAGGCCCCAGACCAGGCTCCCCCCGGAGCCCAAGAGCTCTTCCTGACTCGGCCCCTCCTCCACACCCCCTAGTGCACCCCTCTTGCCCCAAGCACCCCCCACCCCCCAGCAAACTGCCCAGGAGCCCTGGCACTTCCCGCCTTCCGACTGCCCTCCTGTCTGGTGGGCCCTGAGCTTCACCTGGCAGGTGCCCCTCCCTCCCCCATGCAGCTCAGACGCACAACTGGAAGCTCTCGTTGTACTTGGGGGCCCAGCTGTTATTCTTGGATTTGGTCGCAAACTTGCGCTTCTTGTCGCTGAGCTGGGGCCCGATGATGTTGACCTCGATGAATGGCCGGAAGATGCCGGAAGTCTGCCACTTGAGGTCATTGGCTGCCACCACTGTTGGGGGAGGTGGAGGGTCAGGCTGGTCAGGGCCCCCAGGTAGGACGCAGGGGACACCTGTGGCTTTCAGGCCTGCCAGGGATCAAGACCACCTTCCCGGCACCGCCTGCGGGAGGCTGAGGCTCCAGCCCCTCAGACGCTGGAGGACGTGCTTAAAGGCAGGAGCACGCCCCAAGCTTCCTCCGTCCCCGGCTGCGGGCCACAAGGCCACTGTGCTGCTTGGGACCCCACAGAGGAGAAGCATGCATCAGGGCTGACGGCGCAACAAGAGATGGGAGGGATCCCCGTTAGCTCTGGGCTGGTTGTGCTTGGCTGCTGCGACGGGGAACTTCTGTGTCATTGAAGCCACTGCTGCTGTGGGCCTGGGGTACAGCAGCCCAGCCTGTGTTCTGGTTAAGACAAAAGACAGCAGAGCCGGGAGATGGGGGGCTGGGGCCGGGTGCCTGGATCCAGCCATGCCTGAAGGTGGCTTACTCTCAGACTTTTCAGTTGTAGGAACCACCAAATTAAAGAATTGTTTCTTGCTTTAAACCGGTTTGAGCTGCATGTTTCTGGCTCAGAATCTAGTAGGTCTGGCTGGGTGCACATGCTCGACCTTGGGCCACCCACCTTTCACTGTGACCTTGTGTTCTCCAGTTCCGGGGTGTGTGAAGAGTTCCACGTGGACCGAGACTTCACCCACAGGGTCTTCCACACCCGAGCCTGGGTGGGGCAGGGGAGGATGCTGGGCGTGAGCTCCGTCCTTCTCCACCCCCCCGGAAGGACCTTGGCCGCCTCCCAACCCCCACGTGCTGGTGGCACCAGGTCATCAGCCCCGACAGGGTGGTTTGAGGGGGCTGGGGTGCTAGGAGCTTCTCCTGCAAGACCTGGGGCGGATCTCCCCGTCTCCCCAAGCCTGGGCCGTGTGCCCCCTCTCTCTCCTGCTGGCCCCCCTTTGTCAGTGCTCAGTGTCGGGGCCTCCACAGCTCAATCCTTCACCCCTTTGTCTCCACCCTCCCTGCCGGCTGCACTTTCAAAACGTTTCCAGAACCTGACGCAACCCCTTGGCCTCCATTCTGGTCCAGCCCCGGGGCCTCTCAGCCCGCCAGCCAGGGGCATCCTCCACGTCAGATCACCCCTCTCCACTGCTCACCCCCCGCGGCTCCCCCTCACTCGGCACCAGTCTTTTTCGTGGCTTCCGATGTCCCTCCCGATACGTCCCAGCTGCCTCCCCACCCTCAGAGACTCCACTGCAGCTTCCTCAAACACGTGGGGGTCCCTGGCCTCATCCTGCTGGACCGCGGTGTTCCCCTGCCCCCGGGCCATTCCCCTTACACTGAAAGAACCACCCATTTCCGTTGAGCTGCCCCCACCTCCGCTCAGACCCCACGGTTCCCGAGAACCGGCGCCACCTCGGCTCCAGCCGTAGCTGAGTGAACTGGGCTGCCCAGTGGGGATGAGACCCAAGAGGGGCTGACGGGAGCGGGACCTGGACTTCAGCTGTGAAGTCAGGAAAGACCCTCTGGCTTTGGACAGGGTGGGTGCTAAGTCAACTGTCCGATGAGGAGGGGCACTGCTGAGGGCCCTGGATCAAGCTGCTACTGATGCGGGCTCTACCCCCAGCTGCTCAGTCCAAGGTCAACCCATCTCTTGCTCCCCGGAGCCAGCACCAGGTTCTGCTCCTCAATCGCGCTGACCATTGGGTCCAGCTTGGAGCTTCTGTCCCCACTCATCCCCGTGGCTCTGGGGAGGGCGTCCTGCCAGGCCTGAGGACCTGTGGCCGCCAGCACGCCTGCCCAGCCGGTCCCCAGCCCCCAGGCAGCGGCCGCGGCCCGAGCACCACACATGCACGGGAGAAGTCGGGGTGGGATGGGGACCGGTCCAGGGCCGACCAGGGTTACCTGGCGCTGGGCGGGGAGTGCCAGAGGAGCAGCAGAGGCCTGGAGACCCCCAGCCCCCAGCCTTCGCCGCCCACCCCCAGGATGCCTTCCCTGTCATCTCAGGCTCCCGCCCGCCCCCAGTCGCATGCTCAGCCTCGCCGCTGCCGCCCGCCCCAGGCTGATGCTTCGCAGCAAGCTCAATCCCCACCAGACTGGCTGCCAGGGTGGTCCGCGGTGGCGGATGGACCGCGTGTGGGGTCGGCCCAGGGCCAAAGCTAGTAAGAAGGGGGAAGGGGCGGCCGGGGCACGCCTGTCCCGTGGTTTGCTGGCTCCAAGGGGAAGGGCCTTCCGTGGACCTGTCTGTGCTCCCCCAGCCCCCTCCCCGGTTCCCGGCCCCCTGCAGGAGGGCTCCTCGGCCAAGTGGTTTAACCTCCTTTGAGGCTCTAAGGGACGGGCCGGGGCTGGCCCAGGAAGGGACATTTGCCAGAGCCGCTGAGAAGGCCTTGGAGCCAGAGGCGGATGAACCCGTGGACTTCTACTCCGGGCCGCCGACGTAGGGGGGTTCACAACTGTCTGTGACACGGGCGAGCTGCTCTGAGTTTAACACCTGATCCTAAGAGGCATCCTCCAAGCAGGGTCCCCGAGGGTCCGCATCTACAGGTGACAGCCCTGAGCCTGCCCGCGGCTCACGGCGGGGACGGGGTCTGGCTGGCGGGGGCGCCCGGGGAGCCGCGCAGCCCAGCTCCCACCGCTTCTCCTTCCCCACGTGGAGCCAGCAACCCGTCCTTCCCGCGCCCCCGCGGCACCGGCAGGCCTCGGGGCCCCGCAGGCCGGCGCGGGCCCAGGGCGCGGAAGGACGGGCCTTTTACTAGCCGGGCCGGGAGGGGCGCAGGCACCGGGCACCGCGCGCGGCGGGGGCGCAGGCACGTACCCTTCTCAGGATAAATTTCTTCACTAAGGGTAAATCTAGTCCCTTTTCCACCATGGACTAATCACGGGGGGGGGGGGGGGGAAGAGGGGCGAGGACGGAGGGGCGAGTGTGCGGGGCGCAGAGGGGGCGCAGAGAGGGAGAGAAACAAGAGAGAGAGAAACGTCAGCGGCAGACGGACGGACAGACGGCCTCCCGCCCGGGAGGACAGACAGCAGTAAAACCAGCAGCAGCGAGGACAGGGCGGGCGGGCAGGCGGGCGCCGTGGGGAGGGCCCTGGGCTGCCCGGGGGGGTGGCGCTGGAGGCCGCGGGACTCTGCCCCCTCCCGCCCGCCGCTCTCCTTTCCCTGTCTGCACCCTGAGGGCCCACTTCGAAGGGGGGCGGGGGGGGGGAATAGGGCCGCGGAGTCCTGCGCCGGCTGCCGTGAGAGCGCGGGAGGAGCAGCAGAGGCGCGCGCAGAGCGGGAGGACGAAGCCGGGGAGCGCCGCCCCCGCCACCCCCACAACGCGCGGGGCAGGGGTCCTCCCGCCTCCCGCCTCCCGCCTCCAGGGCTGTCAATCACTCCGGCCCGTGCCGCCACGGAGGGCCGAGCCAAGGGCGCGGGGCGCGGCGCTGCCGGCGGGGCCTGGGGCGGGGGTCGCCCTTACCCTGGGCCCCCTGGGTCTGCACGAAGGTCTTGATGAGCAGGTCGGTGGCCTGTGTGTAGAGGGACAGCGCGTAGCGCAGGGACTGCAGGTCAGGGCTCTTCTCCAGGAACGTCTTCTTGAGGCCCACGCCGCCCGCGTGGAAGTATTGCTGGAGCGGCACGGGGTGCGGGGAGGGCGGGGGCTGCAGTCAGGCCCTGCCGCTCCCAGGAGAACAGGCAGCCCTGACCCGCACCTCCGAGCCCGGCCCCTGCGGCCTCCCGTCCTCTTTTCCCCCTCGCCCACCCTGCCTCCAGGCTTTGACGCTGGCTGTACCCACTGCCCAGAAGGCCCAGCCCCCAGGTCTGGCCAACGCTGGCCCCGTCTCCGCCATCGGTAATGGTTTCAATCCTTCCTTGATCCCTCCTCCTTAATACGTGGTCTGCTTTGTCTGGTGAACTCCTATGCATTCCTCAGAACCCACCTCCCACAGCCACTCCTCCAGGAAGCTCTCACTGCTCCCTCCCTGGGCTCCTGACCCATCTCTGTCTCCCCAAACCGGGGCTCCTCAGGGCCCAGCATCACCCAACCTGACACAGACGCAAAGAGCATCAAGGAGAGTGTCCACATCTGCTCGAGCCACACTTCTGCCGGCTCCACCTGGGGTGGGCAGGGGCGGGGCCTCTCACCTTGATGGTGTCCAGGGCCAGCTCCACGACTGCACACTGCTTTGGGGTCAAGCTCTTGGCCTCTTCTCGCACCATGTGGTCCTGGACAGATGGAGAGAGGGGCCAGGTGAGCAAGTGGCCACGTGGGCAAAGCAGGCCACTCCCTGAGGATCTGCCTGCTCACGGGTCTGTCCCAGCTCAACTTCAAGGACCTGGAGACTGGTCTCTCTTTTCATCATCATTCCCTGGCATCCGGCATGTGGCTGGCACACAGCAGGCACTCCATAAATATTTGTTGAATAAATTACTTGTGTCCCTTGATTAAGCTGGACCTGAAGCCAGCATGTACATCCTCCCAAACCACTGGAGCCAAAAAATTGCTTTGGCCCGTCGGAATCATGCTTCTGTCCCTTGAGCCTGCAGGGCATGTCACCATTTGGGGGACACCCCCCCACCCCCAGAAAGCCCATCCCCAGATTTCCTGGCCTCCACAGCCCCCACCTCTGGCCTCACCTTGAGTTTGGACAGCTGACCCAGCTCCTTGGCCGCATTGAAGATCATCTGGGTTCCCTGCAGGTGACAAAAGACACGGCTGGGTGAGGGCAGGGGTCCGGCCAGCCCAGCCTCCAAGCACGCAGCTGCCACCTTGGCCCTGGCCGCCATCTCTGTCCTCGAGGAGCAGGCGGTGACCTCACTCTCGGAAACCACAACCTGTGGGGCCGCCGTCCACCCTCCCACCCCCGCCACGACTCCAGGTTTGTGGGGTCAAAGAAGAGAAACGGGCAGGGAGCAGCCTGTGAGAGATGGTGGGCAGAGCAGAGCCCCAGACTGGAGTGGGGGTGAGGTGGGGGGGGCTTAGGGGGATGGGATGGGCTGGGGTCTCAGGAAACGCCGTGGGACCACTTTGGGGGGCTACTGTGGTCATCTGGGGAGCTGCGAGTCTCCCTCTTAGAGGAAGAGTCGTCTCCAAGCACACACCTCGGTACCCATTCCCCACCCCCACCCCAAAAATGGACACTGGCAAGATGACATCATGCTTACAGCTCATTGGAGCCAGTGGCCCTGGGCTCAGATGCCGCCTGCTGTGTGGCCCTGGGCGAGTCACTCAACCTCCCTGAGCCTGAGCCACCCCCATGGGGAAATCACATCCACTGTCACTAGTCTGGGACTAACAGCCTTTGCTCAGGTTCACCTTTGTTGCCACATGGCAACAGCCCCACGGATGGGGCCGGGGGTGATGCCTGCCTCTCGTCTTCTCCCTGCCCCTTCCTGCCTCCCCACCAGCTCGGGGGGATGCATTACTGGGTCCGGGGGTGGCCGGGGGTCCCGGGCGGGGCTGGGCCAGGAGGGGGCTATTTGCAGCTGGGATTCCGGAATGGGCCTGAGAGTTGGCCACTGCTCCTAATCTTATTCTCACGGCCGCAGCTACTACTCTTATTTCTTGCCCGTGGCTCTCTGAGGTCATCACGAGCCACAGGCACTCAGCAGCCTCGGTTTCCCCTGCCTCGCCCACCTGCAGTCCAGCGAGGAGCAGGGGCCCTCCTGGGCGCCCTCCTCTCCACCTCCACCCGCCACCCATCACGAGCAAGCCAGACAGACAGAGGAAGAAAAGACTGACAGACAAGTTTACAGTAGACCCGGAGAGGGCACGGACCACAGACGGGAGAAGGCACGGGGTGGGGGTGGGGGGGGAGCCAGACAGACAGTGAGAGGCTGGTCTTACGTCTGAGTGGCTTGGCAATTTCACCCTGCCCTGTGGAGAGAATCAGGTGGAAATCAGCATCTGGTGGCTGCTGGGGGGATACTCAGTGGGACTTCCCTGCCCCCTCAAAGCACATTCCCACTCCCCAGCCCACGAACTCCCTCCCGGGCCCGGGGTCTAACACTGGGTCCCCACCCCAGCTCAGCACCTTCCCTTGCCCCGTGGTGGGGGGCCGGCGCTAGCCTCCTGGGCTGCCGGGGCCCTCTCGGGGGTGCCTGCGAGGGAGGGCTGGAACCAGCCCCTCACCTGGGAACAAGTACCCCGACCCCACAGTCAGCCCACCCTGGGAAGAGGGAGAGAAGAGAGGGGCTTGGGCCAACACACACGCCACATGGCCACACGCGTGTGCGGAAAGTTCACTCAGATCAACACACGAAGATGCACACACAGAACTCAAAATAAAATACACAGCACACGTCTGCACGCTCACGTGTGCAGGGCACGGGCCCACGCACTCTCGCCCTGCGTGCACACACGTACGCGGTGCCTGGCACACAGGACGTGCCAGCCGAGTGGGAAGGGAAGCCGAGCCCCCACTCAAGCCCTCCCCACAGGGGCACAGCCCAGCAGCTCCTCACGTGTGGCCACACCCCCCTCCTTCGCATAAGAAACACGTGCCTCGGCACAGTGGTCCGGCGCCTGGGCCCTTGGCCGAGGCCGGGACGTGCCCTGGGGACTGCCTGAGAGGGAGGAGCTGTGTGTGCACGGGGGTCTGCTGCCTTGTGTCGGACTTCTGGCTTTGCAGGGCTTGGTTAGGATGCCTGCAACCTCCATCTGACTTTCTCGCCCAAGCGCACACACACGCACACACCAAGGCGCCAGAGCTGGGACCTCAGCGGGACGAGGCTCTCGTTACCTTTTCTAATCCCTTGCCATGTTTTCTCAAGAGGGCCCCCTGCAGAGACAATGTCACAGGGTGATCAGCCTGGCAAGCCGTACAGGGCGGGGGACACGGGCTGGGGACAGGTGGGCTCATGGGATGGGGGTGGGGGCACCTGCACTGCACGGGGGCTGGTGGCTGCATGGGGGACGTGTGTGCCTTACCGATCAACTGCTAAAAGGTGTGAGAAACAAAAAAAGGAAAGAAATAGAAAGAGAGGCAGAAATACACACACAGAAACAGAAATACACACAGAGGGATGCAGAGAGAAAGAGAAATACAGAGCCAGAGAGAGAGAGAGTCACTGCCGAAATATAACCCATTTACGTTTACTGTACATGTGAGGCTTTTGGTTCTTGGTTAACAGGAAAGCAAAGCGGGCTCCATATTCAGACAGACCTGTATTTGAATCCTGACTCTGGCATATATTTACTATGTGGCCTTGGGCAAGTGACTCCTCTCTGAGCCTCAGATTTCCTCATCTGGAAAACTGGAAAAATAATATCTACCTCACTCAAAGGGCTGCCATGAGGTGAGCTGAAAAAGCAGATAAAATTGAATTCTTTTATCTCCCTGCCTGCAAGGGGGCTGCCTGTGGACAGGTATGCTGCCACCAAGTGGCTACAGGCCAAGACCCGGGCTGCACTGCCAGGAAGCGAGAGGAACACTTGAAGCTCTGGTCAGGGTGGGAGCGCTGATGTCCCTGCCCTCGTGGGTATCTGCATACAGACGGCAGCAGCACCGGCTGCGACGAGCTGTTCAACTCACCCCTCGTTTAGTTCTCACTACCTCAGTGCAGCTGCTGCAATTTACCCCACATTCCAGACAAGAAAACTGAGGCTGGGAGAAGGTGCCTCCCAAGGTCAGAGAGAGGGAGGGAGGGAGACGCCGGGCCCAGACCGGACCCCGCTGTTTCCCACGGGCACCTGGGTGGTCTGGGGTTTGTGTGTGGCAGGCAGGAGTGGGGTGCCAGGGGCAGGGGCCTGGGGCTCCGTGCCCGCAGTGTGGGGCTCCCCAAAGGGGAGGTCAGAGGCCCCCTCTAGGAGGGTGAATTCTGACAAACAGCGGGGCAGAGACGGAGGCGGAGCTGGGACCCCCGGTTTGGGAGCCGGCCGTGCCCCTCCCGGGGGCGGGGGCGTGTCTGGTGGGCGTGGCCTCCCCGGGCCCGCCCCCTCCCCATGCCCCTGCCCCAGACAGACACAGCACATCTAGGCGGGAGGTGGGCCAGTGGGTGGGGCGCTGGGGGGCGGGGGTGCAGCCGCGCGACGGGCCCAGTCCAGACACAGAGCGGACGGACAGACAGACGGACAGACGGGCCTCTACTTACGATCATCTGTCAGCCGCGGTGGGGGCGGGGCGGGGGGGGGAATAAGGCACCGTGAGTCTCTCCCGCAGGGCAGGGGGGGCGGGGACAGCCCGGGGGGCGGGCCTCGGCCTCCCGCAGTGCTGCCTCCTCCCGGCCGGCACTGACCTCAGGCCCCCGCGCCCGTCCACCCCCCAGCCGGCCAGCCCTGCGGATGGCGGGGGCCCCCCACCCTGCTTCCTGGCCTCCAGCTGACCTCCTGGAGCCCTCGGGTCGGCTGGCTCTGACCTTCACAGCCCGTGACGTCTCCCCTGTCCCCTCACGGGCCCCCAGAGCCCTCTGATGAGCCCACTGACCCCTAGACAGTCCCTCTGACCCCCAAGCTGACCGCGCCTCTCTCAGACCCATCGCCGGGCACCCGGAACCACCCCTTGGCCCGTGTGGCCCCGATGTCCCTCAGATGTCCTTGATGCTACTTGACCTCTCTGACCTTGGAGGAGCCCTGGCTGACCCCCGTGACCTCTTTGACTCTCGGGTGACCTGTCACCGCACGCAAGCCCTCTGGCCTTTGGCCTCGGGTGGCCTGTGCACCCGGACGGCCTCTCTGAGCCCGGGACCGTGGGCCCTGTGGGCGCCAGGCTGGCGCTGCGGGGGCTGCCCGCGCCCGCCGGGCCTCACCGTCTGGTCGGTGAGCGGGGGCAGCACGATGGCTTTCTCCATGCTGTTCATGACCAGCTTCCACAGCTCCTTCAGCACCCGCTTCAGCACCGTCTTCTCGCAGATTTTGGCAAAGAGAGTCAGGCTGTGGGCAGGGGCAGGTCTGAGCGAGGCCCGAGCCCCCCATGTGGCCGGGGGGATGTGGGGGCCACAGAGCCTGCTCGGGGTCCCCTGGGGGCGGGATGGTGGTCGGGCAGCTCGGCGGGGCCAGGCGTCTGGGATGAGGGCACTGGGGAGCTATGGAGTGTTCAAGAGAGAGACGGAGCCAGACCCGCTGTGGGGGTGAGGGCTGAGGCCACAGCCCAGGAGGGGGGAGGGGAGTGGAGGGAGGTGGGCAGACTTGACAGGGAAAGCAGCCAGGACTTTGTGACTGGATGTGGGATTGAGGGAGGGAAGGCAATCCCCCCGACCCACCCACTCTGAAACCATCACCAGCCTCCTAAACGCTCCTTCCACCTCTTGTTCCTTAGGCCTAATTCACCCATCCACCCACCCAGCCATCCTCTTACTGTCTTCCCTCTGTCCTTCCAGAAGGCACTTATCTTTAACCCACCCACCGGCCTTCCTGCCACCCATTCGTCCATATAAATATTTACCCACATGCCCCTTATCCTCTTCCCCGATATCTGCACCCCTGTCCGACTGCCACCCAGCGCGCGAGCCCCGTGTGTCCTCTCCAGGTGGCCCCTGGGTCGACACGGCCCCCGGCCTCGCCCCTCCCCGGCCCCTCCCGGCCCCCACCCGCCCTCACTTGCTGTCCAGCAGGTCCATGATGGGCTGCAGCACGTTGTCGGCGTCCTGGGCCACGCTGCTGCAGGCGCTGGCCGGCACGCTGCCCGTGCCCTTCACCTGGCCCAGGATGTCGCCCATCTGCTTGACGCACTCCTCGATGTGCGGCTGGAAGCTGGGGCACGGGGGGCGCGGTCAGGCCGGGCTCTCCCGCCTCCCAGACGGGGGCCCGGGGAGCGGCCACACGCGCTTGGCCCGGGGAGCCTCAGGGGCCGGATGTGCTGGGAGCCGGCGCCGCGACTCCTCGGGAGCCGCTGTCACCTGCACCCCCGCCTTATGCCTGAGTAAAGCCCCCCAGGGCCACACAGCTGGCCAGCGGGGAAGCCCGGCTCCTGGCCTCCAGACTCGGCGGTCTGGGGGCTGCCCACGCCCCGCCCGGGCCCGCAGACGCCCCACCTGGCGGCGAACACCCGGCTGAGCTCGTCCAAGACGTTGTTGAGCTTCACCTGAAGCTCCTTCAGGGTGTCGCTGGCCTCTGCGTCCAGCTGGGGGTGGGGGGACTTCGGTCAGGTTCACCGAGTGCCTGGAGGCATCGGGCGTTCCCTCAGCTCACCGGGGAAAGGGGCCCCCTGGGGCTGGAGTGGAAACTGAGGCGCAGGCGGCTGAGCAGCCCACGGGGGCTGGGAGCCGCGGGGTCTCACCTCCTTCCCACCCATGGCCTCAAACATCTTCTCCAGCTGGACTCGGAGCTGCTGCGTGTTGTTCATGAGGATGCAGGGCTGGGGAGGGGCCGAGGGGAGTCAGGCCTCAGGACCCTCCTCGGAGCCCCCCACCCTCCGCCGGGGGCAGCTTTGGGGCCCAGGCTCCTGGGGGTCCTGGGCCTGGGGGGAGAGGGAGGGCAGACCTGGGCTGGACCTGGAGAGCCCAGGAGAGGGGGCCTCCGGGGGTGTCAGGAAGGGGAGGCCCTGCCACACCCCCGGCCGCCTACACGGGCCCTGAGCTCTGCACAGCTCCCCCCGAGGCTGCACGCAGGCGTGTGCCTCGCATCCAGTGACACCCCAGGCGTGCACAGCCAGACACGCACGCAGACCCGGGTGTCAGAGCCCGGGGAAGGCTGAGCCGTGGGGGACCGGGGAGGGGGCCGAGGGCCAGGACAGAGGTCCCTGCTGGTCACCACTTTCTCCTTCTCCTTGGAGCAGTAGGAGGCGAAGTCCTTGGAGACGATGTCCGTGTACTGCAGGAGCACGTTGCTGATGGTCTGGGGGGACACGGGCGGGTGGCAGGGCTGGGGCCACGGCAGGCCCTGGGCTCCAGGTCCCACCAGGGGCTGCTAGACCAGCGTGACCCCGAGCCCCTGTGCACCTGGGATGACCCCAGCTGGGGGAATCCTCCCCCAGGACGACCGGCAGGAAGCAAGCTGCCCCACGTGGCCACCATTGGGGGTGACCCTTCTCAGAGTAACTGACCACCGTGCCCACCCGGCCTCGGCCACAAACCTGACCCCAGTGCGTAGCCGCAGTCCCCAGCTTCAGTCCGGCCTGAAGCCAACCCAATAGAACCTCAACCCAAACCAATATCCCAACCCCCAACCCCACCCCACAGCCCATCCAAATTGTACGTAAATCCCAACACTCACTCCAACCTCAATGTTAAGTTACATCCCGTCTCTAATAGAGGCCCTAGATACCATCTCCAAATTCATTCCAACCCTAACCCCAACCCCAGCCCCAGCCCCAACTCCAACCCCAACCCCAGCCCCAGCCCCAACCCCATCCCCAGCCCCAAACCCCAACTCCAACCTCAACCCCAACTTCAACCCCAACTCCAACCTCAACCCCAAC
>JAKSZT010054342.1:4269144-4486105 GCA_026826555.1 Tolypeutes matacus | reverse complement strand
CAGGGCCCATGATACCCCCCTCTCCTAACCCATGGAATGTCAAGATTCACAGTTACATGCCCTGGGGATTTGAACCAGCACTTCCTAATCCATCCACCCCCCAGTGCTGTACCACCAAACCCAGGAACACCACCGCTCATCTGCCCCATCCCCCAACATGCAACCACACTCTTTTCGTAGTGTTATGTTATTTTTCAGTAGGATAGAGACAGCAGATGCTAACCTTGCAACTCTGCTCCTGGACAGACTGCCGAAAACAGTTTACAAGGCCTAACAAAATGACAGATCACTGCTGCAGCCAGTGGAGTCTTCCTCTGATGCTTTGAACAGGGAGCCATACACAAAGGGGCTGGCCACGTCACACTCAGTACATCGCTTGAGAGCTTTTTTGTTTGTTTGGATTTGCTTTTGGCTTACACAACAGGAATTTATTGGCGGCTATAGAAATCCAAAACCGAGGTACCCAAAACGAGGTATCGGCTCGTGCTTCTGCGTCCACATTTCCTTTGCTTCTAAGACTCCAGTCATAGGGAGTTAAGGCTCACCCTGTTTCAGTTTGGCTTCATCTTAATAGGATCTTTTTTTTTTTTTTTTAATTTAATTAGAGGAATTGTACGTTTACAGAAAATTCATGCATGAAATAGAGTCCCCATTTACCATCCTATTATTAACATCTGGCATTAGCGTGGTACATTTGGCACAATTCACGAAAGAACGTTTCTGTAACTGTGCTATTAGCCGTAGTCCATCACTTACAGCAGGGTTCCCTGTTTGTGTTTTACAGTCCTGTGGGTTTCTGCTTTGTCCAGCTTTTTACAAGCAGCTCCATGAGATTATCACCGGAAGGTCTGTGCTGCCTGACGCACTGCTGTCCAACAGAGCTGCTTTGGGGGTGCTAGGCCCCGCCATGCCTGTTGGTTTAAAGAAATAAAGGTCACGGCGGTGGCATCAGGGACGGAGAAGAGGACATGAATTCCCTTTCTCTTACCAAGGGCTTCTCTGCCAAAGCGGTCTGGTGTGTGTGCCCTTAGGAAGTCCCTCCTGGGCACCAAGCGGGAGCCCCAAAACTAGATCGAAAACCCTCTTTCCCTTGTTGCAACCCAACTCCTGAAACAGATATTCTATTAGTGGTGTTTCCCCCTTCCCCAAAAGACAGCCATGCAGCGTCCCACGTGTTAGCAACAGAGCTTTTCAAAAAGAAAAATTAAACAAAAGTCTACATTTTTGTAAATCTTGATTAAAAGACAATGACAACAGTATTTCTCCTGGAAGGGCCACTAGACTCATGGGGCGCACCCTGCTGGGCATCTTCAGCTCCTCCCACTTTGTTTCCTTGTACCCGTCCTTGCCTGCATCTGCTCGCCCTGGTCCTTGGGGTTTGCCCTGCTCTGCAGCAGCCTGTGTAGGCCTGGGCTGTGGCTCTGAAAGATAATCCTGCCAGTTTCCTCTGTGGTTCAAACTCACCTGGGCTCCCTCACCCGTAGCATCTTCCTTGGCCTTCCTCTCAGGCAAGAGGGTGGCACCGGGTGCAGGTGGACTCTGCAGACCCAGGGGTGCCTCCGTCATCCCTCCACGACGCTTCGGGAGGGTCCTGGGTTTCACAGCTCTCAGACACATGCCCACATGCCTGGCTGGAGCCATCCAGCAAGGTGGAGGGATGCCGAGCGGCCAGGACAGCCTCGGTGGCCTTTCTTCCTAAATATTTAGACCCCTATGAGCAGCCACGATGTCAGGTGGACTTGACGTACGACAGGAGATGCCCTGCATGGGCCCTGAACAGTCAAGTGCCAGGTGCAGCCTTCAGGCTTCGCTCCTGCTATCCTCCGGGGCTCCTCCTCAGGTTCTTGGGGGGTCTCCTGATGGCTTGCTGTGCTTAGCCTTTGCTTTTGCCAAGATAGAAACGTTTCTTCTAGAAGAAGCCAAGTCGTAATCCAGGATACTGTGGAGTTAGGCCTACCAGGCATCTACTGATTTCCTGCGTCCCTGACTTCCCGACACTGAACCCCTTACATGATGCTGGGAGTAGATCAAAGCCTGCTCTCTTGCCGGAAAGCTTAGGCATGACACACGTTGGTGTCCATTTGTCAGCTGCCATGAACGGCTTCTGGGACCAGCCTGGAGGCGCTCACTGGATTTAGCCATCGAAGCTGCTTCCCGTGAGTGGCCCTTAGGTTGCTGGGATCCTTAAGTGAGCTCTTCTCTGCACCCAGACGCAGAGTGGAAAACAGGCAGAAACAGACCTTTTCTACATTAATAAAAAGAAGATGAAGAAGATGGGGAAGGGACCAGAATGCAATCAGAAGTGGTTAATAAATATCTTTAAAACTCTTTTAACTACTAAAATTCTTATCAAATGCCTTGTCAGACTTCAGGTGATTCAGAAGAAGAGTCCTTCTGCCAGCTCCGTAGACTTTCGGACTTTCCACAGGGCTTCAGCACACTCACTGCAGGCCATTTGCTGCAAGACTTATTTTATTTTATTTTTTTATCCAGGACACCGTTTGTCCTCTCAGATAATTTAAAAAGTAAATAAAAAAAAAAAGCTTTTCTTAATGTGAATTTTTTTGGTTTGGCTGCATGTCTGGGTGAATTATTTTATCATATGTTAAGATATCTACATGCCCCATATTAGAGCCAGCACTCTAACTGTAGTTAGAAGTTTAAGTTGTCAAAAAGTTTAAGTAGGTCCCTTTATTAGTTAATCCTGGAGTGGAGAGTAAGAGAGAACATATGTAAACAAACTATTTTGCATTTTCTAATATTCAGTAACAAATACAAAAGCTTTATCCCTTTGCATCTATTAAACCAAACTAATTTCTATTAACTATTGGACTAAAAAAAATTTATTGGTCTGAAGTTGATGGAGTGGGGCAGGAGGCAAGGAGAGCTGTAGCATTGAAGGAGGAAATGAAGGGCAATAAGGGGGAAGTGCAGCATGTTTTATTATTTTACTCAGAACCTCAAAATGAGAAAATACCACAACCCTCGACTTCATAAAGCTGCCATAGGAGACTCCTTGGCGGGGTGGGGGAGCCAGTAGATGAAAAGGTTGGAGCACATGAAAACAAATGCACGTCTTTTTTTCCCTTCTAGTCTGGTTTTCTTAAGAATCTACATTCATTTTGTGTGTGTAATTGTTTTAAGGAGAAGTTCGCATTCCATCAGCTTACTCTTAAATGTAGATTTTAAAAACCGTAGAATTCCATAAGTACAAAAGGGTCAGCGCAGATTCACAGACAGGCCAAGACTTTGTGGAGGGTTGATGGTGAACCTTACTAGTTTGATTATATGGAACTGACGAGGATCTGATGGCCCCTGGGTTGAAATCTGCTCACCCTCCTCTGCTATAGTGTTATGGTGCAAGCTTCGCATTTTTGCTCTAAGCTTAGAGTTTTTATTGCCTTGTGCTATTGCTCAAGAACACACGGAAGTCTGACTATCAGCGCTTTCTTTTCCTTTCAGGAGCTGCAAGACACAGTGGCTTCGGAGGGCCAGGTGGTGGTTCTGGAGTGCCGGGTCCGAGGAGCCCCCCCCCTGCAAGTCCAGTGGTCCCGGCAAGGCAGGGAGATCCAGGACTCCCCTGATTTCAGAATTCTGCAGAAAAGTAAGGAGAGGGTCCCATTCTCCTGGACCCGGGCATCTTCCAGACCATCAGGAAGGGCACTGGCTATTCAGAGAAACCAATTTCCAGTTTCAGAGAGTGGAGAGACCAGAGGCTCGGCAACTCCGTGGTGTCCAGTAGACGCAAGCAGTGGTGTTGCTTGTTGGGCGAAATAGAAAATTTTCTATTCTTTCTCTAGAAAAAAATGCACATATGCATTTGTACTCAAAGTTGTGCAAATAATTTGGGGAGTTTCACAAGCCTCCAATAGCCCGTCTCTTAACTTCAGTTTAAAAAACTTCCTAGCGGGGAGCGGATGGGGCTCAAGCGGTTGAGTGCCTGCTTCCCACAGGGGAGGTCCAGGGTTCGGTTCCCGGTGCCTCCTGAAAACAAACAACAGGCAAACAAAAGGAAAAACCACCTTGGGAACCAGTGTGGGTCAGTGCTTGAACACCAGCCTCCCACAATCCCTGGCCATGGTGCCAAAAAAAAAAAAAGCAATAACAGAACTTCCTAGTGTATGGTGTTTCTGGAATTTGATCTCCTACATTTATAGAAATACAAATTGATCTATCATTTACCTACCTCTTTTGTATTATGGAGTTTGTCTGTAACGTTTCTTCAGACATGTCCTAGATGAGGAAATGAAAAAGGCTAGGCAGGTTTATTTTTAATGTACCTCTCTTCTAATACTCTCTTAATTTTTTTTTTTTTTTTTTTTTTTCTCATGTGGCAAACAGAACCTAGATCTACAGCTGAGCCTGGTAAGAATTGTTGTGTGTGTGTGTGTTTGGGCTTCAGTAGTTCTTTGATTGTGTTTTAAAGCCATAGCAAAGCAATGTTTTCGCAGTTCCCTCGAAATGTGAAACCCCCTTAAAGACAATATCCTCTTTATCGTCCGGGCTGTACACTGCATGTTAAATCAACATTTTTTATTAGTAGAACATTAAGTTCCATTCAGACAAAGTCAAGCTCAGGGACTTAAGGCTTTTTAAAAATATATTCTGTGGTGGGAGGTGTGGGAGGTGGGCAACATGGGAATCCCAGTGGGTTCCGTGTAATATTTTACGTAATCTAAGCACCTCTTAAAATATATGTATTTATATATATAAATAACATTTTTGTAAGCAAATACACATATATGCACATATATTTATATATCATTTTGCAAATGTTTGTATGTATTGTGAGAATTTTGATTTTTACCCATAATAAAAAAAAAAAAAAAAGAGGATGGCCAAAAAAAAAAAAATATATATATATATATATATATTCTTTTATACTCAGAAAGCAAACTACACTAATAATGAAAAATGCTAAAATTCCAGGAGAAAAGAAAAATCTGTTGCATATTTCCACTGCCCCAAACCCACTAACAACTCCACTCCCCAGCCTAGAAATGTGCCTGGAATGAGAGCCGCCCAGAGATGTCAGCAGAACTGGCCCCAGGCCTTTCTCCTTTGTGTGCCCTGAGCCGGAACCGTTTACTCCCCTGCAAGCAGGAGAAAGCCACGTTGCCCCGGGAGCTCTCTTAATCCCCAGGTCTCCTCGGCACAGTGCTCTGTGCACACAGCCGTCAGGCCAGCTTCTCTCCTGCCTCAGACTTCTCGTATATTTATAATTTCTTACAGGCGAAAGTGGTGTTCCTAAAGGAAACAAGAATTCTAATCTTGGTCGTTTATAGTAAGCCCTCCTTGGGGTGACTTTCTTTTGTATTTTTCCCATCAGCAAAGTCACCGATTTCGTATGTCTCTTACCAAAAGAAAGAAAAGCAAATCAGCTCCCTGGTTCTTCTGCAGATTTGTCTGCAGATCTGACCAATGCCCCTCGGGAGCTCTGCCCTTGCTGCCTCTTCTTTGAGAGCTTGGAGATGCTCTGAGGACTGCATCAGGCCAGGGTGCTGGGCTCAGTCCCTCAGCTCCCACATCCGAGGTCTTTAAAAGCAGCCTGGGATCCCGCGAGGGTCCAGAGTTTAAGGGGTGCTGAGTCAGGACCAGAGGGAGCAGTTGGAATCCATCTGCTGCTTTCTGGTTGTGATCTTTAACTGGAGCGTGTCACCCCACTCAGTGTGTCGGTCACCACTTCAAATACTGCAGTGTTTTCCAGATGGTGGAAATGCACAGCTTCATATTTTGTCTCTGATATGCCTTTGTATAAAATTGCACAATTCTTGTTCCCCGGTACGTGGAATTTCTGAGAATAAATCTACTGCAGGAGCTAATCTGGAAATCCTATAGGGAGCTAGGACCCAAATTTTACATTTAATATTTTAAATAGACTTACAGATCGATAGACATGGAAATGGGGACCAAATATCTCTTTTATGTACAAGAAATAGTTTATTATGTTAAAAATATAAATTCAGCAATTTATGTGTTTTGAGCCTTTATGTACAAATGAAACTAAAATCTTGGGCCAAAACTTCTAAAAGCATGACTACTGGAAAAGATTAAGGCTGCTTTTGATATTGCATGTTGGATTCTGAATGAATTCATGCCACTGTTTTTTAAAAAATCATGTTATTAACTGTTGTCATCATCCACATGGGTGATGATGATTTATTAAATGTCTTCCATGATCTGGCTGGAAAATCATAAACCAACCATCATCTGAAAATTTAAAATATTGGTTAGAAACTGCCCAGTTTAGTTTTGATTATGTGCATGTTTGAAAATGGAAAACACTCAGAATATGGGCAAAGAAGGAATAAATGTGGGTACGGAGGGAGAATGGAAAAAATCTATCCCCTGTCCCCCCAACCCCTGCCCATCGCACACATACACCCCTCCTGTTTCCATTATTGTTTGCTGTTTTGCCTCTAGAATATAGTTTTCCTCATGAATATTTTAATAAAATTAATCCTGTGCAGCTCCACAGAAGAGTCTGACCTCTAGAATTTACTTAAATACCTTTCAGTTAGAGGTCTCAAAATCACGAAAAACCAAGAGAGCACGATATGCTTTTAAGCCACATTCCCCAGCAAGGTATAAAAAAGTTTCTCCTCTACATGTTTGCCGAATTTTCTTATTTATGCTCCCCTGTAGTTAAACCTGAAGGCATTTTACTCTCCTCTGTTCCAGCCACACAAAAGAGTGTTGCCTAAAAACAAATATTTCTTGGCAGGGAAATATTTCAAGCAAATCAGTCAACACAAGAAAAAAGGAGCTATTAAAAACAAAGCACAGCTAGTTTTCCCTGAGCTCCGATAATTTCCTCACAATTGTGTTCACCGTGACACTCTCTCTCTCAGAGTTGTTGGGTCCAGCTCTTGACGGGTGTGGGCTGGGCGTCAGCAAGACCAAAAGGGACACTCGGCACGTAATCACACACGAGCTTTGTTTAGTGGGACGGGAGAGGGTCCTCGGTGGTGGCAGGCTGAAGGATGCGAGTAGCGCTCCACAAAGATGTGGGAAAAGGAGGGGCAATATGTAGGTCTTAGACCAAAGACGTTTCATAGCAGAGTCTCTGCCAGGGTCACGTGGAGCACACAGATGGGGTCTGGTGATGTTACTGCAGGGAGAAGTGGACGGTCTCGAGAAACTGGCAGTCCACGATACCATCTGTACATTGTTCTCCTGTGAGGAGGTTTGTTACATTTTAACTTGTGTCCTGGGGCATGCCAGGGCCTGCCTACTGCAAGCTAGGTTTCCCTTAGGGAGGCGAAGCCGGGGCTGGGGGCCCACTGGACCCCCACAATAGTGAAGCATTGAAATGCTCTGCATCAGGGAAGCGGATGTGGCTCAAGTGATTGAGCTCCCGCATACCACACGGGGTGTCCCGAGTTCGGCTCCCGGTGCCTCCTGGAGAAGACGAGCAAGACAGAGAGCTGGCACAATGGGCTGGCTCAGCAAGCTGATGCAACAAGATGAATCAGCAAGGAGATACAAAGAGGAAACACAATGAGAGACACAACAAAGCAAGGAGCAAAGGTCGATCAAGCAATTGAGTGCCTCTCTCCTGCATGGAAGGCCCCAGGTTCTGTTCCCAGTGCCTCCTAAAGAGAAGACGAGTAGACACAGAGAGCACACAGCAAATGGACACAGGGAGCAGACAGCGAGCACACACAAGGGGGGCAGAATAAATAAACAAAATAAATCTTTTAAAAAAATGCTCTGCATAGGAAATCTGCACTTGGCATGTAATGTTAAATAAAATCCATAATCATATTTTTTAAACAAAAAAATTTCATATATAGTGACTATTCAAGTGATTGCTTATGAATTTTTAAGAACTTCAGGACAAAGCAAATGTTACAACGTTTACAATATATTAGCATGTCTGACAAAACCAGGTGTGATTCTTTGACTAGTAGCCAAATGTTTTCCTTGCATTGACCTTGAAGTTGTTGTTTTGAGTCTGAAAACAAAAAATATGTTGGGCTCTTTACTTTCCTTGAATGACCTGATTGACTATTATATCTAATGGACCTCTGAACTATTTTCCTAGTTTTTAGGGATTACCAGATAAATTCAACTATAAGAATATGTTCAGGAACTGGTTTCTCTGAAAGCTGTTTTTCAGCCACTGTTAAGAGGCAAAAGAGAAAAACAGACATAACTACAATATATCTGAGGCAAGAGATAAATTTCTTGGACTAGGTCAGTGATGTTTTCCAAATGCTAAACCATAAATAGCCTTTGAAATTCAAGAAAGTATTTAAGCATTCAGATTTTATTGCCCTATCTTCCTGCCCTCTTCCCTTCCTCTGACATTCTCATTCTGCTCTCTCCTTTCTGGCTAGACAGGCTCTTTCTCTTCCACCCGTCCCTTCCTCACTCCCACTCCCTCATCCTTTTGATCTCTTTTCTCTTTTCTTCACTCTCCTTCCTTTTCTTATTCATGTGCAAGATGTTTTAAAGCTCAAAAATAAAATTGAAACTCACTAGTACCTAAATATAACCCCTTTAGAGGGCAGTTATTTAGATTAAGAAGGAAGAGCAGATTCCCTCCCAATGCATTTGTGCAACGGAAACAGGTTTTTCTTGTCACTACTGTGTTGTGTCTGTTTAATGTGTTTTACACTCCCCTCTCTGTCTAGACAGAAGTCAGCTTGCATCACAAATCTTTTCAGACTGTTTTGTGTAATAGCTAGTCAGCTTACTTAAGACCAACATCCGTTTGTCCTGTTTGTCCTATTACCTGCCCTGGGCTGCCGCTTTGAAATTCTGACTTTATACTGATTGAATCCTTCAAAGACTGGGCTGGGGGTGGGGCACAGATGTTCAGACTCAGGCTCTTACTCAGCTGTCTGGAAGTAGCCACAAACTGTATTGAGTTACTCCCATAGCTTGTGTAATGGCATGTAAAATGAAAAATGCATAAAAGTGTCTTACTTTCAGGGAGGACGGACTTGTTCATATAAAAGTAAAATGACTCCGTGTTTCAATAGGAATTTCTGCTGACTGATGCCATCCATCTTAAGCCTTGTAGAGTAGCCTCCATGTTTTGCATCTGATTCAGAATGGGAAGTAAACTGTATTTCTATGTACGAAGGTGCTGGGCTCTAGGAGGGCTGTGGGGGGAGGGGGGGTGTTTGTTAGAACTCATCAGACTGTACACAGTTAAAACAATGCGAGTTCCAGGTTAAGATGACAGGTTGGACAAAAATGTCTATGCCAGTGTTTCCCAAACTGTGTCCCAAGACACCCTGGGGTGCCACAGCAAACTAAGAGGGTTGCTGCAATATGTTTTAAATTTTTGATGAAACGCTGATAGTTGACATAAGACAGTTATTACACAAACTGCTAGCTCAAAATAGTCCAGGGTTTTAACATTACATCGTCCTACGTTCTTTTCTGTGACACATCTTTATGAAGCTGAGTTTTTGACCAGGTGCTGTAATTAAAAGCAAGTGGCAAGAAAATCACTGTTGAACATGAGATGAGGCGGCCTGTATGTCTAGTCTGACTGCAGGACTTAAGATGGTGTGCCGTGCCCAGCTGATGCATATATCCCATTAAGAAGTAGCTGTGGCTATTTAAAAATAAAACAATACTATTTGTTCTCTTTCAATTTATGCATATTATCTGGTGACTGTATTGTTAGGACATAGATAATTATTAAATTGTTTGGAAACAGCTACTTGATAAATGGAACTTGTAGGTATTTCTTTAGGCCACCATTTTAAAATTTACTGAGACATCAAGAAAGTTTGAAAAGCTCTGGCTTAGTCTCTGTGGAGGGGGCAGAAGCTTCATGGCATGTGAGTGTGTAGCAAAAGGAAAGTTGAGTGACACTCTGAATTCTAAATCCTGGAGGCTGCTGCTCCCAGCCCTCTTCTTGCACTCATCCTCCAGGAACCTGGTCTGTGAACCTTTCCTGGCAGACCTAAGTTCTCTTCTCTAGGCAATCTGGTCATCCCAAGAAGGGAAATCTGTAGACACTGGCACGAGGGCTTCTCAGTGAAGAGCCCGCCTCAGTTACCCTGCAGAGAAGGCCAGTGCTGACAAGCTCCTGCCTCACGCTCAGAGCTGACAACCAACTCACCATGTGTCAGGTGGACTGAGGTAAAAGATACCTGAAGAAACACTGACGTGGAAGATAGGGAGGGAACAAGCAACCTCCCTGAAAAGCGACTTGGAGAAAACAGACTTGCAAAGAGAAGGAAATATAAAAACAGCAAAGAAAGAAAAGAAACAGAAAAGAAAGCAAAACAAAACAAAACAAAACAAAAAACCCACAAAAATCTCTCCTCAGAGAGATAAAATCAGTACATCCAAGAAGTAAGAATTAAAAAAAAAAACAAAACTTAAAAAAAAAGTGAACATTTGGAAAACAAAAAGAGCTCTTGGAATTAAAAACTTGGTGGCAGAAATGAAAATTATGGAAAGGTCTCACAAAGTAGAACTAAGAGGCAAAGAGAAGGGATGTAAGAGAGAAGAGATAAGGAATATAGAGAAATTAGAAAATCCATCCAGGTGGACAACACATGCATAAATGAGGTTCCAGAGGAGAGAACAAAGAAGGGGGGGGGGGGGACAGGGTATCAATTAAATTTTTTTTTTTTAATTCCCCAAAATAAGGGATACCAATTTCCACATTGAAAGACCTCGCTGAGTGCACAAGGTATGAAAATAAGCTCTCAGTGGTGCACGTGGCATTCATTCAAAATATCCAAGACGAGGCGAGGACTCTACAGGCATCCAGGGAGAAAAGATAGGCCACATGCAAATGAACAAACTCAAAATGCTTAGGGCTTCTTAGCAGCCAACTGGACACAAAGAGACAGTGAAGCAAGGTCCTCAAAATTCGAAAGCAGATTTGCCCCCAACTTAAAATTCTACAATCAGCCAAACCTTCAATTTGACATAGAGGCAGAATAAAAGATGTGTTCAGACTGGCAAGGACTCAAAAAAGTCATATCCACACCCCTGTCTGGAGGATGCACACAACCACAAGATAACCTAGAAGGAGCGAGATACGGAGTGCAAAAAGCAGGAGGTGAGACAAGCGAGAGGCAGACAGCTGTGCCCAGGAGAGGACAGTGCAGATGGCAGCGGGGTGGCTCAGGAGACAGGCGAGAGGCCGCTTTCATCGCGAAGAGGCTCGTTGCCGCCGCTGCACCCTTTGCCCTGGCGACAGATGGCTGAGTGGTAAGACATCCTGCCCTCCCGGGCCTGCTCCTTTCCCCACCGCGCCACCCCACTCCAGTCTGCTTTGATCCGGTTCTGAGACCTGGAAGTTGGCCACACTGAGCTCAGAAACAGGAGACATGAAACGCGCACCCCACCGAGTATCTTCCTGCCAGGCCCCCCGGCTGTGGCGCCCTGGTTCCCCACGGCTCTTGCGTGGCCTCGCCCGCCGGCCACCTGTGGGGCTCGCGTAAATCGCCAGGGAAGCTGAAGCCAGCCGATGCCCCAAGACAGTCCCCGAGAGCTTTTCTTCTAGCAGTGGCAATGTTGTGGTTTCTTTACACAGCCAGATTTGTGCTTAGTTACTCCATTTTTCAAACCTGAGGAATACATATTTGAAGGCTACACACATACATGGTAAACATGTGAAGAAAATTAAAGGAATGATTACCTCAAAGCGAACAGAAGGAAGATTCAATTGGGGAGGGCATATGGAGCACTTTTTAAGTGGTACTAATTTATTTCTTAAATTTGAGGATGAATATACACAGGGGTCCATTTCATTATTCTTTAAACTGCACATTTTAAATATGCTCTATATAAGGTACAGTTTACAGTTTTTTAAAACTTAAAAAAAGCATTACATTTACCCACACTGAATTTAATCCTACTGATTGTAATCCAGAGGTTTTTTTGTTTGTTTGTTTTTGTTTTAATTGTATTAGCCAAATAATGTGCTTCAGAAGTTAGAACCTAGATTTATTTTTAGTTATGCTGGACAAAAAAAAAAAAAACAACTGTGAAGGTAGGCATTTATGAAAATGTCCCTTTATTACCCAAGAGACCTAGAAACCTTATCCTTGCTGCCTCATCATTGTTTGAGTTTCCACAAAGTTGTTTTTGTTAGTATTCAATCCAGTGTTAAGTATGTCCAAGAAATTAAGTAGAATTCAGGGTTGACTCCTGGGAGATATTGCTGTAATTAAATCATGTTCGATAACTGTTAAAACAGGATTTATCATCAGTAAAAATAGGTTTTTGATTTAGTAATTTATCACATTCCCTCAAATCATATCTTTCCCTTAGGAAAATTGGATTAAAATGGACTATAATAACTAGGGTTACTAGTAACTCGAAGATTTCCGTTTATACTGAGGACAGCTTTTTAGTACAGATAAGAAGCCTCATACTCCCTTTATTTGACATATAGTCATTTCCTGATTTCCATTCCTCACCATAATTTATTTTACAAACGTCTTAAATGTCTCTGTTCAAATAAGATGCTACCAGATGAAAATTCAATATTATGACCTGGCCCATCTCATTTCCTTACCATGGCTTTCTTCATTTGTACAATGTCAGAACCATACTTGCTATGATGCTCCTTTCTCTCAGCAAAATGTGATCTTATTGTCGCTGTTAGAGGAAAGTTTCCAGGAGAAGAAAAGCTGAGCAGTCTTCGAGACACCAGATTAAAACGGTACCTTAAAAACATAGCCCGCTGACATATCAGTGCATTAAGATTACGAGCTTGCCTACAGCTGACTGAACGAGTAGTGGCAGTCCTGAACAATCAGTGTCAAATGAGTGTGGCTGAAATTTTAAACACAAAGGAGTTTGTGGGAAAATTAATCTTTTAGAAAACCAACACATTTTTTGTAAAGTAAGTGTTTGCTCTATCTTTCTCTCCATCTAAATTTTGTCCGTGGATCTGTTAAAAAGCACTTTGAAGCGCCTAGGGTGGCCGAGATGCAGACGGTTCCCCGTGAACAAGACGGATGGTGCCTGCTCTCAGAGCGTCTCCAGGAAAGTGCGCCGTCTAAGAGCAGAGGTGGTGACCGACCAGGTCCAGTGAAAACGGCATTCTCTGGGATGGGAGGGAAATAGAAGGCCGGCCGAGCAGGTGAGGGCACACGCTCCGCGATGAAGAAGCAGGCGCCGGACTGTGGCTTTGAGTTGCTGAGAAGCTCAGTGCAGGGCGGTGAGAGGTACCAAAGCACCCTGGTGAGAGGCAGCGCCAGGCCATTCTGGACCACGTTAGGGATTTTAACTTTACCCTCAAAGTCGTGGAAGGGCAGTGGTTGCAGGGGAAGGACGGTGAAATTTTGTCATGCAAAGAGTCCTTTGGATTAGATGGGGCAACTATATATAAAACCTCAGGTTTTCTCCAGAAAGCATAATTCAAAAACCACAAGGTCATCGATGGCCTCAGAAGGGACTCTTTCAAAGTCGTCCAGGGCGTTGCCCCGCAGCGAGATGAGCTCATCTCCTGTTCTTAAGTGTTTAAGTGCAGGTTTGTAGACACAGAACTGAAGCTATTGTTAAAGGAAGAGATTGACTAGATTTGCAGTCCAAGCATTCTCAGGCAATGGGCATTTATCTGGGTGTCTCCAGAAGCCTCCTCTTTCCAGCTAAGGAAATAATCCAAGGTTGAGAGAAGACCTTTCCAAGGAGTACTGAGCCCTGGGAAAATAGTTCAAGGATGAAAGTAGTGGTTGCCGGGGCAGGAGCTCCTGGTGCTGCTGGAAGCTGGAAAGCCACCTTGCTCCCAGAAGCATCCGCTAAGAGAGGACAAAGGTGACCTGGTACTGCCGGAAGCCCATGCCTCAGGGGCTGCCCATAACTGCCCAAGAGTGGGAGGTTCGTTTCTTCTAATATCAGTATATCTGCATTATAATGTGATTTTTAAAATTCTGCTTCTAGCCTATCCCAATGTATCTTGCATCTTAAAGGACACAAAGCCCATTTCCATGTGTGGGTAAATTTCTAGTGAATTCTTTGCATATTGAAGAGAGTAAATAATATTTGCAAAATCAGGAAACCCCTTCTGTTCCCCACTTAAATCTTTTGTTGCCTCATTTTACATCAGACGCTTTGTGCCCTGAACTAGGGAGAAATGCAGAAGTCAAGGGGCTGTGTTCTAGATGGAGAGTGTGTGAGTGGGCGCAGGATGCCTGTCTTCATCCTTTTGGCTCTGATACTCACTAGCCATGACCTTGAAAGAATTACTTTGGATCTTCCTGTCCTTTCCTGAAGAAATGAAGGATTTGGGCTAGTCAGTCTCTAAATTCCCTTACAGAACTAATATTCTTAGTTTTATTTACCTCTTCTGGCAAAGGACACTTTTAACTCATTCGGTAACCATCTGTATTCAATTTTTAAACCCCAGTCCCTTGTACCTTTCCAGATAGATCTCACTTCCCAAATGATTAAACTTATGGGAAGTTCCAACTTGAATTATTTCCACACTTTGTATTTTCCTCTTCAATTGGAAGGCAAAGAACTGTTTACAATACAGTCAAAAAAAGCTTAGGGTAACCTCACGCTCCCTGTGTTTCTTTTGTTTTCCTTCTCTTCAGTGAACCTTTTCATCATACAGTAATTGTGTCCTTTAAATGTGTCGCTATCTCTCAAACATTGATCTGGAAGCCTTGTCATTAATATGCCTAATATCTCTAGTCAACATTCATTGGCGTTTTTGAGACATAAATGGAGGCGAATAGTCTCCTAATATCGCCCCCTGTTGGCTTTGTTTTCCACCAAGCTAGAATACTGAGAGAGCCAGACAATTCTCCAGGCTTGTTCATGTACATCCACCTTGGGTGTGCCCAGGCTTTTAAAGATCAGTTTTGATCCTAACATTTAATGTTTCTCTATAGTGAGACCTCAAATGAGTTATCGAAAGTCAGTCACCATCATGTCAGATGAAGGCCAGCGTTGCCGTACATAAAACTACCTGTACAGTAGGACCCCAAGGACCACGTGATGCTGCCCCCCCAAAAAAGTGTTCCAGATAATTATGTGAAAACTAAGGCCAAGCTTTTAATTAGCCAATAATTTGCACGGATGTTTACAACACAGGAAGCCTTCGGGGCTGTCATGATTTCAAACAGGAAAAGAATTTCATTTTACTTGAAATAAATATGCTGCCTCTCAACAAAAGTATGCAGAACTCCCAGTATCTTGTAATTGAAATAAAAGCCATTGAGCTCTGTTAAAGTTGGTGTACTTTATTATTTTTCATATATTGGTGTGCAAATGAAAAAAATATATATTTAGCCTGAAATCATTTATTCCTTTATATGACTATTCCCATAGGCTCTGTGTAACACAATTACACAGATATCAGCTGTAATGTATGTGATTGTCTCTGTTTTCAATTCAAACTGATGCCTCATAAAAAATTTTAACGTAATAATTTAAAAGGTGGAGAGAAAACTTAAATGTATAAAGAAGAAAAGGAAAATGATTCAGGAAATAACGTTAGCTTAATTTTTATTTTAATCGATTCTACAGGAAGGGTTGCAAAGTATCAAGCATTGTAGGATGGCAGCAAAGATTTGGTCCAAGTGATTATAGGATAATTACAGGATATCTAGTATTTGATTAGTTTTAGAAGATGCTGCATAGTCAACTGGAATTTTAATCCCTATAGAAGTCTGAAATAAAAATAAATACCAGGAATTTTAAAATTAACTAAAAATCTTAATTCTATGTTATATTTCTTACTTCTACTCCAAATTCCAAGAAATTTTTGGCAAAATAACATTTCCCAATGGACATTTTCACTTGCAGCTGGCTTAAGTATATTGACAGGTGACATTAATTTTTCTAGAATTAAGTACAATAAATTCTTTAATTGAGTTTACTTTTAGGGAATGAGATTATCAAGGGATATTGAATATAGAAGGATTGAACTATAAAGGGGGATTTTTACTTTTCATTTTATACTGTATTATTTAATTTGTTTACTTTTGCATTTATTATTATTTTTGGTATTTAACAAATCAAATTATTTAAAGATTTAACAGATAAAAATGTGGGGGTTTTTTTCTTTTTTTTGTCAAGGTAGTGCTTTTACCCAGATTTAAAATTATTTTTTCTTCCTATGTTTCAAACATGAAAAATGTTTTGAAACAAACTTGCTGATTTTCATTATTGATGGTCAAATTGAGGAAAGATGCATTATTCTACAACTCTGGAAAGTTTGACCCTAGAGACTGGAAGAGAAAGAGATGGGGAGAGAAGCATTTTATCTTATCAGAAATATCAGTTTGTTTTTACGACAGAATATACCTCCCTGGAATTGAGTTCACAGTTCTGTGGGTCAGCAAGCTGGCTCGGTGTCTTTTGGGAAGTTCTCTGGTCTGTACCAGGCCCAGCTGACCTCAGCTGGACGCCTCGCTGTGACTATTGCCGGCTCCCAGGTTGGCTGGGCTCTGCTCCCTGCGTCCTCTTCCTCCAGCAGAGCCCTGTCCAGCTAGGGATGCAGCAGAGTCCAGAAGACTGAGCGGAGTGGGCAGTGCCCCTTGAGGCCTTGACTCAGCACTGGCACACCTCTTCCACCGCATTCTAGGGTTAAGAAGTCCCAGGGGAGCAGTTGTAGCTCAGGGGTTGAGCTCCTGCTTCCCATGTACGAGGTCCCGGGTTCGATCTCTCTTACTCTAAAAAAGCACAAAAACAAATGAAAAAAGCAGCTGTCATTGGGGAGCAGCTGTAGCTCAGTGGTTGCGTGCCTGCTTCCTTGCTTTCCGTATATGAGGTCCTGGGTTCAATCCCCAGTATGTCCTTGAAAAAAAAAAAGTCCCAAGGCCACATTCATGGGGTGGAGAAACAGACTCCACTGGATGGGCAGAGTTGCAAAATCACATTACAAAGGGGTATGGATACAGAGAGGGGAATAATCGCAGCCGTTTTTGCAAAACAAATCTGCAATACTAGCTATTACGCTGTCCAGATAATATATGAATATCTAATAGAATCTCCTTGTGGGAATCAGGAATATGCCACTCTTTCTAACATTTGCCAACATAATCATCTTTATTTTACACAATCAACATAATAAGTGCAGACCCTTATTTGACCTAAAGAGAGCTGGTAGGCTGTAGATGTAGCTTATTTAAATGCTAGCAGCTAACATTCCCTGGCTATGAGCGTTTACTATCTGCCAGGCGCCATCCCAAGCACCGTGTTTGGCACACCACAAGATGAAGTGGTGGTTAAGAATGTGGAGTGTGGAGACTCAGTGTAAATCCTCATTTTACCAGTTGCTACCATGTGACTGTGGTTAAGCCAATTAATCTTATTGTGCTGCACTTTTGAACCATAAAATGGGGCTAATAAAAAAAAGTTGGTAGGAGGATGAAACCTGAATTAGTCTGTTACATGCTTATAACCGTACCTAGTGCATGGTAAGGCTATGTAACTTAGCTGTTTCCGTCGTCATCATCTAACCTTGTGAGGGAGATACTATGATTTTCTCCGTCTTGCAGATAAGACATTGTCCAAGGTCACAAAGCTGATAGGGGGCAGGTCCTGGCAGTTGGTTCCAGGGTCTGTGCCTGTCATGCTATACAACACTGTCTCACTGTGTAAAAGAATCTTCTGGAATACTTATTTGCAGGTCAACATTCACAGATTATATTCCTTTTTCCCATTGTTAGCATTTCAGCAAAGTTTTATTCCTGCTGTTAATTGGTTTTCAGTTGAAAAGAGGCAGCTGCCTTGCAGGGGAGGAGCTTCCACAGATAATCAACTGAACTGGGCCGGGGAGGAATGGGGTTTGGGATCTCTGAGCCTTTCCTACACGGCAAGTTCGGGGTTATGCACTTTGCAAACATCTCATTTCATTTTCACAGATATCCCATTAAGTAGCTATTTTCCCTGTTTTATAAGTGAGGAAACTGGTGCTAAGCTTGTCCAAAATCACAAAGAATAAGTCTGACTCCAGAGCTCTTTCCACCAGGCTGAACTGCTAGCGTGAATGGGAAGAGATTTCACACTCGTTACCTCAATTGCCTGTTCTAGAAAGGCGAAGGCTCCACTGTCTTCAGAGTGACTTTGTGGCTTCGCTCTGGTGAATTCTACTCTGTTCTCTTCCCTTCCAGAGGAGATCTGCACCCTGGTTATCGCCGAGACCTTCCCTGAAGACGCAGGGGTCTTCACATGCTCCGCAAGAAACGACTGTGGATCCGTAAAGAGCACGGCCCAGCTGACCGTCACCTCAGGTGTGTGAGGGGAATGGCGGGGTTCTGCTCCCCGGCGCTCGGGAGGCTCGGACAGCCTTCGGGAATGTTGGCTGCCATCATGAAGCAAAAGGCTTAGAGGGAAGGGGGCGAAGAGGGAGTGCAGTGGGCATGGAAAACAGAAAGGGATCATGATATGCAGCAACTGGACACACGTGGCTAGTTTTTAAATCACGCACTCTTAGTCTTGGGAACACCGCAGTTTCCTGACATCCTCGTGCTAACCCAGACTCGATCACATCGGGAGGCCACCTCCGAATCAGAGGTGCAGTCGTGTTCCCAGCAGTGGCAGAGCGTGACAGCTGGAGGTGCTGTATAAATCATTGTTCGATCCACTGTAGAAACTTCTGGAAGCAAAATGCAAGATTAACCTCATGTTCAGAGAAGGTATAAGATAAGATCCTTATCTTAGAAGTCAGTTTTCATGGATGGTGGAATATAACTGATACGTAAAATAAAGCAATAGATTGTACTATTTAAACTAATATTAAAAAATATTCATTAAGCCATTTATGAACTCATTACCTTACTGCTAGGAAAGACAATATAAAACATATTTTCCCTTTATTTTATTTAATTATAGTTGACTGTTTACTTTCTACTATTACTAATTAGCTTTCCTTTCATTGACTTTTAATTGCCTCATCATAAATTATAAAGCAACTTTTAAAATATCTTTTTGACCAAGCCTGGCACATGTTACATGTAGGAGAGAATTAATAGATGTGTCGTTGGTTTTATGATACAGGTTTGGAGAAAATAATTGAATCCCACGTGGATTCCTTTAGAAAGAGTGAGGATGTGGTGCTAGGTGGCAGCAGAGGCACAACCAAAACTGATTTAGGGACTTTAAAGTGGGAACTGTAAGTGCTTTTCCTTCCTAATTAAGTAAAGAAATGTAGGGTTCTCCTTAATCTGGAAGCAGCTGGTATGAGTGAGAGCTTTAAATGTTGAAAGGAAATCCCAGTGTCACGACTGAAACCGGAGTGGGGAGCAGTCCAGCCTTTCAGCTTTGAGTTCGCCTGAAGACGGGCCCCTCAAATGGGCAGAGCAGTGATGCAGAGCCCAAAAAACATGGCCAAACTCTGGGCCCCCGAAGTCTGTGTGGCAAGAACTGGTGTGCGGTAGCTCCCATTTGCTCCGTCTCCTCTGGGATGACTCAGCTGCAGGTCAGCACATAAACACATTTGAGCTTTCCGTTTACATCAGTACGTGCCGGGAGTTCTGCTGAGTTCTGGGCCAGGTCAAGACTACAAAGAAGACATGGTCGAAGATGCTTTCCATCTATGGAGGATAGCAAGCCAAAATCTCTTTTATACCAAGGTAGAGTTGTGGCAATCATCAGACGTGGAAAAAGGTTTTCAGTGAGACATTTCACTAAGACTCAGAGGTTTCCCTTCCTTAGCTTTAAATTAGAATGAAGAGCCACTGGCCACCGTATAAAACCTTCATAACTTAAGCCGATGTCAGTAAAGCACAGAGAGGACATGGACTGAAATGTGAGAGTACAAAGCAATATTAGTTGAAATTGTTTGTGTTGTTATTTTTCAACCAAGCTCTTTCTTTAGCTCTTGTTTAAAATTTGTTAAGGAACCAGTAGCTGGTTGCCCCACGTGTGAGCCTGTCAGGAAACGAACAGGAATCTGACGTTCAAAACCAGCTTCGGAAAGCTCCAGCCCTCCAGCTGGCTTCGCTTCTCCACCTGGGGAGAGCAGCACAGACATCTTTTCTGTAACAACTTAACGGTCACAAGGGATTTTTCAGGAGCTCCATTATAGTGTGGAAATAGCTTGTTAAACTTGTAGCATCTTATTATTTTTTCCCTTCCTCTCCCCTTCCTTAGCCAACACTGAAAACTGTAGCTATGACTCAATGGGAGAATCCAATGACGATCACTTCCAACACTTTCCACCTCCCCCTCCGATCTTGGAGACAAGTTCCCTTGAGTTGGCTTCAAAGAAACCATCTGAGATCCAGCAGGTGAAGAGCCCTGAGTTAGGACTTAGCATGGCAGCCCTTCAAATGCAATTCAGTGCTGGTGAGAGGGAAACGAATGGAGTTCATCCCAGTCATGGAGTAAATGGACTGATTAACGGCAAAGCTAGCAATGATAAATCTCCGCCAACACCAGCTGTCCTGCTTTCACCCACGAAGGAGCCACCACCTCTGCTTGCCAAACCAAAACTGTGAGTATTTCTGCATGGGTTTATAATACTTTCCGTGCAATTTCCTCTCTGGTCAGAGAAAACCTTTTGCCTGGACTGAACTAGGTGGCCAAGTTGCCCCTGATGCAGGCACGTTGTCCCTGTCAGATGTGACCTTGCTGCCAAGGGGTATCCTTCAAAAATATTCAGCGATCCCTAAAAATAGGGAAGGTAAATGAGAAGCTTAGTTAAACCTGTCTTTTGCTAAAAACTATAAACAGTTAACGGCTGTGAAGAGATCTGTGTGTGGTGTGGATTTCAGAGGCATAGTGGGATGTAGCCCCAGAGGTGATGGAAAAGGGTCCTTCCTTGAGCTCTCTATCAAAAGCACTTCCAAGTGTTCTAAACTTACGTATCCGTAAGAAGACCTGGTACAGGTAAGCACGGGGAGCCTAAAAACTGGGCGTGGAAATTCGGCATGCAGAACCTAGAGATCGGAGTGAACCGGAGCTAAGACTTGTCAGGAAAAGGAGTCCCCTTCACAGCAGAACCCGCTCGGCTTTGGAGTTCCATGGAACTGCACATTTCCAGGAATACCACCTTCATATTTAATTTCCATTATTTTCTTAGGATGATAAACCTTGCATGGGCTGTTTCCATTGGCACCGCACAGCAGCAAGTTGTTATGAATGCGGAAATAAATTAGCTGAAAAGGTTCTATCATAACATAACAGACCTTGAATTACTGCCCTGCCAGAGGTCAGTGGAAACGTACGAGTCGTATAGAATGCATATATACTCTACAAGGTCACATTTCCATGGGAATGAATTCACCAGAATCTAGGAAAGCCCCTTACTTCCCCCCACTGATGTCTGGTGTTGTTTTTTATTTAGGGCAGGAAGGATTTCTTCAGGGTAGGAGTTATTCTTTCTTTCCCTAGTACTGAACAGCATACTCTCTTCTTTGTTCTCAGCTTATTTGTTAGCAATGTTAGAATTTATAAGATATTAAACTGGATTAATATCTTAAATTTGTACATCGCTTTATAGTTTACGGAGCGATTGCGTGACTGTTATTAGACTAACCGAATAACGTAGCCAAAGGGACGCCTTCCTGAGGTCAACAAATGGGCAGACATTTATAAAAGTAGACTTCTGGCTGATCTCATGCTGCAGTATCAAAAATGCTTCAACTGCAGTCCCTCACATAATTTTGTCTTCCTACCTGGCTCTTCTTTCAGGCGTCAGGGCTGCTGTGTTTGTATGCAGTGGTGTAACTCACACCAGGGTGAACTTTTAGTACCTGTGCTCCAGCTTCATTGGCAGCCTGAACAGGTGAAACGAGCAGCCTTAAGATTTACCCTCTGGTAGCACAAAAACCGGGTGCCTCTGCTGGCTTCTTTCAGCTTTGCACTTAGGAGATGTATTCACAGGGCTTTGAATGAAACAAGGGGCCTGCTCTCTTGGGGAAGAAAGGGTGGCAAACATTCTAAAGACCAGGACTTGACTATGTTCTTGATCAAGTGAAGTGTGTCGGTGGCAATGGCTGTCATAAATTGGATATAAATCACAGGAGAGCAAACGTGAGGAGCTGTTGGCAGGCATTTACGGCCCTTCTTATCCGGGAGTTTCAGCTGCTCTTTAGCCACTGGCTCTGCTTTACTACGATTTTACGTGTGTGATGAGGGGAAAAAAAAAAGACGGACAACAATTTTGTGGTTATTACGAAGATGAGTAGGTTAAGCATAAGTTTGAAGAATGACGACATGACTTGCTTATGAGTCATATTTTCAATATAGAATACGAGGCAGGGAGAAATGGACTTCAGTGTTTAAGATCCATATAGAAGGGGTTATTCTCCCTTCGTGAGGAAATTTAGGGAGAGGCAGAGCCTTTAAACACAAAACCGGGCAGCTTAGAAATAGCATTCACTTGTACCAGGTTTACCACTGTTTATTTCCAAATCTTTTTGTGTTCAAATATATCCTTAGAGCAGCACTTAGTGATTTTAATATAGTATAACTACCTGCCATTTACTAGGTAGAAAATAATACCTGATGACACTTTAAAAATATTTATTATTTTTTAGTTTTCTTGTTTTAATTACAAAATAAATGCATACTTGAAGTGACAATTTGCAGAAGTAAAGAAGAAGTTAGTACTCTCTCCTTCCCATCTTCGAACGCTTGGTCTTGAGGTAACCAGTAGTTTGGGATGAGGCCTTCCACCCCTTTCTCAGCCTTTTCTGAAAAGGTTTGCTTATTGTTTTAAAAAGTTATATCCATTGAGAGAGGAATGCCATTGACATTGTACACAATTTAGAATGGCATCTAAATTACTGATAATTAATGGCTACAGTTAACTGTCAGGTAAAATCTTAACATCTATTTTTTTTGAGATATTGGGGGGAAAAATTCAACAGATTTTTATGTTTTGTCAATTTACCTCTTGTGGTCTACAGCAAAAAAAAAAATGATGGTTCTAATCTTTTTATATCAGCCTATGATTTTATTCCCTTTTGTAAAAGGAAAGGTTTGTATTTTCGAGCTTTATGGCATTTCATTAATCTCCATCATTTGTAATCAAAAGAATAGGAAAGAGTTAGGAGGGGGTGAATAATAGGAATTAAAATATTTACTCTGGGGGTAGGGGGAGCAGATGTGACTCAAGCAGTTGAGCGCCCGCCTCCCACATGGGAGGTCCCGGGTTTGGTTCCTGGTCCGTCCTAAAGAAGACAAGAACAGCAGGCATTGAGCAAAAACAAACGAGCAGGGAGTGGATGTGGCTTAAGTAGTGAGTGCCCGTCTCCTGCAAGAGAGGTCTTGGGTTCGGTTCTGATGTCTCCTGAAAAAACAGACAATGAGCAGAGAACAAGCACAAACAATAAGCAAACAGATGAGGGAACCAATGGGGGGTGTGTGTGTGTCAATATTTATACTGTCAATAAATTAAATTGAAAATGGCATTTGATTTATCAGATTCCTGAGAAAAAATCATTTTCCAAATGAAACTCTCTTTGCATTTTTCTCGCAAATAACTTCAGTACTGATCATGGGAAGGGAAAAAATCAGAGCCTAAAGATAAAAGGTAGAAATGTCACGGCCTCTTTTCTCTAACAAGGTCCAGCCACATCCTCTATCGTCCATCAGGAATCCTGACCAGTAGACTTGCAGCTGCGTCTGTCCTACTTTCATGCGAGTGAGTTTCCCTGCTCAGTGTGATGAGGGCATCAAGTTTCATCTCTTCTCCCAGTGTCTTTGTGTCTGACACTGTCCCTCAGGTATAGGTAAACCCGACCAACCGTAGCCCACCCAGGCAGTGCTAGATGTCCTGCACACTGGGTTTATGCAATGCCTTACCACTTTCTGTGTGACCACAGTTACACATTGTGCAAGAAAAAATTAATGAAGAAGTGTTATGCTACTCAGTGTCCGACACTCATAACCTTCCATCACAGTACAAAGAAAGGAAGCAACACACTGCCTAATCATATTTTTGGTCAGGGCAAAAGAGGAGGGAATAAGCATAAATCTAACTTATTAACTAATTGCTATATTCTTTTCTTTGTTCTGAGGGCACCAAATAACTGTGTTGCTACCCATTCTCCAGAGATGATGCCTGAAGACTTAAAACAAGTGTAGAGTTCAATGTGTTCATAGGAAATGAAAGCCCTGCTCCTCTTTAGTTCTCCCTGGAGGCATGGAGAGGAGTGCAAACCCAGAAAGGAACCTTGGAGGGAAACCTGTGAATGCCGAATGTGAGGTGCTCTGCATATGGAAAAGTGTGCTCGTGTTTTCAAATTCAGCTCATCTGCTACATTAGACAAAGCACACATAGATAACAGTTTGCAACCCCTGCTTATGTCTTCCCCTTCTTTTAAATATTCTTCCTGTCTTGTGGGATGGAGGTAAAATAGAAATCTGTGCAAGAAAAAGGAAGGTGAGAAACCAAAAGGGAGATAACTGAACTGAAGCAATGGGCACGACCTTAGGCCCAGAAGCAGGACAGGTCCACGGATAAAGTTATGCCTATTTGTCACTCTAGTCCCAATAATGCATACATTGCCATAAAAGGCCACACACTGACTGGAAGAATGATAATGAAATGTTAAAAAGAAAATTCACGTGCTGAATTAATAGCTAAGCTAGCTATGGACTTGACTCTCTCTGCTCCTATTCTCACTACTTTCTCTTTTCCCAGCTCCTAAAGAAAAAACGACCTCATCTTTTCTCTCTTTAAAGGGTGGTATTATCGCAGGCTGAATCAGCTTTTACCAAAAAAAATTTGCATTTCACTACCTTGGTCTCTCCTTCCTTTCTTTCACTCTCTCCTTTGGCGTCCAGTTGTTCCTGTAGACCTTTACTCTCAAGAGGGGGTACGTCCCGTAAATTCATTCGTGCTAGAGTATTGGAAAGTTCACGTGTCACCTCAGCCCCATTCTGGCTGACAAAGTGAAGCTACCACTTCATAAAAATAATAATAACCATGATTTAAAAACGTGTGGGAAAGAGAGGTAATGTATTTGAAAGCAAGAAGGAGACAGCAAGCCTATGTCGATCTCTTTATCGGTGACTAAACTGTACCCAGCTTTCTACATTTGCAAGTTCCCTATGGGTCCCCTCCAGTCGTAGAACAAATGTAAAGGTAAGTTGTTCCCTTGCCTGGAATGTCCTACTCTCCGGAATGTTCTCCTTCCAGTTGCTGGCTCCTCCTTTTTTTCGGGTCACAGCTTAATGTCACTACCTTCCCTGGTCACCCAATCTAAAGCTGACACCAACCGTTTCCCAATAAATCTTCCTCTTAATTTCTGCCGAGCGCACAGTTACTTCTGCTAGTTTCTTGTTTACTTGCTTGTTGGTTTGTGTGCTCCTTTTCTCCCCCTGCAATGCAAGCTCCTTGAGAGCAGGGACCTGGGCTGTATATTTCACTGCTGTTTGGCCAGGGCCTGGCAAATATTAGATGCTCAAAAATATATATTTTTAATGAATGGAGCAAGGGCAGACCGACAAATAGGAGAGAAACCCCATTAGTTCTGCTTAACTTGTACCCAGATGAAGTCACAGGACATCCGTTTTCAGCCTCGTCGATTCCAGAGTTTTCCCACTTTACAATACTTTGGCAGTTGACATGATTTACCTAATAAACTGAACGAACGTGAAGAATTAAATAAGAATCCCATGGGACAGAATTACATTAGAAAAATTCTTCCAAGTTATTAAATTTGAGAAGCCCTTCAACTCCACCGTCATTTTTCTTGTGTTCTCACTTGATTAACCTCTTACTTTTAAAAATTATGGAGAAAGTGAGACATTTGGACGGACAAGGAGGACATTTTCGCTCTCTAGTGCATACTTGCAATGTCAGCTGGTCATAGGATAATCAAACTTCTTTTTCAAGGTGTGTGTACTTTACATGTCCACACCCCCATAAATGCCAGGCTTTTGATGAAAGGCTAAGAGCTTCTGTGTTACTCCCTTCCTGTCTTGTTTTTGTTGGACTGCTGCTCAAACCCCAGTGTGTAGCTTGGTCAGTATAAATTACAAAGTTCAACATTTTTCCATCCCTTAACCTCTACTAGTTAGGGTTTGAGATCTCACTATATTATTGTTTGACATTAGAACTCAAATGTTTTCCTAGACTCTAGTCTAGGATATGCCTTACCTGGCAGATTTTTTTTTAATGCAAAAGGAGGGTCAAAGAGGTGTAATCATCAAGCGATTGTGAGAAGTTCCTTCAATGTACATAAATATATTTTAAAATTTAGCACAGTTTCTATTCATTCACTATTACTTGAGAATCTGCAGCGTGTTGGATAATGCTTGTGTTGAGGACAGAAAGATGAAAATAAAGGGCTCTCTCCTTGAAATCCCTGTGATCCGGTGGTCTCTAAGATCATATTGGCAAGAACATACACATGCACACAAAATCCTACACATCTTTTAACATTATGCAAATGTTATAGACGAATGGCCAATCCAAGTTAGATTCAGTACAATTCCAATGCTTTCTCTTCCAGATTTAATGTTTGAAGATAAGCCGTTCTGCTTTTGATTCCAAAGCTTTAAGAGGCAACAGCTTCCATGGAACCGGAGAGTCCTTCAAAATAATAGTAGGGCAAATATATATGTAATATAGGGCAGAAAATAGTTTTCTCCGTTTGTTACTCTAGGATCACGTGCACATGCACACATACCCACTTACTCACCAGACACGTTGGTCCCAGTTCTGAAAAGTACTTGGCTGTGCAGATATGGGCTCTTCCTAAATACAGATGTGATGATGACTCTGCATCTACAGTGCTGGGTTGGATCATTTTGAAAACAGCCCCTCCCTGAAATGGAAAGTCCAATCAAGGAACTTCCTGAACTATGAAACTTTTAACTAAGGAATAACATTTTGATGTATTTTTCCTCATGATTTTTTCGTGTACATATTGGCTCTGACACAGTGTCACTTTCTTAAGTATTAAGATAATAGTACTTTACAATGATAGATTCTTAGTGAATATGTTTTGTTTTGTGTTTTGTTTTTTAAAGAGGTACCAAGGATTGAACCCAGGACCTCATATATGCGAAGCAGGCGCTCAACCACTGAGCCATATCCACTCCCCAATGAGAGTTGGTTTTTTCATTTGTTCTTTTTTAGGAGGTACTGGGGATCGAACCTGGGACCTCGTAAATGGGAAGCAGGCGCTCAACCCCCTGAGCTACATCTGCTCCCCAGTGAACATGTTTTAGCTACATTTCTGGAAGAAGTTTGAGTCCTTAATTTTATGATTAGAAGTCTTATTTGGTGTCTGTAGGTGGAAACATTGATATGCTTTATACATGTGAAGTGGTGCCTGAATATCCAAAAGAAATACCATATGTCCATCCCAAATAGTAAAAGCTTCATATGAAGGAATGCATGATGGCGCGACACTTCTTCAACATTTCCACCTCACCTTAAGTGTGTATGAGAGCTCCTCTTCGTAATGACAAAGTAAGTTGAAAAAAGTAGGTGCATACCTTTTTTTATAAAGGACAAAGGGGGTCAGCTCAGAAATAGCTTGGAGCTACATATGAACAATATTCTCAGAGATAATGCTATGTCTGATACCAAAATATTAACATAGTATAAGTGGAAAATACTAGATATGAAATGAAATATGCCATTAACCTTAATTTAATGAAAGAAAAAGAATATACATTAACCAACTAAAATGTTTATTATATATTAGAGGGAAATACACCAAAATGTTACCAATAGTTCTTTTTTTTTTTTTTTTTTTTTTTTTTTAGGTAATGGGGCTGGGTCTTGAACCTGGTACCTTGTGTGTGGTAAACTGGTGCTCAATCATTGAGCCACTGGCTCCCCACCAAGGGCTCTTTGAGTGGTGGAATTGTAAGCAGATTATATTTTCTTATTAACTATTCCTGTTTTTCCAACTTTTCAACACAGTTTATTATTTTTATGATTACAAAATATTATTCTCTTCCATGCTCCCTCCTCCATTCAGCCTCAACTGTCCATAGATGCTCCCTGCTAAATGGGAGTGGCCAATCTCCACTTTGGGCGCAACTGGAATAAGAATATTCTGGATCTGAATGTTCTCACCTCCCCCTTGAAGCTCCTCTCTCCTCTCTTCTCCTAGATGCCAATAACTTCAGGGTTGTGTCTGGATTTTTAGACTCCCTCGTAGAAAGACCTCCCCAGAAAATACCCAATACTCCAAAATGACTTTGCACCTCTGCAAACATCTTCTCCTAACAACCCCTTCATCCCCTGGAACAAGACTCCCATTCCTTGAATTGCACATCTCCGTTAGATGTTAGGTTAAAAGTGATATGATTAAGCTACTTTACCAAAACACTTTAAAAGCCAACATTTCATGTATAACCCATGCCAGGCCTTCTACAGAAAGTCAGGTTAAAACGTTTCCCTCAGAAACCGTGGTGGAAGAGAAAAGATGTGAAGTTGAGACCCCAGTGAAGTATGTGTCAGTGCATCTGCCAGAGGAGGAAGGATAGTTGTGGTAAGTGTGGGATTCAGAAGTGTGAAAAGGGGTGAGGAGAACAGTGAGAAATGATAAGGAATACCAAAAAAGGAACGTTTGTATTTCCTGGCAACAGGGAGAACCCGTTTGGAATTAGAGAGTGGAAATCTCTTGGGACTCTGTTTCAGCTGTGGTTAGCACTCTGAAGGCAGGAACGAGGACAACGTGGCTGATGGTACTGGCACAGTGGAGATGCTATAATACTGGATTTGATGGTCCTTGAGAAAGCATCGTTGACATCATCATCCAAGCAGTGTAGAGTCTGAAAGGGAAGCAGATCATGCCATATGGAGGCTTAAGGGGGAATGAGAAAGGGCTCAAGAAAATGGAAAGGATCAAGAAAATAAGTTACACCGAGAACGGAAAATGACTCAAAAGGAGCATGAGGTAGGAAAATTCAGGAAGGGCACAGGAGCTGTAATCAAAGAGAGGATTCTGAAAGTTCACAATTTTAAGAAAGAAATCCTTCCAAGTTTGAAGGAATTTAAGATGTGTACGTTTGAGTGGATGGTTTCGGTGGAGGTTAAGGTCATAGAAGTGGAGGAAGCAGTCAAGGGACCATGAAGTCATGATGTGAGAAGGAGCTTTAATATGGATGGTGGCCAGGTGATGGCAGGAAACTGAGTGCCAGACAGCAAAGGCATCGAGTGCAGCGAGGAAATGACCTGGGCTGTTGGTAACAAGCAGGGACAAGAGAGCGGAAGTGATTAAAGGAATGAGGTAATGAGTGAAGGTGGCCAAAGAGAACTTTCAGGAACAGGTTGCATGCAGGTCTCTCCATGCTCAGGGAAGAGCATGGCAAGCTTCGTGACATCAACAGGGAAAGCCAGGTTTCAGTTAAGACAAAAGCGTACCCAAGGAAATTGTTTGAGGAGCAGAGCTGTTGGTGAGAAACAATCAAGGACTGCCCTAGATACAGGAAGGATTTTAGACAAATAGAAGAACTGAAGAAGGAAGCAGGAAGGACAGAGCTATAGAGAAGAGGTTTGCACCTGAGGCAGTAGCATGGTCAACACCACATCATCCTGGCTGAGCCCTTGTATTCGCAGACAAAGACTATTTGAAGTTGGAAGCGGATAGAGCCATTTCCAGTATAATTCATACTTCTTATGAAATCTGAGTTCCCTATTTATTTCGGTGGACATTTCAGCACCATGATCCAATTTGTGGTTACTTCCCTCTTCTATCCAACTAAAACTTGGCAAGGGTTTTTATTGAACAAACTCATCTCTATCTTGTTATTTTGAAACTATTGCTCTTAACTAATGAGTCTCCAATCAGATTTATTGGATTTCCCTTCATATAACTTTTACTACGAGAGAATTAATTTTTCTCTGCCGCAGGCTGAAAGACTATAGGTTGCCAATTTTTTTTACCATTGCTTTATTGTTTTTTCTGTGAGCGTGTAAATTTCTCATTCAAACGAACACATCACCTAATGGTGAGAACATTGGTAATGGGGAGGTTTATTTAGTTGGTTTCTATTACATGTGTCAAAGCAGACTGTTCATTTTCTCAACAAACCTTAAGAAAGACTGTTTCCTTACTTTACTAAAGTTATGATTACACAAACCTTGTGAATAACACTGCAATCAGTGTAGCTTTTTGAAAACCTTTTCCATATGTGTCAAGGCATTAGATATTCTTTCATTTGATTTTAAGAATAATGCACATATTAAATGAATTGGATAGAAGGTATAGATTTTCATGAAACAACTTGGCTGGATGAATCACATGTAAAGTTGAGCACACACTGGAAATTGCTTCATTATTCAAAAGGAAAGTAAGAATTCGTTGCAAAAGGATGTCACACTTTGCTTCTGGAGTTTACCAAGCCCATGCCTTCCGACCCCGGGCCCTAGAGGTTACCTGCTAGGATGATACTGGCTCCTTTGTCAAGACTAGAAAGGATTCGATGAAGGACACTTATTTTGTGTGTGTACATTCCCGCTGTGTTTTGCTCGAGCTCGTTTCTCTACCCAGTCTAAACTCTGAAACCCTGGAAATGTATTTGTGCAGAGCCCTGCTTCGTTTCACAATGTTCTTTAGGTCTATTTCTTTATTTAAATGTCTGTATCCACCGTAAGTAGCCTCTGGGGCCTTGCAACTGTACCTCCTGAGACAAAGCTAGTAAAGCCACTGAATGGCTAACATACTATCCAAATATTTTCACTTCACTATATATGTCAGGAGCCACAAAGAGTAGGCGCAGGTCTCTGGCATTCTTGTTGCTCGGGGGAGGGAATAAATAGGTCAAAAGTGGATAATTATATGCCTCAGCTACAGTTTCAAACTTGCTGCTTTCCTAGTAATTGCCATTAAATGTGAAGGTTGTGAAAGATTTTTGGAAAGACCACAAATATTTTCTTGTCCTTGTTTCTCTGTTTGTTGAAATATCTCGTATGCCATCTGGTTTCAGGGATGTATTTTGTAGCGGGGGGGGGGGGGGCCCCCCCCCGCGGAGAGAAGCCATAAAAGGTGGCCTGAGTACAATGCAGTGAAAAAAAAAATGCCTTTTGTTCTCCAGAGTTTCTAGAAGAGAGTTTGGACTTTGGACTTTGAAATAGTTTGGGCCACAGGGGTGAATTCTGTGGCAGATGACTGTTTTCCTGCGTGGCGCCCACTTTTCCAGCATAGCTCTTGCTTTCTTCAGATGGCGTCCTCTCAATCAAAAGTGAAATATTCACATGCATTTTTTATTCTACCCCAAGGCAATTTTACACATACAGGAGAGGGTTATTCGTGATGACCCATTCTAGGATAATAGCCACAATTTCACTTGGTGTCTGTTCTAATTATTCTACCTGTAGGAAGCAGAGTTAGATTTCATTTTTGCCAGGACTAAAACTTTCTGATACTAAACATACACCTTACTGGAGGGAACTATAATAAAGAGTTTTTTAAGCAAAAATTGGTAGAGAAAGGTTTCTAAAGCAATTAAATGGGTCCTAAAAGTCCTGTATCGTGAAAAGTTGGTTTTTGCCAAGGACCATTGTCCCATTTTCACCATGTCAGCTAAAGAGATATTCGCATTATGTTATTTTGCATTGTTACAAAGGGCCAAAAGCTCCCTTTCTAAAATATTCTATTTTACAGTGTTGGTGTTAATAGTAAGTGATTTAAATACATGTCCATTGGAAGTGAAATGGGATGGAAAAGGGTACGTATTTCAGTTTTTTTCTAAGCTCTCCGTCCTTTTGATGGGGACAGAGGAGGACAGTGGCTGAAAGGGGCTTTAGAGTTTGGGCTCTTGCGGCAGCATGCTCTGTTTTTACTTTGGGCCTGAGGCTGCGTCCAGCCCTCTGACTTCTCCACTCCACCGTGGCTTGAATGGAAGAAATGCAGGCAGGCAACTAGCAGATCAGCTGGGGTCCAGCCCCAAGTAGGCAAGTGTGGACTTCGGTGGGCTGAGGAGGCTGGGGGGGGCGGTCCCTGCCGGCCAGGAGCAGCAGACGTCTAGTCTGGGCTGTGCTTGGGGGGCCCTGCGTCTGAGGCTGGGAGGGAGGCTGGTCTGAGCTGGACTGCCAGTGCCTGGAGAGCTTCAGCCTGTGTCTGGAGATGGGAAAGTTAAAGTGTGACTAGAGCCCTTCCCCCCCCCCCGGGTTCATAACCGTCTGAATTGTGTCCTCTCAGTGATCTAGCAGGAATCTCATTTCAGATGAGAGGACAGGGTAAATCAGCCATACCCCTGTGGCTAACTGAATGCCCCTTGTGTAAATCCCACATCAAATTCCCCCATGATTTGTTTTCACCTGAGATTTAAAAACATCAACGTTTCTTATTCTAGGAGAGCAGAATGTGCTCAGCCCTGTATTCATACCGACTTCAGCATATATTTCACTGCTTAGGGGAGAAGCAGAGAATTATCATGGAAATCAGAAACCCACTAGGCACTGTCAAAAGCCAGCTGCTGCCACCTCACCCAAGACCCCCAGTCCTGGCAAAGGTCTATGGTAGGCTGAGTAAGAGCAAGTATTGCCAGTCTACACTTAGGCAGAGAAGTAGATGTGTTTTGGCATTTTTTTCCCTCCAAAAACTCTTATTGCTACTAGTTATATAAGCTGGACATTTTTCACACTGATATGACACATTTCAAGGAGGAGTCACTAAAATCATACCAAAAAATTGCCTCAGAAACGCCTTACAAATATTATGAAACCAGTAGTAATTATTGAAATACTAAGAAAATGACGGTACTGACTTATTTTCAGTCAAATTTCACTTTTATGTTTCCAGTTTTGGTCACTGGACTTTTTTACACAGAATTATCTATATCCTCATCAGGTCCCACGGGGACTGTCGTGTAACTAATCAGCATGGCCAGAATCTTCTTAAACGTTGTTTTTATCATGACATTTTCCTGCCATGAAAGTAGTGCCCCAGAAATTCAGGAAACTTTCCTCCTGGAATTCCCCCATCATCAATTCCGTTCTTGACGAGCTGCTCTGTCAGCCTAATGCACAGCTGCCCCTGATGACTTCCCTTCAACATCATCCTGGAAGTGCTTTTCACCATTTTTCTGTCCTGGTTCCCCTGATTCTAAAATGTCCTTTATTTCAAGTCTTTGTTTCATTCTCTCATTTGCTGTAAGCATGTCCTCCAGTAGCTACCCAAGAAACGGTACAAAACAGATGAAGTTTCTAGACCCTGCTTGTCTGGAACACATCTTCATTCTGTCCTCACACTGAGTTGACAGTTTGGGTTTGGAATGGCATGTTTTTCCTTAGAATTTTGAAGGAATTGCTTCAAAGTCTTCGAGATTCTAGTGGTATTGTAGAGAAGTCTAAGGCCAGTCCGATTTCTGATCCTTTGCATATGACCTATTTTGGTTTTTCATTCTCAAAATAGATTCTATATATTTCATGATGATAAACTGTGTAATATTTTTCATACATTGTAGTGGATATTTACTTGGCACTTTCAGTCTTGAGACATATATATACGCTCTGGAAAATTTCTTTTATTACTAGTTTTATGTTTCCCCTCAGTTTTCTCTGTTCTCTTTCTGAAATTTGTATTATTATGATGTTGGAACCCCTAAACTGATGTTCTGATTTTCTTTTTTTGCCTACTTTTATTCTACTTTCTGGAGATCTCTTCAACTTTGTCTTCTAAACCTTCTGTTGAATTAGTTCTTTCTGCTGTTATAGTTTTAAGTCCCAAGACTTCTTTCTCATTCTCTGAACTCTTCTCCGGCATCCCATTCTGTTTTATGGATGCAGGGTGACTTTCTCTCTTCCTGGATGTTAATGAAAGGGCTGTTGAGGTTTTTGGGTTCTTGCTGTGGTTGTCATTTGGTTCCTTTTTTTCTCTTCCTTTGGTTTCTCTGTTTCCTTCATGTTTCTTTTTTTTCTGTGTAAGTTTCATGCCTACGCTTTCTTTAAATGACTCGTCAACTTTGGAAACTGTGTGCTTGGGTGAGATTTGTCAGCTGGTGGGCTTGATGCTAGAATTGGGCAAGGACCCCAAATGCCAGTGTCTGTAAGACCTTCTCTTGGATTGATTAATTCCCTGGGCAGTACATGCTCGGCAGGTAGCACCTGGAGGTGGGGCGGGGTAAGGGGGCTGGCATTCACCATTTAGTAGAGACTTTCATTTAATTCCCTACCCTCATTTTTCAGCCTCTTCTTGCCCTTCATTCTGCTCTGCCTGGTGTTTGGGGGTCTGAGACCATTGCGGCCCTATATTTCCATAAAGTAAGCCTTCAGTTCCTCGAGGAGTGGAGGAGGGATGGTTCACAGGGGACAAGGAGCACGGGAATGGGCCTGGCTGTGCTACAAGCTTCCAGCCAGCCCCACCGGCTACTAGAGGTGGTTTCTATTGCTCAGATTAGCTTCCTTCTTGTTTGCTTCCCCATCTGTGGACTTCTGCTCTTCTCACCGGCTAGGTCAGCAACAACTCATCCAGCTGGTTTTCCTTCCCAGGGACTTGCAGTTTCTCATTCCTTTACTATCACCTTTGTTTTAGGATTTAAGGAAAGAACAAAGATCAACTCATGCATCCAAACCACCATGTTTAAGTAGATGTCAATTTCTGACTTTGGAGCCTGTTTTTAAGAGGATTCTTTCCAGCCTAAGAAAGCAGGATAGGATAGAGTTCTCCACCACTCACAAGCTAGGTGACCTTGGGCGAGCTACTATGTGTCCTTAATTTTCAGCTTCTTCATCAGCAAAATGGTAATTATGACAGTATTTACTTTACGTGGTTGTGGTTAAATGAAGTAATGTGCTAGCACAGAGCCTGCCGGAGGTCAAATATTTAATCTATATTACTTTTCATTGTTTTTGTTTTTATTAAGAGTATGTTAACAACGAGTCTTTTGTTACTTGACTACACATATAGAAAGTTTCTGAAATAAACAGCTGGCAAAACTTGGAAAAATCTACCAGTGAATTCTTCCTATGTTATACTCCATTTTCTTCCTCCACCTTAAAAAAGTCATGAGGGGAAAAAGATGTTAATAGAAAATCACTGCCAATTAAGAAAAGTATTTGTTTTCATTCACAATACCCTGGAGTTCCTGGAAGTTACACGTATGGATTCTAGTGAACTGAGCATCAGAAGTGGGGTGAGTGCTAATAGCACGCTACAGATGTGGACCCCAAAATGGGAAAAACAGCTTGTTCTTTTGTGCAAGCTGGTCATGGAGAAAACACTGCTCACTAGAAAGAGCATTTTGTGAGATGTTACACACTAATGGCTAACGGCGGAAAATAAATACTTACTTGTCATGCTTTCTGCTTTGTAATGCTGAACCCCTTCCAAGCATTTTGTTTTAACAACCAAATGAGAAAGCATTAAAGAGATGTTTAAATTCACTCGCGCTCATACATCTCATCCTGTGACAAAGAACTGTGCAAAGTAAGACTTTGACCAAGTGAGACCAAGACTTCCATCCAAGTGCCTGGCACTGGAGAAATTCTAGTCCGCGGTATCATGTGTACAAAGAATCGCCAGAGAACTTCTGTCATTTTCCTTGGATCTATTGAAAGTCTTACTTTCCCTTCTCCTTCTCCTATTGTTAATTGATTTAGTCAGTCTAAGTCCTAAGCAACTTAAAAGGTAGATGATCTAGAGAAGGCTTAAATCATTACATATAGATGAAATTTAGTATGTGTCGTTTGGGTTAATCTAGAACAACTTGAATTGACAGTGAAGGAGTTCAGTAACCTTTGCTTGGCGAAGCCAGTCACTTCTTCACTCTTGTTTTCTCCAAGGGCAGGGAACATCACCGGAAGTTCAGAACAACATATGGTGCTCGTTGGATGTGTAAGAAAGTAAAAATGAACACAAAGTGTTTTAAAGCTGGGCAACATAACCACAAAATTTAGAAAACATAGAGTGTATAGGAAATGCTTCCAAAAGTAGAAATGAGCCCAAAGTGCAACTCTTCCTTCCTTTACTTGGCTTAGAGTAATTCAGCTCTTATTCAAGCTGAAACTATCAAAAGGTAAATCAAAGTGTTAAATAAATATTTAAGATATGATTCATCAGAATATTAAAATATAGATGATATAAATTTATTTTACACAGTCTGATAGTGTAATCCTCAAAAATCATTGTTCCATTTAAACTATTTCATGAAAAATTCTAACTAAAATATTACCATATATTTATGTACATTTTCACTGATAAAGTAGGTTGGAAAACCTGTGCAGATATTCCTCATTTTACAAACAGAAATGGGATATTGTGAATTTGGAGTACATAAAATAGTAACTTCTGGTTATGAGAAGTTTTAGGATCTCATGTAGATGTAGATTCTTGTTTTACTTTATTTAACTCTTAAGTACAAAATATTTTCGGTCCTAGTCTTGATATCCTCTAAACTTACTACTTATGGATGATTCCTGTGTGTTTTCTCTTCCTTTTGCGTATGGAAGTGCTGAATACTAGCTGGTTCTTATTAGCCATTCTACGAAGCCATGCTTTTGATATTTTTGAGTTGTGTTAAAAAATATGAACAATGTAGAGAGTACAATTTTATATAATTTTATAATTATAATTTTAATTATAAAATATTAGTGTGGACATAACTTTAGTTGTTGGCAAAGAAAAAGGAAAAGGGGAATGATTTAAATAGTAGCATTTTTATTGTTGTTAGCAAAATCTCAAATCCTAATTACCTGAGATATCAATTTTAAACTCAGAAATTCATAAGCTGTGGAAACATCCTTCAAAATTGTACCAAAGATTTTAATTCAAATTTTAATTAGTAAGATCACTGTTAATTGCAGCAATTCATCTATTTCTAAAAATAATATTTACAGACATCTCTCATGAGAAATTGTGGGTTTGATTCAAGACCATAGCAATAAAACGAATTTCACAATTGAGCAAGTCACTCAAATTTTTTGGTTTCCCAGTGCTTATAAAAGTTATGTTTACACTGTACTCTAACCCATTAAGTGTGCAATAGCATTATGTTTAAAAACAATATACATATCTTAATTAAAGCATACTTTATTGCTTTAAAAAATGCTAACCATCAACTGAGCCTTCAGTGAGTCATAATCTTCTGGCTGGTGGAAGGTCTTCCCTCGATGCTGATGGCGGCTGACTGATCAGAGTGATGGTTGCTGAAGTTTGCAGTGGCTGTGGCAGTTTCTTAAAGTTTGCTGTATCAATCGACTCTTCCTTTCACAAAAGATTTCTGTGTAGCATGAGATGCTGTTTGACAGCATTTTACCCACAGTGCCACTTCTTGCAAAATTGCAGTCAGTCTTCTCAAACCCTGATGCTGGCCTAACAAATAAGTATGTAATATTCTGAATCCTTTTTTCTCATTTCATCAATGTCCACTGGACCTTCACCAGGAGTGGACTCCATACCACTTTCTTTGCTCATCCGTAAGAAGCATCTCCTCATCCGTTAAAGTTTTACCTTGAGATTGCAGCAATTCAGTCACATCTTCAGGCTCCACTTGTAACTCTAGACCTCTTGCTGTTTCCACCACGTCTGCAGTTACTTCCTCCACTGAAGTCTTGAACTTCTCAAAGTCATCTATGAGGGTTGGAACCACCTTCCCCAAACCCCTGTTAATGTTGATATTTTGACCTTCTCCTAGGATTCATGAATGTACTTACTGACATCTAGAATGGTGTATCCTTTCCAAAAGGTTTTCAGTTGACTTTATCCAGATCCATCAGAGGAATCACTATCTATGGCAGCTATAGCACTATGAAATGTATTTATTCAAAGTAAGGCTTTAAAGTCAAAACTACTTCCTGTTCCGTGGGTGCAGAATGGACATTGTGTAAGAAAGCATGAAAACATTAATCTCATTTTATATCTCCATCAGGGTTCTTGGGTGACCAGGTGCATTGTCAGTGATCAGTAATATTTTGACAAGCATATTTTGTTCCGAGCAGTAGCTCTCAGCAGGGGCATAAAATTTTCAGGAAACTATGTTGTCAGCAGATGTGCTGCTACCCAGGCTTTGTGCACAGGCTGTGTAGGTTAGCATAGTTTCCAAGGGCCCTCGGATTTTCAAAATGGTCACTGAGCACTGGCTTCAACTTCAAGCCAGCAGCTGTTAGCCCCTAACAAGGCAGTCGGCCTGTCCTTAGAAGCATTGAAGCTTCTCCTCTCTGGCTTGAGAGTCTTATGGCATCTTCTTCCAATAGAAGGCTGTTCTGTGTCCAGTGAAAACCCGTGGCCTGGTGTAGCGGCCTGCATCAGCGGATACCTCACTGCAGCGTCTTCATCCACACCTGCTGCTTCACCTTGCACTTTGATGTTATGGAGACGGCTTCTCTCCTTAAACCTTGTGAACCAACCTCTGCTGGCTTCAGACTTTTCTTCCGCAGCTTCCTCACCTCTCTCAGCCTTTATAGATTTGAAGAGAGTTAGGGCCTGGCTCTGGCTGAGACTTTGGCTTAAGGGAATATTGTGCTGGTTTGATCTTCTATCCAGGCTGTTGTTGGCAGTCAGGCCGTTCTGCTTTCTTATCATTCGTGTGCTCGCTGGAGTAGCACTTTGAATCTCCTTCAAGAACATTCCCTTTGCATTCACAACAACAGTTGGGTGCAAGAGGCCTAGCTGTCAGCCTTTCTCGGCTTTCCACGTGTCTTCCTCAACAAGCGTAATCATTTCTAGCCTTTGATTTAGAGTGAGAGACGGGTGAGTCTTCCTTTCACTTGAACACCTAGAGGCCATTGTGTAGGGTTACTCACTGGCCTAATTTCAATGTTGTGTGTCTCAGGGAATAGGGAGGCCCGAAGAGAGGGGGAGAGATGGGGGACGGCCTGTTGGTGGAGCAGTCAGAACACACACAGCATTTATGGATTAAGTTCGCCCTCTTATATGGGTGTGGCTCACGGTGTCTCCAAGCAATCAGAATAGTGACATCAAAGATCACCGATCCCAGATGACCAAACAGGTATAATAATAATGAAAATGTCTGAAATATTGTGAGAACTACCAAAATGTGATTAAGAGACGTGAAGGCAGCACTTGCTGTTGGGAAAATGATGCCGATAGACGTGCTCTACTCAAGGTTGCCACAAATCTTCCATTTATATATGTATATTATTAAAAGAGCACTATCTGTGAAGTGCAGTCAAGTGAAGCTCAATTGAAGGAGCTATGCCTGCAGCATGTTCAGGTTCAATATTAAAGAGTGGTATGCGTCCCGGGTTTGATTTCCTTTTCAGCTGAGGAAGTTGTCTGTGTTAAATAGGTGGAGACAACCAGCTGTACATCCTGCTTACATGAAGCTAATCAGTAGCTTGACAGCCTAAGTCAAACATCCACATGTCTTGGCCATAATCTGTGTGTCTTCTGCATTACTGTAATTGGAAAGGCTTGGGGGGGAGCTGGGGGCAGGGTTGGTGCAGCTTGAGATTGTCCATAGCTGCCAACTTTCTTTTTTCTAGTTTGAACATACCATTTCTGGTTTGAGCTTCTTTCTGTTCAAGGGAGGCATTTTCTTACATTATTTCTTCCCTGTCTTCAGTTTTCATTAGCCTTTATACAGATAAGCTACTGTGAAGTTTTTTAAAATCAGCTTCAAGGAGTGCAATATTGTATAAAAGCGAACTTTCCAGAAAATTAACACGACAGCTTTAAGTCCCAACATAAAAAAGGAGGAGAAGCAGTAGTAGTAGCAGCAGCGATGACGGTGGTGCTGATGGTAGAAGTAAGAGCAGTAGAGTGGCGGCAGCAGTAGCAGTGCAGTAGTGACACTGGCTGTAACAGAAACAGCAGTAACAGTGGGAGTAAGTTTAGTAGTAGGGCAGAGGTGATGGAGCTATTCCGAGATATCTACCTTTCTACAAAATAAATGACCCATTTCTTGCAGGCTCAGGGTCCTTTTCATGAGCATCAAATATACGGTTGTGCCTTGCGGAGCTCTTGCAGTGTGATGTTTAGGAATGCTCACCCGTCAACAAAATGTCACTCCCACGCCTTCAGCACACCCACCGGGTTCAGAAGATGGGTCAAGACGGTTACGTACTCTTCTCGTTGACCGCAGACCATCCATTCCACCTCTGCTCCAGGTGCGCCTCGGGAGCTCTGGCCCTCCTCTGGTCCTCTGCCCTCCGCAGGCCCTCAGTATGTTCCCCACCATTACCTCCATCTAGGCTGCCGGTGGGAAGGAAGGTGGGTATTCAGGATGGGCCATTCTCTTTCCTCTAAGAGCAGTTACTGGACAAAAGACCTCACTCGTATTCACATTAACTGCCTGTTACAGTGTAATTAAAATGCATTATTATGCTCACCTTGTCTGTCACTTTTCTTCATTCAGTTATTCATTTCTGTTATGTTGTGAGTAAAGTCAGAGAGCCAGAAAGAGGTGGAAGGAGATGGAAAAACCCATTTAAAACCCCTTTTCTCTAATTTGAACTTTTTCTGTCCTTTGGGTACTGTCACTTCTAGGCGCTTCTCGATGGCTGTTTCATTTTACACCCAGTCAACAGACATGTTGGCAAAAACTTTTCTCTTTTCCATTGTGACTGAGAGCAGTAAGTTTCCGCTTTAGTTTCAGCTGGGTCCTGATGATTGCTGGAAGTCTCTTCTGGAAGAGCAGCAGGTAATAGCACCACTTTTCACTCCGACTTTTTCTCTCCGTATTCCTCCACCTCCCACATTTGCAAATGACATTATGACCACCACGTGAAAGGTAGAATGACTCCTACTAATAGCTAGACATTTGACTAATGGTCCACAGATTAAGCCAAATTTTACTGACAGGAGACAGCAAGGAGAGCCCCCCAGAAGCTCTCAAATGATGTGGTCCCACCAAGGCTCAGCCATCCAGCCATGCCAGGTGCTGCTTGGGTCCCTGCTCTCCTCCTGGCTTTTCCTTCGTGTTATCAGATGACTGCAGCTGCTCAGACCAGAGCGGGAGGGATAGGGCAGAAGCAATATGCAACCGACATCCCTGTTAGTGTCACTGACCACAACTGCATCTCAGGTCCATTCTTTGTTCCAAGAAAAACTGGAAAAGTGAGTATCTGGCAAAGGAGAATGGACTCACCGTGACTGGCTGAGACTTGCCGTAACTCGTTCCCTGGGGCTTGCAGAGGGCCCTGTTTTCAAGGGATCTCCATCCATTATCTAAAAAAATTGGAGCTCAATTTGGATGGAACAGGAAGGCTATTGGGAAACAGACAATGGGACAGAAGCTGCCTCAACGTGTTTAAGAACCTTCTCAAAGATTGGCCCTAAAGTTCATGTTTCCAGTTACTGGTGACTTTGGTGTCAAAAATGTGCTGACAGTTGTGATGACGAGACAGGGAGAGAGGAGCAGAGCAGTAGGAGAGATGCTGGGGTGGGGGGGGTTATGGACACGAAGTGTGAGACCTTTAAAGATAGGAAACAAGGAGCTTAGTCTGATGGGGTGTAACAGTAAGGAGGATCTGTATAGTGGTTTCCTCTAAAGTCTCCTTCACCCAAAAGGCAGCTGTAGGTGGCTTTGGGAGCACACCTGGAATATACAAAATGACGACCGCATTTGCTATATGAGATTCCATGCGTGTGAAATGAAGGCCACGTTTTGTATTCTTCTCTTTTAAGAACCCAGACTCACCTTAACCTACAGAACGAACAGGACTGATGAATAGGTCTCACAGTAATGGAATGGAGGCGAATCAACAAGATGCTTAAATCTCTAAGATAACTCAAAGATTGTTGATGTAAAACATATTTGGGAGCTGCCTTTTGAAAAATAAAATTGTATGCAACTAACGATATTTTTGAACGCCAGATGGAGAAGATATCTGTTAAGTGAGAAATCAAAGAAAACACACTTCGAGGATTACAGCCCATCAGGAGAAAATTGTTGACTATGTCAGTAATGAGGAGTTTGGAAAAGATTTTCTTTATGTACAGCATGTTCACTTGACAATGGATCACACAAATGGTAGATGCCAATTTTGAGGACTATTTTCTTTACCAGCAAAGTGCTTTGCAGTAAAACAAAAGCACATACCTTACTTTCCTTGGTCTTCTTTTCTGTTTCTTAGTGGCGTTTTGGTTATTTCCACCAAGGTGGAGAAGCTTTTTCAGTTGCTAGATACATGCTTAGCTTCACAGAGAACCAATTTGATGGAACCCTCTGTCAGTCATAAAACAGACCAAGTCCAAATAAGAGAAAGGAGGAATAATCTCACACTTACACCCCAACCCTTCGAAAGGGACTGTCGTGTTAGTAGCTTCGTGGTCTCACTTTGAAGAGCAAGGACAGGCTGGTTTCCTGAGATGCTGCGGTGGTGGTTCCAGGCAGAGCAAAGCGTGTCTGACCAAAGACGCCAGCGGCTGTGCGGCTCATCTGGTTCCCAGCGCACCCCCTGGACGATGGCGTCTGCTTGAGTGGGTCGCCCGTGATTCCAAGCATGGAAGGAATCTGACCACTGTCTTTCATTTTTTTAATCCACATTACCTTTGTCCCATTCCTCAACTTTCAAGGCCATTTCACTTTGCATTCTTCATTGATTTGTGGCCAGAAACAGATTTGGAAAAGAAGGGCTTAAAGGTTTGTCTTAGTCAGGGTTTGGAGTCAATTCTACTTCAAGAGCCATGTTCTGTAACTACTCTCCAATTCTTGAAAGACACACACTTAGGACGATGGCAAGATGGTGGAGATGTACTTGAAGAAGGCAAGCTGCCTGAGGGAGTCTCTGTGGAAGACGTGGTACACATATATGAGACATATGTGGCAAGTATTACAACATCCCACAATCTTTGTTTAATTTGTGTTCTCCCTACTTTTCCTTTTCTACTGCCATCACCCTTAGTCAATCCACAAGTCAATCTTATTTCTTTTTTTTTTTTTTTTTTTTTTATTATGGGTAAAAATCAAAATTCTCACAATACATACAAACATTTGCAAAATGATATATAAATATATATGCATATATGTGTATTTGCTTACAAAAATGTTATTTATATATATATATACACATATATTTTAAGAGACCATCGAAACTGATCCTTCTGTCTCCAGCCTCTCCCCATGTTAGTCCTTCGTAAACCCACATCTACCCCAATGTCTCGCTCATCAAGTATTACAATTTTCAGTATTTTGCTTTTATATTTTTTCTATGTAATACTTAGCATATTGCAAGTTGCAAGTGGCACCATCAAGAAGTATACTATTTATTGAACAAATAGATTAAATTACAAAGCTTTTTTAGAAAACAAGTAGAAGAAAAGATTCAGGCATAAAGTCCAGGTGGGCGAAATGACCTGCTTTGATGACGGTTAACACAGAACCTCAGACTTCCTCACCGCATATGTAAAGTCACCGTTGGAAGGCAGCCATTGCCCAAGAAAAGCGTACCCACCCACTTCTGAGAATTTTTGTCTCAAATCTGTTTTATTACTGCTCAAATTAGAATTCTTCCCTCATTCTTTTGCTTCAGACTTACGCCATTTATTTATAAGCCACCTCTTCTCTGATTTAGAAGCGATCATTGTTTCAGTTTGTAAGTCATGGAGAAGCTTACATGAAGAACACTGTTTCCTCTTAATGACCAGGGCATGCCGTTTCTGTTAGATAGGCAAGCTTACTTTATAAGAAATAGGTGTGTTGTTAGAAGTTTTGTCATGTTCTTGAGACATTCATCAATAATCATCAGATGGCTTCAGAAAGCTGAGAAACATCATAAAAGACGAATAGTGACAGCACTAAGGGTCAATGATGGGCGTGTGGAGGAGGGTATGGGATCTTTCCTCTTGGAGCAGTGAAAACATTCTGAAATGGGCTGAGCTGGTGACACCACATCTCTGATGAGCAGAACCACTGAGTGGACACTTTGGATGGATTATACAAAGCAGGGGACTGTATAACACAGTGAACACCATGGTGGATGATGGACTGTGGTTTACAGGACAAATATGAGAACATTCTCTCATGAACTATAGCAAATATCTAATACTAATACATGGCACTAATTATAGGGTAGTGTGTGGGAATGATATCCCAAATACAAGCTATGGACTGCAGATAGCAATATCATTTTGACGATCTTCTTTCATCAGTTGTAACAAATGTAAGGTAGAGGGGGCGATGTATGGGACTCCTGCGTGGTGTGTTGGCATGATTGCTTTATAAACCCGTAACTTCTCAGATAAAACGAAGATAGTGACAGCACTCTCCACATTCCCTATTTCATGTAGTTTGACATTTTCCTCTTGCATGCAATTTTTAAGAAAGTAAATCTGTTTAATAGCCTCTAATTTAAAATGTTGATTCTCTAAAGACAACTTTGTCTTTGTAATTTTGAATTTTGGATATAATATTCCCAAGATGTTTTTTTATAAAAAATTAAAAATCTAATCATGGTTTACTATACTTGAGTTAGCTATGGCTTTCATCTCCAAAATTTTCATGATGCTGTCATTTTTCTGAGCTGGAACTGACAGATACAAGTTTCTTCATCAACCTAGCAGGTGCTTTCAGGATAACTGAGTATGAGATTACCAAAAAGACCCATAAAAACGCTAGTCGGAGTTGGTGGTTTCTTTCAAAAGAAATGGAAAGTTCTTTTGAAAGATGGAAATGTTAATTTAAAAGAGTTCAAGAGTTTAAGCCAAAAGAGCTGGTCAGGTTGTAGAGCATAAAACGCTCTGCAGACTCCCCCAACCTCTTTGAACAGCTTTTCTGCTGCCAGTTATATGGAATTAATATAAATCGTCCCATTCCAACAACTCATGAACTTAAGTACAAGGAATGATAGCAACTGAAAATGAGTTTAAGAAAACAGGCTGAATGTCATTAAAATCTTTTTAAAATGTTCTGTGACATCTGGTTTCCATTTTGCTATGCTGTTTAATTAACTTCAGTCTTGCAGAATTGCAGAAATCTTATTTCCCCAAAATAGTATCTTGAAGGAAGTGACCTTTATTTAATAGAAAAGAATGTTAAGTGTAATAGGGCCTTGATTGCCTTCATCCCAAGTTTTCTGTTTTTCCCACTGGCTTCAAGATCTCTTCCTATGTAAGGCTCGTTTCCGTACAACCGAGGCAGGTCCTGAACGGTGAATCGCTCTCATCCTATGGCTAGTGCTATCGTATTTCTAAGATACCAAAAATGGAAGAAATTACAAAGAGAATAGTGACAGTTGAGAAAACTATTCTATTTGTCCTCATCTCTATATGATGCAGTCGCTGGCTTCTGAGCTAATGAGGAAGTCCAAGCTCTGAAAAAGATGCCTTCCCTACAGGTGTGTGTGCTTTTTTATATGTAAGAATAGTAGCCTTGAGAGAGAAAAATGAGCGGTGCATCTTGCAAACACCTGGAACAAGAAGAGAGACTCCCGTGCTGAGGCTCAGGGGCCCTGGAAAGCTCATCCTGGGCAAGTCTTAGGAAGTGAGCAGAAGCACTGGGGGGGCGGGGAGGAAAGAGGAGGGGGCCGTGCGGGATCAATAGCTGATTTGCCTTTTCTGCGTGTCAGAAAAAAAACACAAAACCCAAAGTCTCAAGACCCGGCCACAGCAGGCAGTGACTGCGTTTCGACATGCCCTGGGCTCGCAGGAGAGAGCTGCCTGGGCTTCTGGCTTTCCTGAGTGGACAGACGCTAGCCAGTCAGCTGCCTTGGCTTTACTGCCACCAGCCTCAGGTGCTGTCAGCTCTTCCAAGTGGTTTCTGAGGAAGCCATGGGAATTGTGCTAGACCTGAGTGTCCTCTTTAGAGGAATTCATGGGCTTAATTAACCCCTGTGCTTGGAGACCGTGGCCTCTGTGTGTCAGCTCAACAATTGTTGCCCAGTAGTGGTCTGCGGTGTCCTGTTTCATATTCATAATTCAGCCAGCATTCGTTAGGAAGCCAGCACCTTGTTCAGTGTTGTGAGGTACAATAGAAAGGGAAATAGGCACAAAGTACCTGAAACGCTGTAGAAATGTAGAAAACAGTGGATGGTAGGAGCTGGCTGGGGTTCATATAGTATGGCTCTATGAAAAAGTAGAAGACGGCCATAAAAGCATTTGGACTGGTTGAGAGAGAAAGAGGGGAGGTTGTCCGGTTTTGTTTTGTTTTGTTTTTCCAAGGCTCTGGGCTCCAGGGAAAGTCTCTCCTCTCATCTCCTGAGTGCTTCTTATCAGGCTGGCCACCGTGAACCCGACAAGAACCACTTTGTGCCGGGTAAGGGGACTGTCATGAAGATACAGAGCACTGGGGTCAACTACCTGTGCAGAGAACAGCTGTGGCTTTCAGGCCACGGGGTTTCCTTCACCCATTTGAGTGTAGTCTATTCTTGACACCCGATGGGTCTCCCCTCACCTCTGCAATGTTTTTTCATCCTCACTGCAAGAATAATTTCTTAAGAGAGAAAAACAAGAGCAGTACATCCTGAAAACAACTGGAACCCAGTCCCTCTTCTGATAAGGCTTAGTGGTCGTCTGACAAGTCTTGGAGGGCAAGCAGAAAGATTGTGGTGGGGAGGAGGAGTGGAGGGGACATACTTAATCAACAGCTGACGATTCTTCCGCCCTTGTTAAGGCCAGGCTCCCTTCTCACCAACAGTTACCTGCTCAGGACACCAGCTCTTGTTGACAGCTCTAGTTTCCCTGGCCAGGGGGCCTGTCACAGCCGATTCCCTAATTAAGAGCTCTGGTGGCAGGTTGACTCCGAACCCTAACTTCAGGGACCCCACTTGCACAGTCCCCTAGCAGTGTTTGCATGATATGATACGATATTCCTTTTCTTTAGAGAGTCCCAAAACTTAGTTAACATCCCCCTCAAAACCTGGGGCTCTGTCATTGCCAAGTGTGACTTCTGGTCTCTGGATTCAGCTGACTTGACTGAAATCTTTCTTTACCTGGGTGGCATCTGCCTCTTGCAGGCCAGGTGTCCTTGTAATTTACTGTTCCCTGGAAAGAGGACAAAACTCTTAGATGTGGTGGGAGGTGTGGGAGGTGGGCAACATGGGAATCCCAGTGGGTTCCGTGTAATATTTTAGGTAATCTAAGCACCTCTTAAAATATATGTATATATATATATATATATATAAATAACATTTTTGTAAGCAAATACACATATATGCACATATATTTATATATCATTTTGCAAATGTTTGTATGTATTGTGAGAATTTTGATTTTTACCCATAATAAAAAAAAAAAAAGAAAAAAAAAAAAAAACTCTTAGATGAACTGAAGAGAAAACTATTTGACCAACAATATTTCACTTTTAAGAATTAGTGATTTCCTTCCTGCGTAAACCAATATCAGGAGGACTACACACCTCAGATATGGTACTCAAGCTGCTGGGGTGGAGCATCTTTTTCAGAGAAAGCATTTCTCCAACGGCTTTAGTCCTCTCCCTTTTATTGTGTTCATTCCTCTGCTTTGGCACTTATATTTCTAATTCAGTTGCATTGGAGGCCTTGAATTGCTAGATACCTTTTAAAGTGCAAGCCTACTGGAGACAGAGACAGCACCTTAAGTGGTCTCAGTTCATAGTGGGCGACTAGGATATAAGCTACTCAAGAAATGCTCTTAAATGTGGATGAGAGGGGCGCAGTCTCTCTTGTCAGGAGCAAGTTTTCCATGTGAAATGGAGACTTCCTCATGTACAGGTTAAGGGCGTAGGTATAAAGTCAGACCAGTTCACCCCTCTAAGCCTGTTTCCTTAGGGTAAAATTGGGAAGATAATAGAACAACTACACATGGCTATTGTGAGGATTAAAACACTAACACGTGGTCAAGCAGCTAGATTAGTACCTAGCAATAAGGAGCCATCAGTCCATGTCAGCTGCTGCTGTTAGCCAAGTTTGAACAAGTCTATGAAGGACCATCGGTGCTAGACTGAGAGGCTGGGACCTAGTCTGGCAAATGCCAGGAAGGGATTGCAGATTGGTAAGTGTATAGAGGCACAGAGAGAAGAGTCTAAAAGCCAGAGCCTGTTTACGATGCTGGAGTCAGGTCCTCCCAGTCTCATCCATTCAAATCATTGTCTTTTGCTGAGATCTACAAGTCCACCTGGTTCTAGAAACACCCTGTAGCACCCTTCATCACCACCACCTGTTTGCTTTGCATTTCTGTGTGTCTCACTATCATTAGAGTGTGTGCTCTTTCTTTTTATTTTAGAAAAATTGCTGGTCACACTAAGTCTTACTCCCTTATAACTATTTGTTGGATATCTATAGTTAACAACCACTAAGCTCAACACGTGGGAAACAATGGCTAGAAAAATGTGCCTGGTTCTCAGTTACCCGTGTGTAGCTCACAGTCTAGTGGAGGGAGAAATTTGTCAGATGACGGCCCAGTGCAGCTGTGCCGGGCACGTGACGAAGGAGAGGTACACAAGTGCCGTGTAATGGGGGGTTGGGCAGCAACACTTAGGTGACGTCGAAGAAAGTAAATAAGGACTGTGTGTAGTCGTTAATTCCGTTCACTAAGTATTTCTGGCTCTCTGCTCTCTGGGCACATGGTAGGATTATTTTCCCTGGACCCTTAGATTCAGTGGGTTCATAGGACCAGCGCTAGCCATTGCGGTGTGGGCAGAAATGAGTATTCAGTAAGTAATTAAGTGCTCTTCTGACCTGGCAGCCTTGCCACCTAGCCAGGTTACCCCATTACTCCATTAGCTGACCCTAAATAAGTTACAAGCAGAGCCCTGCTCTCAACCCTCAGTGGGCATATAGCATGAGCAAGAAAGAAAACTTTGGGGATTGTTTGTTATCACAGCATAACTCTATTATTCTGTCTCATACATAGAAGAAAGAATAGTACTCGGTGCTGAAGGAACAGCATGTTCACTATGGAAGTAGGTATATGAATTCAAGGAGCGTAGCATAGCAGGACTGGGGAAAGGGAAGGAGAGGCATTGTGGCCACCAGGGGCCAGATCATTTTACACTTTGTAGTTCTCTTTATTCTAAAAGAAATGCGGAACCCATTAGAGGTTTTGGGCAGGGGATGGGAGAGGAAATCAGATTTGTGTTTGATCCCTTGAGCTGTTGAGATTGAAGGGAGGTGAGGGTGGGGCAATCAGTAATGAAGATAAGATAATGGCAGCCTGAACTAGAGGGGGCGGGGTGGGAGTGATGTAGAAAAGGAGGTGTATTTGAGAGGTATTTAAGAGGTCAAGTCAGCAGACCTTACTGACAGATTGATGTGCGTGATAAGGGAGAGGGGTCTTTTGTCATGTATTTGGCTGTACCCTTGAGGACCAGTGAGCCCTAAACTCAGTGTTTATATAACCTAATTTCTTATGTCTGTATTTTCCAGGAATACTTCTAGAGAGGTGTAGGCCAGGAAGGCCAGTGGGCCATTGACCACTTTACCTAGGAAAAAGGGAGACAGGGAACTCCCCCGCTGAAGTGTGAATGAGAAAGGCTCTCCATTCTGGAATGCATCCCTGTGTTTTGCAAATACTTCCTTCCTTAGGTAACAAAAACTCTGAAAATGAGATAACTTCATTTAGACAAATACTGCTATAAAATGATAGGAGGTTTAGGCAAAAAGGAAAGTGACCTTCCAACTTTATTTACCTTAACACAAAAATGCAGTTTGTCCTCTTGGTTCACAGGGTGTTATCTCTAGCTAGTCCTCCTCTCATAGTACAAGACAGAGCCCATCCATCACTCAGCCCTCCAGGATGCTTCCTCCTCCTCCCTGAGCTCCTTGCCCAGTGTCTTTTGAACAAATTTGTCTTCTACTTATCTGGTTTAGGCTGGTTTCAAGCTCCGAGCTCTGCTTTTGCTGATCCCTCGGATGGGTTAAGCTCTCCGACCTTTGACTCAAGATCAAGTCTAAATTTGTCCTGGGGAAGGGAAAAATTTATTTGAAACAAGTCACTTGGAAGACAGGACTGCATTTTAAAACCAGGTTTGTTGAAATTATTAGGGTAGTATTAGGATGTTCTCTTAATATATTAAAAATAATTCATCAGCCAAATGCAGACATTATGAGGAAAAGAACTGTTTCTGCTCATTGAGCATTCCTGACTCAGGAGTTGTCTATCTTTAGGCCCTCTGATGCCTAGACACTAACTCGCTAGGCCAGTGTTTTCCAACTGAGGTTGGAAAATCAGTAAAAGTTTTTGAGCAGTTTTCAGTATTTCAGAAGATCTGGTAGTTTTCACAGGCTAACTGCAATGACTAGTTGTGTTCGGCCGCAGTTATATTAATCCATTGTGGTGACCCTACTCATCGCATGCTCAGCTTTACTCTGACCCTTAGTCATATGGTCCCTGTTAAATCTAAATGAGAAAAGAAATTAAGTAGTTTATTGAATGTCGCTGGACTATAAACTATAGACTATAAAGAATGCCTCGACAGTCCCACGCCCGCCTTTCCTTTCAGTGCTTCAGACTTTCTCTTTACTCCCAGCCTTCACTCATGCTCTTCTACCTCCCACCCCTTCGGCAGCTCTTGTGCCTCTTTCCATGTCCACGTGTTCTGCAGGAAGCCTGTGTCCTCTGCTGGCACTGGTCCTCCCCCTTGGTGACCCTCACGTGGTCACTCGCTAAGAGTTTTCTCCCCACACGGTGGTAGGTTCCATGACAGCAGACTTGTGTCTGTCTTGCTTTTTGCTGTGCTACAGCCCCTGCCACAGGGCCTGGCACATAATAAACACTCAATAAATATCTGTGGGTTTAGGGGAGCGGATGTGGCTCAAGCGGTTGAGTGCCTGCTTCCCACATGGGAGGTCCCGGTTTCGGTTCACGGTGCCTCCTAAAAACAAAAAAGCAAGCAAACGAAAAAACCAACTCAGGGGAGCCCACGTGGCTCAGTGCTTGAGCGCCAGCTACCCACATACAAGGACCCGGGTTCGATCCCCAGCCCTGGGACCACTAAAAAAAAAAAAACCTGTGGGTTTAATGGACAGGTTATGCTCATGGACACACTGAATGGCATTTATCTGTCCATTTGGATCTTGCTTACACCACTAGGCTCCATATTCTGGAGGATAAAAATGGTGTCTTAATCATTTCTTAATTCCCAGCAGCTAAGACAGAGCTTTAACTGCGTTCGATTACATTTGAGATTTTTGAAAATGGGGACACTGTAGATTTTGATAAAAGACTTTTAAAGATGATGCTTCTTGTCTTACCCTTGAGCATACCCATGAAAAGGCACTCCTTTTCTCAAAATCCCACTCAGATTATAATTGAAGAGTATATGATTTTATTCAATTCCTAGTAAATGAGCAGTGCCATGGACTTAGGGCTCTCAGGAGCTTAAAGTTAAATTTAGAGCTGAATGGAGATGGCCCCCACTGTCTCCGCTGGAGAGGGAGAGTCTGAATGAGGTTGCTGGCTGGATCTCTCACTGCTGGCCTTGTTTATTTTCTGCTCATTTTGTTTGTGCAGGGCTGGCATGGAGCCTAACACTAAAAGCTTGTTTGCCGTTTGACTTTCACTGTGATTCAATTTTGCAATCTTTTAAAAACACTCTTGGGGAGATTTCTGTATATCTGCACATCTCCTGGATTTTCCAAAACAAGTGCGACAGAAATAAGGGGAATTTGGAAATTTCCAAATCGCTAGAGATGGGAATTTGCTTCCATTGTCTGAGAAGTCTTTGCTCCAGATAGAGGGGAATCCCGGAGGAAAACATAGGGCTGGAAGCTCCGTGGGGTTCTCTGCCTTTGCTCTCCCAGGAAAAGGGAAGGGGAAGAGCCAGCAGCTGTTGGAAGCCAGCTAAGGCCTGTCCCTCATGAAAGCTCTCGACTCAGAGGAGAGCCCTCTGGGGCAGTCACCTCAGTCACCGCCAGCACCGCTGCCTCCAAACGACTGAGGAGAGGTTCTCTAATTAAACCTCTGAGGTGAGTGTTAGCGCCCTGCACACCCAGGAAGAGAGCACGGCTGAGGAAAGGCTCCCCAGAATCCTCCTTTTGCTTCTGCTTCCATTTATTGTATTGGGTCAGCTTGTTTAGGAACACAGGGCCTGTGAGACCAAAGTGTCCCCGCTGTGGCCAGTCCTCTTCTCTCCTTACCATGGCACAACCTCCACAGACATACGCCCCTGCTTTTTCCAGGGCATAGGACAGAGCAAAGCACAGCCAGGAAACGGCCCTGCAAAAAACAAAGCTCCAACCTCGTCGTCTCCCAACAATGGATCAAAGGATTCATAACAGTTTAAAAGCCAAAAGGAACCCCAGAGGCCACCTGATCCAACCCCACCATTTTCCTAGAAGGGAAAAGAGACCACAGAGCTGCAGGGGCTGGACAGACGAGGGTAGGGGATGGTGATGAACACAGTGTAGGCATCGGCTTAAATCCTGGTTTTAGTCTTTAGTCTAGGTATGGCCTTGAATAAGTCACTCACCCTCTTTAAACTTGTTTTATCACCTACAAAATGAGAATGTTAATAGCACTTATTAGGATTGCTGAGATGATTGCACTGAGCATAATGCCCGTCACTCTATGTGTGCCTAAAAAACAACAGCAACTATTTATCACCATCGCCACCAAAGCCAGGGCCCAAGACCCAGCCCTCCTGGGCCACCAGCCTTTTCACTACGCCCCCTTGAATCACTTTCGCTTACTGTTAACACTGCGTTGCCCACCCCACATCTCTATTAGCTAAAGTGCAGGCGGTGACCTTAGTTTAGAGGCCGTGAGGGGCTGCGCAAATAATGATGCATCATTTAAAAAAAAAAAATGTAAACCTTTGAAAGGGAATATTGCGTATCCAGATAATATAACAGCTAACCTAACGTTTATTTTGGATTGTGTTTTCCTGTGGTTGTGTTCTCATTGTGGTCTAAGAGGGTTTCCTTTTTGAATCACGTTCCCTAGTATATGAAGACGTGTGTATTAAAAAGAGTTTTCTTCTACCTCTTTTTCTCCCCATTTGTTGCCCATTCCCATATTGCCAAGGTTAACTTCCAAAATTGCATACTTTCTACCTGCAGAATTCCAAGTGATTGTTTCAGTAGTAAAAGTTTTATTGATGAAAGAACTACCCATAATGTTTTTCATGTAATTCAAACAATCGACAGAAACTGGTTACTTTGGGGAAATGCTAAGAATTGTGAGGGGTGGAGAAGTGAAAGGTGGAATGAAACTTTTTCAGCTTAAATCTTTTACTGCTAAGTATGTGCTCAGGAATGTTGAATCTGATCCCACAGATTTGTTCATTAAGCTTTGCCTTATCATAACTATGCTAAAGTCAGGAAATTATGGGTCTAGAATAAAATCAGATTTCAGCCCCACCTCTCCTCTTTCTACCTATAAACTGTCCCTGTTCTTATAGCTTTTCTCTCCTCTTTCACCAGCTTAGATTGGAATCACCTAGACTAAAATCATGTCCTTTATTATTTTTCTTTTCTTTCTGAAAGCACAAAATATGAGTATATGAGCTCTGAAAAGCCTGCTTAGATGATCAGATTACCCTAATCAAACTACTCCTTCCATTAAGAGGAAGGACTTGAACTCTAGCATTGGCAGTAAAACCTGAGCTAGAAAACCCTGTGACACAAAATAGCGGCCTTGAGGACAGCAATCACGTCTTATTCATTCCAGCACTAGCCCAGTGCTTAGCACACAGTACTTGTCAATATATATTTGAATGAATAACAAACTTTCTCCATTTCCATCAGTAAATGAGTATCGTAGCAATTTTCTTCCCAAGGCAGGAAAAAAAAAAAGACGAACCAATGGATCTTGTGAAAATTATGTTTTAATCACCAAACATTCACTCCCAGAATTAGAAAAATAGAGAATAGACAAATTGGGCCATGAAGAGGCCCAGAGGTATGAATGAAAACCTGAAAATATTGTGGTTGCAAAGACCCTGCCTAGAGAAAGGAGACAGCCAAAAGATTGACTGACTGAGAATCTGTTCATGTAAATTGCCTAAGAAAAGGTACCTGATGTTTCTCTGGATGCAGAATCTGGATGATAAAACAACCACGCTCAGGTGGGAGATGTCTCGAGAGAAAGCAACTTATGCCTCGAAACCAGCCATCAAGCACCAGAGTTAAAATAGAGTTCATCTGGTCAAGACAGACAGTATAACTAAAATCTGAAACAAAACATACCTAGCTCAAGTTGACTCTGCTTGCTACAACTTGCCAGAAACACAGGAAAGCTGAGATTAAAAGAAACACCTCCGTGGAAAGGCTCACGGACAAGTGCCCTGTGCTGGCCGGTCAGGAAATTGCAAGGAGAAAAACTGCTTTTAGGTCTCTCTTTACCCCGTCCCTGGGATAACGTCTCTGCCCCTTTAGTGAGTCCCTGGCCCAATTTTGAGAACTTGAGCCTAGGCAATTTTAAAGATTTAAAATAAGTTGAACCAAAAATCAAAGAAGAGCTGTGGAAAAACAAAAACAAAACAAAACAAAACAAAACGGCAGAGTCAGTGGCCAAGCCCCAGGATGCATTTATCAATTGCAATGAATGTGCCACACTGATGAAGGATGTTTATGTGGGAGGGTGTGGGAGGTGTGGGGAGTGGGGCATGTGGAAAACCCTATATTTTGTGTGTAACATTTATGTAGTCTAAGTATCTTTAAAAAAAATTTAAAAATTATTAAAAAAAAAAAATTCTGGAGGTAGCTGATGTGTAAACTCCAAATAAATACAGTTATCATTATTTAAAAAAAAACAACCAGTAGACAAGAGAGAGAAATTCACCATCAGAGTAAAATGAAGCACATTAGACAAAGAATAATCTTGTAACTAATACAGTCTTAGCATGTTTTCCCCAACTATAAGAAAATTTAAATGTGGTTTAAAAAAGGTCCTGCTTTTCTGGATTTGACATAAACACATTCCTTCTGACCCCCTTTACCCATCTGCTAGTCGTTCTTCAAGGCCCTACTCAAATACCTTCTCCACAAAGGTTTCCCCCTGCCTCTGCCTGGAGCGCCTTCCTTCTGCTGTCCACCGTATTACTGTACTTCCCTGGTTTACCTTCTGGTATTTGGGTGGGTAATTTTTCTCCCTGCCTAGACGGTAAGTTCCTTGCAGACAGACCTTCTTTTCTGTCATGAAAGCCTCACTCAGTACTTGGAGATAATAGAAATGCAACAAATAAATGGGGTCACATTTTATATCTTTTTCTAGCCTCTCAAGCAGCATAATATTAAGAATCTGAATTATAAAAGCAATTAATTAATTTTAGGTGTCATGACTTAATCTATTCAGTAAATTATCACATTGGGGGAGCGATACCATGTATACTGGTCAGCCAAAGGGGTGCTGATGCAAAATACCAGGAATCTGTTGGCTTTTATAAAACAGGTATTTATTTGGGGTAGAAGCTTGCAGTTACCAGGCCATAAAGCATAAGTTACTTCCCTCACCCAAGCTTGTTGCCATGTGTTGGAGCAAGATGCCTGCCGCCGTCTGCCAAGAATTCAGGCTTCCTCTTCCTCCTAAGGCTCCAATATCAGCTGTAGGCTGGCACAAGTCTCATGTCTCTCCTGGGGCTCGAGTCTCTCTGGGCTCAGCTGCTCTGCTCTCTCTGCAAGGCCAGCTGTAGACTATCACACTCGTCTCTCTTTCGGGGGCCTCTGCCACGTCTGTGGAGCGTTCTCTATTCCTCTGTGTTCTTCTCTTGAATGTTTACTTCCCAGGGCTCCAGCATTAAAACTCCAACATCAAAACTCTGTTCTGCCTGCCATGTGGTTTCTCTGTGAGTCCCTACCCACCCATCCTACTGACGTGGCCCAGTCAAAGCCTTAATCATTATTTAATCAAGGAAAAGCGAAACCTCTGAATCCAGTCCAATCTAATATGCCCAGAGGAAAAGACCCACTCACAAACATAATCCAAAATCTATTTTTGGAATTCATAAACAATATCAAACTGCTACACCGTGCAGTACTGCGAGCCCAGGCTTTGGAATCGGATCCACTGGGTCCCAACCCTGGCTTCTCTAGGTAGTCACTGTGTGTAACCTGGGACGAGATAGCTAATGCCTGTGACCCTCACTTTCCTTAAGGTAGTCATTACTTAATAAATATCAAGCCATTACCAATGTCTCAGACTCTGGGCAATACCAGCGGTTCACATGGGCACGCAGACTCCACGATCCTTGAGCCTTGGAAGGTCAGCGTGCACATGCGTGATGCTCATTTCATGGGCTAGTGACCTGCTGGCAAACAGACTAAACAGACACTGTGTCATTCCTGCAGTGATTTATAAACAGTGTCCATATTTGGCGGTGATTTTAGTGCTTGGACCGCTGGCGGAGGAGTGGGCGGAGTGGCCGACTGAGGAGTGCCTTGGGCTTGGGGCGCTGCTGTGTGTCGGTCGGTAGCAGGGGAAGCCTGGTCATCCTCACAGGCCTGAGCGCTTGGAACGAGCAGCTTCCCACGCAGCGCTCTGAGGATGGCACAGAGCACCCGGAGCCACGCGCAGGGCGCCCGGGCTGGAGCGCAAGGCTGCGCGGTGCTCCCTGAGCCCTGGGTCCCCGTCACCCTGCAGCCTCGCCAGATGGAGGGCTCCAGGTCAAAGCCAGCCCTTGCGTGCCCCGGGAGAGTTATTTTCATTGCTTGCAGGAACCTAATCAATCCCTGCGCCCTCTGGGTAAAAAAAAATAGCTACTGTTACTGTGCCTTTCCCTGGAGTGGGACAAGCTGTATAAGTGAGGGGGCAGGTACTGAGATGATGCTGGACTCGTGACTCTGTAAGTCTGTCACACACTTCTGCATCCTGAGATTAGGTGGGGTTGTGCCTGTTTAGGCCTGTGTAGACGCTTCTAAATCACCCGTGAGTACTGTCCGCGGGAAGTGATAGCATCTGCGTCTTTATGCTTTGAAAATACGGTAATAATTTTTTTCATCATTTATATCACTGCTGACCTCCATAACTCAGAGCTAGTTTTACGTGACCACAAAATTTAGTTACCTCTCAATACAGAATGATTATTATTGCCTCCAGTATATAAAATCTTTTAAATCTTATGGTGTAAATAATTACAAAATAATTTAGCAGAGAAGCTAGGAGAGAAGAGAAAGTGAGAAGAGGAAGAAGAGGAGAAAGAGAAAGAGGCTGCATCCTAGACTTGGGACCAAAGCTTTCATCAGGGAAACAAAAGGGCCTGAAATATATTAATAGTGTGTTTATATAATGGGAAAAGCGAGCAAGTGAGTATTTAAACAAATTTCAGTTAAAAGTAAGAATATTCTTCTTTTATTATGGAAGGAGAAAGTATGTGTGTATGTATATAGTTAATTCTTTTACCATTTGAAAATCCATTTTGGCCCCACCTTCAGATATCTCAACATTTCTACCACTAACCTACCTACCTTTCTTCTTTCCTTCTTTCCTTCTTTCCTCCCTCCCTCCCTCCCTTCCTTCTCTCCCTCCTTTCCTCCCCTTCCCTTCCCTTCCTTTCCCTCCCTTCCCTCTCTCCCTCCCTCCCTCCCTCCCTCCCACCCTCCTATCTTCCTGGCTGAGAGAAAGTAGTGAGGAATGAGCTGATATGAATGCCATGATCGCCCGCACTCAAGCTGGCCCCCATGATTCTTTCCTCCTGGTAGTCATGCTTTTCTGTAGTCTCCCTCCACATTGACTCAGAGTCGGTCTGTGTCATCAGTGCAGTGTGGTGGGGGTGACAGTGTGTCACTTCCAAGGCCAGGCACTGTGGCTTCCTCCTGAGCCTCTTGGATTGCTCTCTCTGTGCCAGCCTCTGTTTTCTGAGGACACTCACCAGCTCTGTAGAAGCCTACGCAGGTGGGAACTCGGGGCCCCACTGGCAACCAGCACCAACCTGCCAGCCGTGTCACTGAGCTGCCTTAGAAGTGGGTCCTCCAGGCCAGCTGGGTGCTCAGAATGCCACAGCCCCTGAGAGGCCCTGAGCCAGACCCAGCAGCAGGACCACGCTCAGGTTCCTGCTCCTCAGAAACCGTCAGAGAGAGTACGTGAGGACTGTTGCTTTAAGCCACTACAGAGTGTGGGGGCAGTATGTTACTCAAGAAGAGTTAAATAATACAAAAGTTAAAAAAAATAGAGCCAGAAACCTAAGGATAAAAAGTCCAAAGCTCTTTTTGTTTAATAAGAATTCTACTTCCTGTCAATGTTTGGTGCCTTTAGTAATTTTCCTTGTATAGATTTAACAAGGACGCAATAATGTTTTTCTTCTTTGTTGTTTAGAGAGAACTGAGATTTATGCATCTTCTAGTGCTAACCTTCTTTGGCAAAAATCAATGCCATTCCATTTTGCCTTTTAAAGTTTTAGTCCTCCTCACTTATATTAATTAAACTAATTACATATGAGTGCGCCTTTTAGTCTACATTCTTTTCTCATATGGTTCATTTCATACCAACGGTAATGACTGGGCTTATCAAACTGGCTGATCTGAATGCGAATTCCCCAGCTCTCTATAGTAAAAGTACGTATCTAAGATCCTAATCGTGGCTTTCCAAATACTGTTCAATTATGCTGACTATTGTTTTCCATTCTGGCGCTTCTTAAGCTCATGACATGGTGATGATTTTTATAAGTAAACAGTCTGAAGAAAACAGTTGCGTGAATTTACATAAAATAAAAAATCAGGATTCAACGAAAATATCATAGAGAGCCTCAGAGTGAAACGTGCCATTCCCACCTGGCTGACTCACCGCCGTCCTTTTGTCTGTTTTTTGGCTGCAGGCCATTCCGTGTTCTTTCAGTAAACAGGACACCAGCGTGCACAGCACGCTCGTCGTGCAGGGCTCAGGACTCCAACGTCGAAGCCCTGTGCCGGGCCTGAGGCCGAGACGTGAACAAGACGGGCAGAGGCTCTGTCCTACGAAACGTGCATTGTGGTCTGAGGGACAGTCAGTAGACAACTACTGAGCCGTGTAACTTTGGGTGTTGATAAATACTGAAAGGAGAAAGGCAGAGTAAAGGAGTAGAGAGAGAATGGCCGTGAGAAAGAGGGATCTATTTTAGAGAGAGGGTCAGGAAAATGAGATTTGAGCAGACGTGGGTGCTAGGAAAGAGCAGACTATACAAAGATCAAGGAGAAAGATGTGTCTAAAAGCCCTAGAGTAGAAAGAATTGAATTATAGGCACTTAGAGTAATAGAGATTAGAGAAGGGAGAGTAGAGTGGGTAGAAGGTGGTAGGAGAGGGGGTAGAGGTAGAAGATGGGGGTAGGGAAGATAGCCGAAAACTCGCAGGCCGTCGGAAGGCGTTGGGTTTATTCGAAGTCTGATGGAAAGCCACTGGAGAATTTGAGGCAAGGAAGTGTGATCACATTTAATTGTTAAAATCTCTCTCTGGCAGCTGAATGGAGAATGTCTGCACGTGGCGATAATGAAGATAACTTGATTATAATTGTTCAGGCAAGAAATTATGGTGACTTTTAAGCCTTAAGGCAGTTAGTAGAGGAGATGAAAAATGATGGGAATTCATGCTCTATATACACACGTATTTGTATTTATATTTATATAGGTCCAGATATGCAGATGGATAACATTGGTACATAAGGGAAAAGGAGTTGAGGGTGACTCCTTGGTTTTGGCCTAAGAACTGGTACCTTTTGTGGACATGATGAACAGTAAGGGTGTAACAGTTTAGGAGATGAGAGGGACTAAAGAGTTCAGTTGTGGTAATGTTAAGTTAATTTGGAAGTTAAAGACTTTCACGTGGAAGTACCAAGTAGGAAGTTGGGAAGACAAATCATAAGGATGTTGAAATAGAGCTGTAAATAGGAGAGCCACCAGCAAAGAGGCAGTATCTAAGGCCATGAGGCTATTTGTGATTTTTTATGTGACTGAAATGGAGAGGAGGTGTAAGAGCTGAGCCTCGGGACCTTCCAGCAGGTAGAGTTCTTCAGGAGGTGATAGAGCTAGAGAAAATCCAAGAGAGTGTGGTGTCAAGTGAGGAAAGTGCTTCAAGAAGAAAGGAGTGATCAGTTCTGTCAGTTTTAAGAGGCCTAAAAACTGAGGACTGAGAATTAACTTTTGGATTTGGCAAGATGGAGGTCATAGTTGACATTGGCAAGAGAAGTTTCCATGGAGTGGAGAAGACAAAAGCCTAAATGAAGTATGTTGAGGAACAAATGGCAGGTAAGAAAGAAGACATAGTAAATGGAAACAGATCTTTTAAGGAATTTGTTGTGAAGGCAAACACAAAAATAATGGGAATACCTAGAGGGAAATATTGATTTTCTCAGATTTCCTGCCTGCACAGTGAGAGGTTTTAGATGACTTTAAACACCAATGTACTACATTTCCATGCCAAAGAAATATCTTGGGAAAAAGACTGAAAGACAAAAGAACCAGCAGAATCATTCACCGAATCGCTAATGGCCCAGATGTGATGGCGTCATCCTAATTGACCAGGGGTCCTGTTAGCATCACTTACATCAGGTGCCCATGGAGTGATTTGGAAGAATAAGCGAGCTTTATGACATGGCTTGACTTCGGAGAACAACATCCGTTCATTAGTTTGTTTGTAGCCATTTCTGTGGTTCAGTTAATTCCTGGGCTCATTTTCTAATGGGAGCAGATCCACATGCCTCTGTAATCAGACCTGGAAAGCTCCGCGTTGCCAGTGGCCTGTGAACCACAGCAGGCAGGAGTGTGGCCTTGAGCCTGCTGATAGCAGTGATGACTGAAGGTGAAAACAGAAGCAATAGCAGTGACTGCTGGCAGCACCGGAGTTTAGAATTTACAGAGCCTTTGCACAAAAATCCATTTACTTAATCACGTAGACCATGTAAAACGCTGCTTTGACGTACATTGGCTTAGGTATCCAACTCTGACCATTTGAGCATGGCTCTTCTGCTGACCCCCTCCTGCCTTTATCTTGTTTTAAAAAATGTTTTAGACTCCTGTTTTCAGGCTTGAGAGCTGTTGCTTTGGAGATGATTTGAATAAGCCTCTGAAACTCAGCTGTTGATCAAGCTCAGTTTCTGAAACTGCTCTACCAGAGTGCTTTTCTCATGCAAATGAAAAATGAATGCGAAATGCCGCCTGTTATCTTGTTCCTGGGATCATTCAGTGCCTCCACTCTCACAGTGAGTCTCTGGGTCAGGCAGGCTTTGAGGAATGCATGGCTTTGGCATGTGTATCCCATATATTGCATTCAGCAGGCACATCATGCCTCTCAGGCATGTAAGCTCTTCACCATGAGTCATACAAACTTGGTGAACCAGAACCCTCTCCCTGTGGATATGAATTTGTTGGTATTTTAGTCTGCTTGGAAACAGCCTGAAAAACATTAAACCCAGCGTTTTTGAGGTTAGTCCAAATTATTTTTTTAGACGGAAGAAAAAAAATATTATGTCTCCTAAGGAAACTTGTAACCACGAACAGTAAATTTAAAGGGTTCTTAAATGTTTTTTTTTTTCCCCTCCCACATCCCCTACTTGTGCATAGCTTAAATCCCTAGTTTCTCTCATCAAAAAATAAATGCTAGACTGCAAATAAATGGGCAAGGCCAGTGCAAATGTATTTCTTAGATTAAAAGTATAAAGACAATATATATTACATTATACTGACACCACCCAAAAGTTCAATAATCCACTAAGTATTTGTGTACTCACCACCACTCGTGTTTTTAAAAGTACCTCATACATAGATATAGATATAGATATGTAGATGTATATAAAATACCTGGATTCAACTAGCCCTGTTCAGTGGGAAGGGATGTAGACTTCAGCTCACCTATTCCAGGTAACTGAGTCACTTCTTGTTTCAAACTTAATTAACCAAATTAGCTTAGTTTCTCTGGTGTAAGTGCTGTCTTGTAGGATGTCTCTCCGCCTGCCCATACTTATTGCTTCCTGAAGAGCACCATGAGAAGGGGAAAGCTGTAATGTCACAGCTGCAGGGGAAAGGCCCCCCGTCTTCCCTGACTCCTCCCAAGGTGTCTGGTCGCACTGCATTTGCCTCTGCCGCTGTAGCAAGCCTCCTCTGACTTCCAGCCTCCTTCTCTGCACTCCTCATATTGATTCCCAGCCCTTCAGTATCTCTGACCTTCTCATCCTCCATCCACTGTGGCATTCGGAAACTTCTGGCTCTCCCTCATACCCTGCTTGGACAACGGGCACTGGGAGAGCAGATGGGGGACCTAAACCCACCATCACCTCTACTACTCTATTCACCCCCCTTTCAGGCTGAGGCACTGGCTCTGTGACCTCTTTCACACTACCAAATCAGAACAGGGGGTTCCTCTAATTTCAAGCATCGCCTCAACCTACCTGAGGTTTCTAGTATCTCTTGCATGTTTGTGAGGGATGGGGAATGAAAATACAGAAGGCAACAGATTAACCGTATTCTCATCCCCTCGCAATCTCTCCACAAAATAGTCCCCCGGCCCCAGAGCACCTCGCTCTGAGGAGAGAAGCTGTCCCCTACACCACGACTGAGATCTGCCCCATGCATGGGCGTGTTGTAAAATGCTCTGGCCTGAGTGCCCAAGATTGACTCTGGATATTCAGTGCCCAGCTGTGGGAGACCAAGAAAAGCCTTTTCTATTTTCACCGGCAGGTACCTGGTTTTTGAAATTGAACCCAGAGCGTTCATTCCTATTGTTTTTCTTATGACTTTCAAAATCTATTTTGACAGTCAAAGCTGAGCAATGACTTCCTTGTTATCCATTGAGTTCCGCCCTCTGAGCTGTGTGACTAGATCATTCTCAAACAGGTGGAGAATTGCAGGCAGTAAGAATTGCCAAGGGAAAAAAAGTGCTGCAGAGTGTTCAGAGATATTATCTGAAGCATTTTTTATTCTCAGTCCATGCTTTCAGCCAAAGAACTGATTTGGAGTTCCCATGGGTTCACAGAAGTCAAGTCTGAACCTAACCTTACAATCTCTCAGTTGTTCTTTCCTCTCATTATCCAGCTACTTGTACATTAGAACACTGCTGGGTAGGAAGAAATACTTTTTCTCTTTCATGTGGAAAAGTTTTAGGACACATATTTCCATGGAATATGTTTTTCCCACAGCATTCACCCAAGACTTTGCCTTTGGCTCTAAAGCAACAGCATTTCTCCAACTGGAAGTTTAGCCAGTGAGTCCCCCATGCTCTGGGGTCCCCTGAGCCTCTGCATTATTCTCATATAAAATTTTGAATTTCTTTCCTTCTAGTTAAAATCATATTCTCAGGTGTTACATGAATTACAATGTCATATCTAGAACCTTTCTTTATAAGGTAACTAGAAAATGAATTCGGGGAATATAGTATTCTCTTTGCTATTCCCATCATCCTGGATATGCAAAGGATTAGAATTTTAGTCATTCTTTCCTGGTTACTTACATATTACTTTGTAGTGCTCTCTTTTTCCATTCTCCAAACTAGAAGTCTTAGTTCCCTAGGATTTTTATTTATATAGGAAAAAAAGAACAAGACAATTTTAAGGTACTCATTAAAAATTGATTTCATAACAATCAAAAACATTGTGAGATAATTGAAGACTCAAAAATATATATACTCACGGATTCTGATTGTTTTAAATTGCTTCATGATATGACAGTAATAATCGCTAACATTTATTGAGCACTTGCACATTATTGAACTAGAAACTCAAAAATGCCATTCCTGGGGAGAGGCTGTAGCTCAGTGGTTGAGCGCCTGCTTCCCATGTACAAGGCCCTGGGTTCAAACTCTGGTACGTCCTTAAAAGAAAGAAAGCCATTCTCTTCCCAAAGATTTTGATATATTTCTAATCTCATTGGTTTGGGATCAATTACTACCTTGTTTTAATATGGAAAATTAGTCGTTTCTCTCTCTTTCAATGAAATTTAGGCCCAACCTTCAGACACTCTGGGGCACCCATTCTATGCCAGGTATTCTGCTTTCTACCCTCCATTTCGTTGCTGTTTAATTCTCACGAGAGCTCTGCAGAACAGGTGATAGCATCTCCTGTTCGTGTACGAGGAATCTGAGTTTCAGAGACATTCCGCATGGAGGCGGGATAGCGTAAGATTTGAGGTCGCGCCTGTCTGGTTATTTTAGGTAACACTATGTCAACTGTTTGAATACATATGAAGCGGGGAACAGACTATTTTTTTTTAGCCAATCACAACCTTACCGAAAAGTGTTAGGAGATGAGCGGATGCGCTTGTTTCCCTGGGGCTGCTCTCCTGGTGCGCCCCAGTAGGAGCTGGGACAGTCCATGTCCTCTGCTGGAGCAGGCACCGCGGAGCTACCCTGGGGATAGAGATTAGGGTGAACCCGCTGCAGCTCAGGGCAGGCTTTTGTTTTGGGTGAGCACCAGATACAGAAATCCAGGGCCAAAAAGACGAATGCGCTCAGATTCCTGCAGGACAGAGTGGCAGGCCTGCAGCTCTCCCTGAAGAGTGGCCGCGGAGCCTCAGAGCTCTTCCCGAAATTCCCGTCCATGACATTCTTGGATATCCTCAGGAATGTTGGTGATGGCAGTTTTATTGGAGGGGGGTTGGGAAGGAAGGAGACACCACAAAATTTCCCCTGTAGGGAATCTGTTTATTATATGTCTTCTTTTAGATGCAACACTTTGTAAATAGTAAATGCTCAGTAAATATTTGTGAATGAATAAACGAAGGAAGAGAGGAATGAGTGACTGGTTCTTGTTACTTGGCCAAAACAACATGATTTAACACAGAATCAATTCTTTCTTTCATTTTCCTATAGTTACTACATCTTTATATTATATGATCTCTTCATATAAAATATATTTTATGAACATATCATCCCGAAGCTATAAAACTCTTTATATACCTTGGCCCTCAGGAATATTTTGCATTTTTTACTCCCCCTGAGCACATTTACCCCAAACCCCTTATAACTGATCTCCATAAGTCAGGCAAAAAGACTCCTTCCAAGCTTTTCCGACCCTCCCACGAGACCTGAATCCAACCATACTATTTCTAACAAGGTGCTTTTTCTCTTTAACTTGCTCCTTGGGTTTCCGCATCTCCCCTGGCCTCCCGCGTCATTAAACACTACCTCCTAATACCTCTTTCCAGTGCCCTCCTCCTAGTCAAAGCAGGCTCAGTGTTAACTGCATGTCAAGCCACACTTTTGTACCTGATAAATTTTCCTCATTGGAAAACAGGGGTTCAACACCTTGCAGGGTCCAATTTCTAATACCAGTTTTAAAGAAGGGTATCTCTTCACAGTGTGCAGGTCCCCTGTATGTCTTCTATTATGGTAGGATGGGCAACATGTTCAGGAGTCAGAAAGAACTTGTTTGAATTCCCTCTCTAGCACTTATAGCCATGTGAACTTAGGGAGGTTATTTCAATCATCTGAAAAACGAGGATAAAAAGAGTGATGAATAAATGAGTAGGGAGCTGAGATGGCTCAAGCAATTGAGCACCTCTTTCCCACCTGGGACGTCGCAGGTTTGGCTCCCGGTGCCTCCTAAAGAGAACACGAGCAGACACAGAGCACACAGCAAATGGACACAGAGAGCAGATAGTGTGAGTGCAAACAATGGGGGCGGGGGGGGATATAAATAAAATAAATCTTAAAAAAAAAAAATGAGATAAATGTATTAAGCACAAATAGAGATGTTCACTAAACATAGCAATGGTGATGACGATGTGATGAAGAAGACGGGGGAGAAAGTCAATTTGAATAACTAGCAGCCATCTCCAAAAGAGCAGAGCATGAACCGGCGGATGGGAGCTTAGGAACAGATGCATTTTAGTAGGGGAAGGGAATGCATGGAGAGAAACATCCGGATGGAATTGCTGGGCCAGAGAGGTCAGGCTCAAGGTCATGCAAGTAACAGCGGTTATTACGGGCACGGGAGTGACCTCAGAGCGAAGGTGACAACATGTCACAGTGCCATCCACTTAATTTTGCCTTAGATTGATTTAGTCACATGTTCATGGACATTAAGTTTGGAGTCAAATTATACTGCAGAACTGGGTCCCAATCTTGTAGACTGATTTACTGCACACCGCAGATCTTAATCTCTCTTTCCCAAAGAACAGACAGAAAACTGCTTTTAATTAATGAATTTGCCGTCTAGAATTCACTGGTAATGAGGGAAATCCTGTACAGTACATTCTTCTAAGTGTAGATTCAGGATCTGGATATGAGCTGGTGAGGTAAGCAGTTCAGCCCTTTTCCTATGATTGTGAGCCCAGTAAATGGCAGAATTACTAACGGGCGTGTGGGTTTTTAAGAGTGCTGGGTGGGGGTGGGGAGCAGGAGGAGAGGGTGAGCCTTTCTTGGCTTCGGCCGCAGTGAGTGAACATGCTCCGAGAGTTGTTATAAGATGCTCTGTGACCGTTCCCACGTGGCCTTCTGCCACCGCTCGGGGCACACCCAGGCTCAGCCCCTTTCTGTGGGGGCATCACAGCTGCCGGTCGGCAGGTTAGGGACCAAAGCAGAAAGGCAGCTCTCTCCCACCCAGCACAGCCCCGACTTCTGCCAAGAGTGAGGTGTGGGAGTGACGTACCAGAGTGACAGTGCCAATAATCGCCAAAATGGGTCCTGTTAGGAAACTGCTGCGCTGAGTTTCCTCATCTTCTTCACGCGCCAACCACTGTCCCTAAGTTCCTAGATTTCGGCCACTGACTAGCACAGCTCCAGTTAGCCTAACCCTGATTTTCACACGATCTTCCAGAATTCAAACGTCACAGCATAGACGCGAAAGAGAGCTGAGAAACTGTGCGCTCCAGCAGGCTGCCCGTGACAGGCCTTCCCTGGGAGCCCGCGTGGCAGGCACTCGCCCCGCCAGTGCCTGGACTTGCCCAGGAGCCCACTTCTTCAGGCAGCCCAGGCCGTCCTCGGTGCTGCCATGGAGTCGGGAGAGCTGGCTTGGTCCTGGCTCTTCCACTGATCAGCTGGATGTGCTCGGGGATGAGTCGCCTCTGCATGAGTCGCTCCTCCTGTCTCTGGGAACTGTGGAGGCTGAGCATCATCTCTCAATGATGTGACAGCTCAAGAATTTGACGATGGCTTCAGTGACCATCATGTTACCCCTTCTTCAGGAGATGCACCCCAAGACCCCATAAACCTTCCTCTTCTGACTTGGCTTTCAGACACCCCATCACCCTCACAGGCCTCTTCTGGGCAATCTCAAATCTGACGCTACGTTGTGGTCCCCAGAGCTAGATGGAACCCCGGGAGCCGGCCAGATGAGCAGAGGCAGTGGTGGCACTTGAAGCAGCAGCCCACCCCGCTCCTGTGCTAGACCCGTGCTTCCTTTAGCTACATGTGTGTTGGCTTCAGCTGTATCGGCCACTGTGGCCAGGCCTTGGCACCCACAGTGCTTGCTGAGCTCAGGGGGTCCTGCCCACATGACCTGCTCCTCAGTCAATTCTCCCCATTCTGTACATGTACATTTAATGGTTTTCTCCCTTTCATTATACAAGTAATATATAGTCACAGTCATCTGAAAAACTGAATAATCTGCAAAATTGCAGTACCCAGAGATGGCTTTAACTGTTCATAAGCTAATGCAGATACATTATTTTTACAAGAACATCGGCACAGGCATTCTTCTTAAGGCTTACACCTATCCCTGTCTTAATTTGATCATATTCTTACGTGCTTTATGTCCCCCACCCCCCAGCCCGAAGGCATCTGTCCAAGGCCCATTGCTCACTGACCACAGCCCCTTCCAGCCTTGTCTCCACCATTGCCCAGCTGTTCCCATACCCGCATGCTAGTCCGCACTCCTGTGTCTTTGCTCATACCATTCACATACTCTCTGTAGGTTTCTAGAATCTTCCCTGTTTCCCACATTTGTTCTTTTGAAAACTTCTGTTCCTCCTTCAAGACACAGTTCAAACATTGCCTCCTCTGTGAAGTCTGCCGAGTTTCCTCTCCCATCCGCATTCCACCAGGACTCTCCTTGCTCTCATTGGCGTCTGTGCTGCTCTTTGACGCTGTGCTTTTATAGCACGTTAGGTTGTCATTAGCTGGATGTGCTCTACCAAGATCGAGACCTGCCTTGGACAAACCTGAGTTTGTCCAAATCACGTGGTCTGGAAACTGTGGCAAAAAAGAAGAGCTAGCACAGCTTCTCTATCTGTGGTGGCTTCTCTGTGGATGTTGAAATTCACTATCCTGTACCTGGGAGAGGTTGCTCAGACACGGCAGATCGCATGCTGGAATGAAGGCAAAGATTAAGAGTAGAAGTAAGAAACAGAGATAGGTTCCTCTTAGTAGGCTTAGGGCCATGAGTCTCAAAAATATTCCTTACCAACATTTACACTCTCGCATCTTCGTAATTTAAATGCATATAGTCCATTTATTAAAATGATTTTTCATTAGGATTGTGTACCGTAGGTTCCATTTATTTTTGGAGACCATAGATGAAATTAATTAAAAATAAATCCACCCGAGGCAGCTCATTTGAATGGGATGTGTTTGGGTCGAGTGTGTATTGGTGAATTTTCCAGTGACGGACCTCTGTTTTCACCCAGTCGGTGATTAAAAATGAGCTGTTCTCCGTGTTTATGTAAAGCAGATTGTCCAGCACATTTAACCGGGGACCAGGGTGCGTGCACGCACCCGCCCGCACGCCCGAGCTCAGAGCCAGCGGGAAGACTGCCCTAAGAGTGGCGTGGGAAGGTTTGCTGCCTGTGCCAGCGCCCTGCGTTGGGGGCGAGACGGGCCTGAGGATTCCAGGCCCGGCTCTCTCAGAGGACGAGCCATGCAGGGTTCTTGGGGCCCGGCCGCTGGGAAAGCTGCTGCCTGGAGCTCAGCGGGGGCCGCTGCTGCCCCTTTGAACTCCCCCCTGCTGCCACAGTTCTGCTTTCCACTCTATCATGGGTCCCAGGACAGTTTCTGCTCCAGACTGTCTGTGAGGAGTCTGGGGAGCTCTAAAAGGAAACCTTTCAAGTCTGCTTTCTTGACAATGCTAAACCTGCAAAACTTGGCCAGACGTTGCACTGACTCTCCCTCTGCGGTGACTCAGAAATCTCGAGGAGAGCAGGAAAATCTAGGGGAGCACTGGCAATGTTGAGTGGGCTGGCGGGCGAAAGGGATGACATTTGTATTTCCATTGAGTGGGTGATATTTTTTTCTTTCAAAGCCTGATGTACAAATCTTGCTGGTTTTTCGTTATCTGCAGACTGGGGACGTAAACACTGCTATTAAAATATTTCATCTCTCCCAGATGAGGCTCTGCACAAATTTCCTTCTATGTGCAGAGCTTTCAGCAGCATCTGTGCAAAACACAGGCAGACATCCAAAATCTGCTCTTGCTTTATTTGAAGTTGAATGGCACTGTCGCTGTGGGAGACGGAGGGGGGCTCAGGAAAGGGGGGCGCGGTCAAGGGTGAGTTGGTGGAGAGGGCAGGAAGAGCAAACCCATCGCAGCGGTTCCAACATACACTCCTGCACTGCTTGTGTGACGTCATGGCCCTTCCTGGTGACACTCATGCAGGCTTGGGTCACCCACAGGCTTAGTTAGAAGAATTTGGTGCAATTTCAGTTTTTTGATTGACAGTTGGAATGGAGATGTTTGTTCTCCTTCAGGGCAGGAACCAGGCCCTCGCCTCCCTCTGTCTGCTCCTCTACTCTGAGGGCAGTGCCGGGCTGCAGGAAGCTCTCAGTGAATAGGCACCAGCTGTATACACTGGCTGCTCTTAAACGTCCTAACGAGGATGGCCTGAGACAGAAGTGCAGTTTCTGTCTTCGGAGCTGGGTGAGGGCTGCTCACCTGCTGGGAGAAGGAAGTGTCTCTGGTTTTTATGGAGTGCTTTAGTCTTTTTTTGTATTTTTCTGCCTTCTCTTTCCGTTGAAATAGATTTTTCTGCTCTTCCCAAAGCCAGCCGTGAACCAAATGGTCCTCCCTGAATTTCCATGAACAGCAGCAAGGTTCTACTGAAGCCCCATTCTCTAAAAATTCCAGATATAGCCAGAGCTTCAGGAGCCGGTTAACAAGTTTCTAAGACTCAAAACCCAGTTTCTGAAACCAATAATGTAATTAGACATTCCTCCAAAGCTCTCAGAGTTCTACCTTGAAAATACATTTTTAGTGCATTTGAAATACACGCTTAGCATATTCCTTTGGCATGCGTTTGCAGGAATCCCCAGATATAAGTATGTAAAATGCAATAAAAATAAAAATTGGTCAGTACCCTCTATGCAGAGAGATGGAGACTGACACATTTTAAAGGCAGAATTTTAGAGCATGTATGCACATGGACTCGTTGCCAGAATGCAGCTTGCCAGGGGCTGGGATGGGAGAGATTCAGGAGTTGATACTTAACTGGCGCAGAGTTTCCGTTTAGTGAAGGAAAAGGTTTACTAATGGATGGTGGTAACGGTAGCACGACTTTGTGAATTAATTACTGCTGGATCGTATATTTGAATGTGGTTAAAAGGGGAAATTTTAGGTTGTGTCCATTTTACCAGAGTAAAAATTAAAAAAAAAAACCCACAATACAGATGCATACAACACAAACGGTGAACCCTGATGTAAACTGTGGACGACACTTAACAGTAGAATTATAAAAATATTGTTTCATCAACTGTAACAGAGGCACTACGTTAATGCAAAGGGTTGTTAATACAGGGAAAGCTCTGTATGGGGGCGTAATGGGGGAACTCCGTACTTTCTGCATGATTTTTCTGTAAACCTACAAGTTCTCTCTATAAAACGTCGTAGTTGTCCAGAACCTGGAAAACACGGCCGGCAATCAGGAGCCCAAGAAGCCATGGTCCAGCTACTCTAGTTGTAGCTCCATGCTGGCCCTTCTCAGGAGAGGTAGGAGGTGTGCGGCGGCCAGGGCACAGCCGCGCTCCCTGGCGCAGTGTGCGCTTGTGGCCATGGGGTCGTCTCTGACTCTGGGCATGCACACACCTGAGGACTTTCCACCGCCAGCCTCAGCCATCGTCCCCAAACCTGCCAACCAGGGTTATTTGCCATCTGGTGCCACCAGAGCCATCTTCCTCCCTCTGCCACCTCACCTCGGTCCTGGCTTCAGTGGCCCCTGCCCATAGAGGAAGTCACCCCTGCTTGATTTCAAGCCGCATTTGTCAGCCCGGCCCTGCTATCCCTCCAATCCCCTGGAAGGCAGGGAAGGCGAGCAGCAGGGGTGTGCCAGTGCTCCTCAAATAATTAGTCAGGAGAAAATCCCTGAAGTAGTTGTTTTTTAATTAAATAAAACTTTATTGAAGTTTACCATTCATGCATGAACACACATAAACCATACGTGTATAACAAAATTTGTAAACTTATAAAACAAACATGTATAACATCAAATGGGGCTCCCATACATCACCCCACACCAACACCTTGTGTTGTTAAGAAACATTTGTTGCACACTATGAAAGAGCATCGTCAAAGTATTTCTACTAACTCTAGCCCTTATCTTACATTTGGTGTGCTTTCACCCAACTCACCAGATTAGTAACACCCTGTATGAGTATTAAGTATTTGTTATAGTTCATGAGAACTAGTTCATTCTCATATTTAGCCACAGTCCGTCTTCCACCACAGGATTCCCTTTGTTGTACAGTCCCATGCTTTGCACAGTCCATTCAAAATTTACACTCAGTGGCTCTCATTTTCTTCTAAGAGTTGTGCTGACACCACCTTAGTCAATTTTAGAACTTTTTCATTACTCCCAAAGGAAAAACCCCATACCACTTTATACTCTCCTATTTTTGTCCCTTAAAATTGATATAATATCTTCTTTGCCATTGCGGCAAAAAATATTACAATATTATTGTTTAACTGTTGTCCATAAGTTACATTAGTTGTAATTTCCCATGTGCCACCATATTCTTAACACTTGGTAAAAGAAGGGTATTCTTATATTTACATTATCAACCACAGTCTTCATCCACCACCGAACTCAACTGTTACAGTGCCCAGACCGTCCTTTAGCTTCCTTTCAACTGACATTTACATCCGTACATTACCCCTTTCAGCCACTCATGTTTATTAATCAGCAGTGTTAGTTATACTAGCTATAATGTGTTACCACCAAATCTATTCATTTCCACACTTATACCTTAAACCTTATTAAAAATCCACATGCATTAGGCATCGGCTCCCATTCTCAACCTACATTCTATCTCTTAGTAACCTTCACTCTAGAGTTCACCTCCGTGAATTTATTCAATGTATTTAGTTCATATTAGTGAGACCATACAATATTTGTCCTTTTGTGTCTTGCTTATTTCACTCAACATACTGTCCTCGGGGTTCATCTATGTAGACATATGCATCTTGACTTCATTTCTTCTTCTGAAAGCTGAATAGTATTCCATTGTCTGTACATACCACATTTCGTTTATCCATTCATCCCTGAAGTGGTTTAAAGGTATTTGGGATATGTATTAGGAGGAGAATGATATATTTAGAGATGTAGTCATATTTACCATTAATAATCCTTTCAGTTTGCTGATCGCAAGAGTATCAGCTCAGGCGTACTCTATCAGCCAGTTGTTGACCGACCCACAGAAACTCTTCGTGACCAGGTCATTAACGGTGCCTCGGACAAGCCTGGCATCCCACCTCACGAGAGCCTGGGAGATAACGGCATTTTCTTCCCACTTGGCAGATACGGGAACAGAAGCCCAGAGGGACAGTGCCTCACTTGAGGTTACACGGTGAGAAACAACAGAGCTGGGACTTGGACCCAGGCTGTGGTCCAGGGTCCTGCCCACCGGCATCCCTGCCAGGTGCCAGCGTGATGCCGGATAAATGACAGCCGTCATCTTCTATCCTTCAGTTTTCCTCTTTCTCTTCTTTTCATCTTAATTGCACACCTCTTCTTACGTGTATTCTCAAGTGTGTCACTGTCCAAACGGGGCTGGCAGTCTCTGAACACCCTCAGAAGCACAAACAGCGGAGTGCAGTGCTGACCACGCCTGAGATGGCCACGGCCACGGCCAGCCAGTGGCTCTGAGCGCTGCTTTTGTCTGTAAAAGCTCTGACGTTGCGTGTTTGTAGAGGGCTTCTATGGCCTGTCAGTGATGTACCCACAGAGTTCCGCTTGTACTCGCCACAGCGTGGACATGCCCTCAGTGTACAAACATGCCTGACGCCCCACAGAGGGCAGAAGCCGTACATCCCATCCATCTCCCTAGTTCCAAAACGTGGCACTAGCGAGTGCTCGATAAATCTACGGAATGAATGAACAAGTGAAGGAATGATAATAAAGACCAGTGAGTTCCAAACCAAAGACAGAAAGAAGGGAGGGAGGGAGAGGGAGCGGGAGGGCGACCTCTTTGGGTGGGGACGGCCACTGTTGCGTGTGATGCCTCCCCTTGCTGGGTTGTAAATGGGCTCACGCTATTCCTTACGAGCCATGGTTGGAAAGCACGGCCAGCCCTGACAGTTCTACCTGCTTATCTTCCCAAGAGTTTAGAATGTAAGGGGATCATTTGAAAAGAACAGTGACAGATGAAATTAGTATTGTTTAGGATCCAAGTTCCAGAAATTATTGCCTTGAAGCAAATAGCTATTTGTAAAGCCATGTGTGACTTAAACAACTTAGTCCACTCATTGCCTATCAAAATCCTCGTGTCTAAATGAAACATACTTTAAACAGATTCCCTAGCAGGAGCTTCTAGCAGGTTTGTTGTTGTTTAAAATAATTTTTAAAAAAATTTTAACAGATACGTATATTACATAAATGTTACACAGAAAATACAGGGATTCCCATGTTCCCCACCTCCCACACCTCCCACACCCTCCCACATTAACATCCTTCATTAGTGTGGCTCATCCCCTGCAATGGATATACACATCCTGGGGCTTTGCCACTAAGCATGGACCCTAGTTCACATTGTAGACCACACTCTCTCCCACTCAGTTCTGCATGTTATATGATGATATAAAATGGCCTTTATCTGTCATTGCAATGTCACTCAGGACAATTCCCAAGTCCTGAAAAAGCCCCTGTATTACAACTGCTTTTCCCTCTCCCTGCCTCCAAAGTGTCCAGTGGCCACTGGCTCCACATCAAAGTTGTAATTTCTTCCATTACTTGAATCACAATATGTCTACAACAGAATACCAGTAAGTCTAGTCCATAGCTCTTCCCCCCATCCTGAGGAGTCTGGGATGGTGATGTCCACTCCACCTCCAAGTGAGAGGGGGCTTATATCCCATGGGGAAGATGGATGGAATTATCCTGCCTGCAGCTGCAGACTCTCTGCATTCCCTGAGATGGCCATTGTCCATCATCATCTCCCCACCAGTTGTCCTGGGTGAGTCCATTGAGCTGTAGAGTAGGAGTTGTAGCTCCACCAAGGTTCCGGGCCCAGCTGGCACGTGGACAGCCCAAAGACTCAAGGCTCTGGACATACACCTACAAACTCTATCACCAAATATAGGTTTGAATAGAAGGGACACATGAGCCATGTGCAGGGAAGACATAATTGAGTCCAACTCTCACTCTCAGGAGCACAAACTCCAAAGTAAAGCCCACTGGCAAGGCACGAAACTCAGGAGCTATCTGCCCTCTAGCAGGTTTTTAATTAAGGCAAGTCCTAGAAATAGGCTGGAATACAATAAGGTTCTTTTAAAACCATGTTCTTTCATTTAACCACTAAGGCTTGAAGTTTAGATATTTAAAAATTCAGTAATAATAATAGGTAACATGCTTACTGCTTGTCAGGCACTGTTTCTAAGTGCTGGACAGGTATTATCTCACTTAATTCTCACAGTTTTTTATATCATGGTCACCACGTTACAGATGAGGAAACTGAGGCAGAGAGCAAGCTAGCAGCTTGTCTAAGTGGTAGAGTAAGGATGGGAACCATGCACTCTGACTCCAGAGGCTATGCTGTAAATCGCTTTCATACCTGCCACACGATGCGCCAAGACCTGCTGGGTTCCGCCCCTTGCTTTGCTTACTAATGTCTGTTCCTCAACCTCAGTGGCATCTGCTGTGTCCCACCCTGCCACCCCACCCAGCTCAATGCCCGCTCGCCCACACACATCCACACCCAGCTCCAGATAGCATTCACTTAGCTTCCCCTCTAGCATTTAGGAAGTGTTCATTAAATGCTCTGGCCATTTAACAAGCCTATTTAACTTCATTCTCAATTTAACCACGTATCATTCCAATTTCCTTTTCCTCAGTATTGTGTAGCCCTGGGAATAAGAGTTGGAAATGTGCCTATCATAAGCTGAGTCACAGTTTATGTGTCTCCTCCTCTCGAGCCACGGTTTCCTTAAATTTTTTAGGACTTAAAAATATATATATTGTATATTAAAACACAAATACAGAAAACCATGGAAAGCAAATATATGACTTAATGAATTATTATGAAGCAAACCCCCTGGTAACCACCTCTAAAGCCAAAAAACGGTTTTGCCACTGGCAACAGAAGCCCCTTCCATATGACCCAACTCAATCCCAGTTCCTTTCTACCTCAAGATTACTATTATTCTAACTTATATTAATCACATCCTTGTAGGTTTTCTTCATTGCAGGTAACTTTAAAAAAATTTTTTTGTTATTTTTTTTATAAGATACTCAGATTACATAAACGTTACACAAAAAATATAGGGGTTCCCATACACCCCACCTCCCACAACCTCCCACAACCTCCCACATAAACATCCTTCATTAGTGTGGCACATTCATTGCAATTGATTAACGCATCCTGGGGCTCTGCCACTCAGCATGGACCATAGTTCACATTGTAGTCTACACTCTCTCACACAGTTCTGCATGTTATGTGACGATATAAAATGGCCTGTCTCTGTTGTGGCAATGTCATTCAGTACAATTCCCAAGTCCCAAAAAAAGCCCCCGTATTACAACTGCTTTTCCCTCTCCTGCCCCCAGAGCCTCCAGTGGTCACTGGCTCCACCTCAATGTTGTAATTTCTTCCATTGCGTGAATCACAGTATGTCTATATTAGAATACCAGTAAGTCCACTCTAGACCATAGCTCATTCCCCAATCCTGAGGATTCTGGGATGGTGATGCCCACTCTACCTCTAATTGAGAGGGGGCTTCGATAACCGATGGGTGGTACTCTCTTGCTTGCAGTTGTCGGCTCCATCTTTTCCTTGGTGTGGTGGTTGTCCATCCTCACCTCCTTGTTAGTTGTCCTGGGTGAGTCCAATGAACTGGAGAGTAGATGCTGCACCTCCACTGAGGCTCAGGGCCCAGCTGGCACATGGACGACCCAAAGGTTCTTAACAGCTTCATTGAGGTGTAATTGACAAACAATCAACTGCACACGGTGAATATGTACAGGTTTTGACATATGTGTAGGACCCTGGAGTCATTGCCACAGTCAATGCCCATCCCCTTGCCCTCACCAGGCAAATAGTGGTTTGCTTTCTGAACTGTACATTAATTTGTATTTCCTAGAGATTTATGTAAATGGAAATACACAGTATGTACTCCTTTTGTCTGTCTTCTTTCACTCAACATAATTATTTTGAAATTCATCTACATTGCATTATGTATATCAACAGTTCATTCCTTTCTGTTGCCAAACAGTATTCATACGTATAAATATATATATATATATATGCATATCCCACAATGTGCTTATCCATTCAGATGTTAGGTTTTTTCAAGTATTTTACTATTGTAAATAAAGCTGCTTCAGTACAAGTCTTTGGATGAACATACGCTTTCTCTTCCCTGGGGTAAAATGTCCTGGAGTGGCATGGCTAGACTATACAGTGCATGTTGAAAATTTTAAGAAACCTCCAAACTGTAAGAACCTTACACCAACAGTGTATGAGAATTCCTTTCCTCCACTTCCCAGCAGCATTTGGAATCATCAGTTTTTCTTAATTTTGGCTATTTTGATGGTTGTGTAGTGTATTTCATTGTGCATTTCCCTAACAACTAATGACTTGAGCATCTATCCGTTTGCTTATTTTCCATCTGCATAACTTCCTTAGTGAATTTCCATACAAATCTTTTGCGTTTTTTTAAATTGGATTGTTTATTTTTTTGTTATTGAGTTTTGAGAGGTTTCTTTTTAGTTACCTATCTTTTGCTCAGTGAAAGACTGTTTATAGTTCTATAGTTTCAAGTTTGTTGCCATGAAACTGCACGTAATATCTTTTTTTCATTGTCTAGATAGACAAATAGATATATTTTTTACTTTTACAAACAAACCTATCCCCTTCCCCCTCCCCACAGATAGATCTGCTTTCTGTCTCTGAGAATTGGCTATTTTTTGTCATCTCTTATAAGTGAGATCATATAGTTTTCATCCTTCTATGCTTTGCTTATTTCAATGAACATAATGTTTTCAAGGTCCACATTATGGTTATGTCTCATAACTTCATATTTCTTATGGAGAAATAATATGAATCAAGGACATTAAAAGTCAATTTGCGAAATAATTCTTTTATTACACACTCGCTGAAGTTTTTTAAGTCCCAGAGAGCCTTTCTACGTCAAACATTCAAAATATTCTTTGAGAGCCCAGCACTACATCAACATGCCAGTTCAGTTCAAACCAAAGTCGGTGGGCAAATTCGAAGCTCTGCTAGTTATTCAAACAGATGAAGGCAAGAGTGTTGCTATTCGACTAACAGGTGAAGGTCTTGAAAAAAATTAACTAGAATACCTTTTGTGTAAAGTAAATACTTAAGTTATAGTTTGATAACTTCATTTTTCTACACTACAATTATGCTTTTGCATATATTCTGTATGATAACTTCAACATGTTTAACTATAGATTTTTTTTGTTTGTTTAAAGAAGCCGAGAAAAAAAAAAAAAGAAAAGAAAAAAGAAAAATAAAAAAAAGAAGCCGATACTAAAGACCTAACTAAAATATCATGTATCTAGCCTACAGTATTATACTTACTTTTTACAGGGGAGAAAATAGTTCTATTTTTGCATTGATTTTGATATTCTGAATAAATGACCTTTATTTTAATGTGATATATCCAGAAATAAACTTAATTTTCCATTGGAAAAAAAAAAAAAATGCCATTGTGTGTATTACCACATTTTGTTTATCCATTCATTTGTTGATGGGCACTTGGACTGTTTCCAGTTTGAGGCTATTGTAAATAATGCTGCTGTTAACATTGGGGTACACATATCTGTCTGTGACCCTGTTTTCACTCTCTTTATTTACCTAGAAGTGGAATTACTGGGTCAAATGGAAATTCTGCACTTAACTGTCAGAGGAACTGCCATATTGCTTTCCACAGTGGCCACACCATTTTACATTCCCACCATCAATCTATTAGAGTTCCAATTTTCTTCATCCTCTCCAACACTTGTTATTTTCCATTTTTCATAATAGCCATCTTTGTAGGTGTGAAGTGGTATCTCATTGTGGTTTTAATTTGCATTTCCCTAATGGCTAATGATATTGAGCATCTTTTCATATATTTATTAGTCCTGTGTCTATCATCTTTGGAGAAAGATCTATTCAAGTCATTTGCCCATTTTTAAAATTGTGTTGTTTGTCTTTTTGTTGTTGCATTATAAAAGTTCTTGATATATTCTTATTTGATATATGGTTTGCAATTATTTTCTCCCATTCTGTAGATTATTTTCACTTTCTTGGTAATATCCTTGCACAAAAGTATTTAATTTTCATGAAATCAAAGTTATCTATTGTTTCTTTTGTTTCACGTGCTTTTAGTCTCATATCTAAGAATCCATTACTGCATCCTAGGTTATGAAAATTTGGCCCTCAGTTATCTTCTAACAGGTAGTTTTTTGTTTGTTTGTTTAGTTTTTGCTCTTATATTTAGGTCTTTGATCCACTTTGAGTAGATGTTCGTATATGGTGTGAGGTGGGGGTCTAACTTCATTCTTCAGCATGTGGATATCCAATTTTCCCAGCACCATTTGTTGAAGAGACTATTTCCACACTACATTGACTTAGTACCCTTGTCAGAATCAATTGGCTATAGATGTGTGGGTCTATTTCTGGACTTCCAATTCTCTTCCACTGATCTATTTGTCTATCTTTGTGCCGGTACCACACTGTTTCGATTCCTGTTACTTTGTAATGCAATTTGAAATCAGAAGTGGGAGTCCTCCAGCCCCGTTCTTCTTTTTCAAGGTTGCTTTGGCTGTTTGGAGCCCTTTGCAGTTCCATATAAATTTGAGGATTGGTTTTGCCATTTCTGCAGCAAAGTCTGCTAGAATTTTAATAGGGATTTCATTACATTTGTATATTGCTTTGGGTAATATTGGTATGTTAACAATGTTAACTTTTTCAATATATTAACTATTTATTAACTCTTGCCATTTATTTAGGCCATCTTTAATTTCTTTATCAATGCTTTGTAGTTTTTCAGTATACAAGTCTTTTGTATCCATCTATATTTTATTCTTTTAAATGCTATTGTAAATGGAATAGTTTTCCTAAGGTCTTCTTCAGATTGTTCATTGCTTGTGTACAGGAACACAATTGTTTTTGTGTGTTGGTCTTGTACCATGCCACTTTGATGAATTCATTTATTAGCTCTTGCCTTCCTGTGATTTCTTTGGGTTTTCTTTATATAAGATCATGTCATCTGCAAATAGAGATAGTTTTCCTTCTTCCTTTCCAATTTGGATACCTTTATTTCTTTTGTTTGCCTTATTGCTCTGGCAAGATCTAGTATAATATTGAATAGAAGCAGTGAAAGCAGGCGCCTTTGTCTCATTTCTGATCTTACGGTGGAAAGCTTTAAGCATTTCACCACTGAGTATGATGCTAGCTGTGGATTTTTCATAAATGGCCTTTATCATGTTGAGAAAATTCCCTTCTAACCCTACTTTTTAAGTGTTTCCTTCAGGAAAGGGTGCTACATTTTGTTGAATGCCTTTCAGCATCTCTTGAAATAATCATGTGGGATATTTCCCTTCTTTCTATTTATGTAGTATATTACATTGATTGATTTTCTTATGTTTAACTGCCCCGGCATCCATTGAATTCAGTTTTCTAGTATTTTGTTAAGGATTTTTGCATCTATATTCGTAAGGGAAATTGGTCTGTAATTTTCTTTCCTTGTGATGTCTTTACCAGTCTTTAGTATCAAAGTAATGCTGGCCCCATAGAATGAATTAGGAAGTGTTCCCTCCTCTTGAATTCATTGAAAGAGTTTGGGAATGATTGTTATTAATTCTTCTTTAAATGTTTGGTAGAATTTACCAGTTAAGCCATCTGGTCCTGGACTTTTTTTGGTGGGTATTTTTTTTTTTATTATTGACTCAATCTCTGTACTTGTTAGGGCATTTATCTCTGCTCTAATCTTTTTTATTATTCTTTAATTTTTTTACTTGAGAAGTTGTATGTTTACAGAAAAATCATGCAAAAAAATACAGTGTTCCCTTATACCCTCTCACACGTACAGTTTTTCCTATTATTAACACCTTGCATTAGTGTGGTACCTGTGTTACAATTGATGAAACAATATTATTATAATTATACTATTAACTATAATCCATACTTTACAGTAGGGTTCACTGTTTGTGTTCTACAGTCATACAGTGTTGTTGTTTTTTTCTAGCACTATATATAACAATCTAAAATTTACACTTTTAACTAAGTTCAAATATATAATGCTTTGGTGTTAATTACATTCACAATGTTCTGATATCATCCATTATCAAAATGTTTCTACCACCCCAAACAGAAACTCTGATCCCATTAAGTATTAACTTCCCATTCCCTACCCCCACCCCAGCCCTTGGTTACCTATGTTCTAGTTTTTTGACTCTATGAATTTGTTTATTCTAATTATTTCATATTATGATGATTTTTTACTGCATGGAAATTTTAAGTTACATATTCAAATCTGTGATCTTTTCCTTTACAATTTTTCCATTGCTTTTTTTAAATTAGAGAAGTTGTGGGTTTATAGAACAATCATGCATAAAATACAGGATTCCCATATTACCATCCTATTATTGGCATCTTATATTGGTTTAATACATTTGTTACAATTGATGAAAATATTTTTATAACTGCATTATTAACCATAGTCCATGGTTTAACTTAGGGCTCACTGTGTTGTGCAGTTCCATGGACTTTTTTTATATGAACAAAGTTTTCCTCGTTTAGACACCAGATTAATATTCACCTCTATTTTATTTGTTGTTATGGTTTGAAATTTAAGACTGTTTGGCACTTTAAGACATTTGGAATTTATTTTGATATATAGCATGGGGTGATGATCTAAATATTTTTGTTTCCAAATAGCTGGCCAGCATTTCCAGTATCATTTATTAGGTAATCCCTGTTGACACCTAATGCCTTCTTCATCATATACTGCATCATTTTACATATTAGTGGACCTTTACAAGTTGTCTATTCTATTACCTTGGTCTCTTTATTCTTATACCAAGGACACACTTTTTCCTCCAGTTCTTAAAATATGTTCTAAAAATCCAGTCTTTCTTTTTTTTAACCTTTTAAAATTGAAGTTTATCACTCATACATGAACATACATAAACAATAAGTGTATAGTAAAAGTTGTGAATTTACAAAACAAACATGCATATCATAGTACAGGGCTCCCACACATCTCCCCACCACCAACACCTTGCACTGTTACAAACTATGAAAGAGCATGTTCAGAATATTACTACTAACTATAGCCCAAATCTTACATTTGGTGTATTTTCTCCCAACCTACCCGATTAGGAACACTTTGTATTAGTAGTATTACATACTTGTTATAGTTCATGAGAGAACATTCTCACATTTGTTCCCTTAGCCACAGTCCATCTTCCACCACTGTATTCCCTGTGTTATACAGTCCCGTGCTTTGTACAGTCCATTCAAAGTGTACACTCAGTGGCTCTCATTTTCATCATAGAGTTGTACTGTCATCACCTCACTCGATTTTAGAATGTTTTCATTACTCCGAAAGGAAAAATCCCATACCCCCTTATATCTCGTTCTTGTTGTCCCTTAGAATTGATATAATATCTTCTTTCCCATTGCTGTAAAATATTACAATATTACTATCACCCATAAGTTACATTAGTTTTAATTATTTCCTTTCTTCTGCTAATTTTGGGCTCACTTTGTTCTTGTTTTTCTAGTTCCTCAAGATGTAAAGTTAGGTTATTAATTTGATCTCTTTCTTTTTTTTTTTTTTAATATAGACATGCATAGCTATAAATTTCCCTCTTTGCACTGTCTTCGCTTTATCCCCCAAATTTTGGTACGCTATGTCTTTGTTTTCATTTGTCTCTAAGTATTTTCTAATTTCCCTTGTAATTACTTTTTTTAATCCATTGGTTAAGAGTGTGCTCTTTAATTTCCACACATTTATAAATTTTCCAGTTTTCTTTCTGTTTATTGATTTCTAGCTTCATTCCATTACGATCAGAGAGGTTACTTTTATGACTTCAATATTTTTAAATGTATTAAGACTTCTCTTGTGCCCCAACATATACTCTATCCTAGAGAATGATTCGTGTGCCCTTGAAAAGAATGTATATTCTGCTGTTGTTGGGTGAAGTGTTCTATATATGCCGGTTAGATCTCCTTGGTTTATAGCGTTTTTCAAGTCCTCTATTTCTTTATTGATCTTCTGCCTAAATGTCCTATTCCAGAAATGAAAGTGGGGTATTGAAATATCCAACTATTATTGCAGAACAGTGTGTTTCTCTGTTCAAGTCCGTCGGTGTTTTCTTCATAGATTTTGGCATTCTGCTGTAAGGTGCATTTATGTTTATTGAATCTTCTTATTGAATTGACCCTTTTATTAATATAGAATGTCCGTCTTTGTCTCTTTTTACAACTTTTTACTCAAAGTCTATTTTGTCAGGTATTACTATAACCACCCCTGCTCTTTTGATTACTATTTGCATGCAGTATTTTTCCGTCCTTTCACTTTCACCCTATTTGTATCTAGAGTTCTTTATATATTCTGAGAGAGTTCTCTATATATTCTGGATAAAAGTCCTTTATCCAACGTGTGCTTTACAAGTTTTCTTCTAGTCTGTGGAATGTCTCTTAATTCTCTTGACAATAAGAGAAGAGAAGTTTTTTTTTTTTGTTTTTGTTTTTTTTTGTTTTTTTTTTGATGAAGTCCAATTTATCAACTTGTTCTTTTATCATTGTGCTTTTGGTGTCATATCTAAGAAATCTTTGCCTAATCTAAGCTCGCTAAGATTTTCTCCTATATTTTCTTCTAAATGTTTTATAATTTTATTTTATACATTTAAGTCTATGATCCATTTTAAGTTAATTTTTACATATGATGTGAGGTATAGATTGAAGTTTCATTTTGTTTTGTTTTGTTTTTGGCATTTGGATATTCAGTTGTTCCAGCTCCATTTATTGAAAAGACTATCCTTTCTCCAATAAATTACCTTTGCACCTTTGTCAAAAATCAGTTGTTCATACATGATTGAATCTATTTGTGGACTGTCAGCTCCATTGGTCTATTAGTCTATCTTTATGCCAGTATTACACTGTTTTGATTACTGTAACTCTATAATAAGTCTTGGAATCAGATAATATTAGCTCTCCACCTCTGTTCTACTGTTTCAAAGTTGACTTAGCTATTCTAGGTCCTTTGCATTTCCATATCGATTTTAGAATAAGCTTGTCAATTTCTACTAAAAAGCCTTCTGGGATTTGAATTGAGATAGCGATGTGAATCTATAGATCAATTTGGGGAGAATCGATGCTTTAAAACATTGAGTCTTCTGGCTCATGAACAAGATCTGTCTCCATTTATTGAGGTCTTCTTTAATTTCTCTTAGCCATGTTTGTAGTTTTCAGTATACAGGTCTTGCAGATTTTTGGTTAGATTTATTCTTAAGTATTTCTTATTATGTGCTATTATAAATGTTTTTATTTCAATTTCATGTGTTCTTTGATAGTACATAGAAATACAATTGAATTTTGCATATTGATCCTGTAAACTGCCACCTTGATAAACTAAATTACTAGTTCTAATAACCTCTTTGTAGATTGCATCCGATTTGCTACATAGATGAGAATGTTATCTGCAAGTAAACACAGTTTTACTTCTCTTTTCCAAACCAGATGCCCGTTTTTTGTTTTTTCTTGCGGTATTCCAGTGGCCAGAGCTGCCAGTAAAATGTTGAATAGAAGAGGTGAGAGCAGACCTCCTTGCCTTGTTCCTGATGTTATGGAACAGCACCCGGTCTTTCACCATTAAGTATGATGTTAGTTATGGATTTTTCATAGATGCCATTTATCAGGTTGAGGAAGTTCCCTTCTCTTCATAGTACATTGAGAATTTTTATCAAGATGTTGGATTTTGTGAAATGTTTTTTCTGCATATATTGAGATGATCATATAGTTTTCCTTTTTTTAAAAAAGTCCGTTAATTGGTGAATGACATTAATTTTCAAATGTTAAACCAACCTTACACTCCTGGAATAAGCCGAACTTCATCATGATGTATTATCTATCCTGTATATACATTGGTGGGTTTGAGTTGATAAAATTTTGTTTAGTTTCTTTTTTTGTTTTATAGATACCCAGTACACTTGATAATTTGGGCTCCCAAGTTGACTAGTTAGAGTTAGTTTCTGTGCACTAAACTCCAGCTAATCCAGTCTCAGCTTACATGATAAGTAACAAGTTTAAAATGTTCCCCTATTTTAAATATTTATATGACTTTGGCCAAGAGTCACTGAAAATCAAGGAGAGAAGCACAGACACACACAAATACACAAACACACAATCTCTACAGTCTCACATAGAGAGAAGCCTTCCGATTTATCAGGAAAATAGCGGGAGAAGTAAGAGACAGCCCAGGGGCAATTTTAATTGCCCTGTGTAGAGCTAAGGTTAGATGTTCCCTGGTGAGGTGGATGCAGAGGGGAGGGTACACAGGGCCTCAGAGCAGTCTGCAGAAGCTCTGTAGCTGCTGCGCTAGCCCTTTATCCGTCTGCCAGGCAGTCTTAGCGCAGTCCTCCCTGTCACCATGGACTGATGAAGCGTCAGTGCCCCAAGACAAATGTCACAGGGGAGACAGGGTTTGGGAATAGAGGCACAAATGTTACCTTGGACTGGAAGACACCATCTGGTATGCTCCCATTAGCATATCCGCAAAGATTAGTGAAGTCAACATCACTCAGACTCTCCAACTCTAAGACAACTGGGCTCAAGGCTCATCGATTTAAGAAGTTACAAGACACCTGTGTGACAAAAGAAATTGAATGACAAAAGCAAGGAGACAAAGGGGAGACAGACCCTGTGAGTTCCCGTGGGTGTTAATTATAAACCCAGAATATCAGTGGTGGCAGGAACCGTGGAGACCCTCAAGGCCAGCCTACCCACTTTACAGACGAGAAAAACCAAGGCCAAACGGTTGGGAATTTTACTAAGAACATACTTTTTTCTACCTTCTGATATATTCAGAAAATAACCCTGCCTGCCCTAGTTCAGCAATGATTTATTTCCTCAGAGAACAATGCCTGATCACATGTGTTCCAGCCTTAGGTTCGTAAAAACAATGGCACTTTACCCTTCCTGGGACTCTTACCACCCTGCTCATTCAACACTGACTAATTAGCTCACTTCTTAGAGACCTCACCTAGGATTTGAATCACCAGTACTGTTGATAATTCAAGAGAGCCAGCTGGCTTGGAGAGAAGAAAATGCCTCTGCTGACATCTTATCATAATTTCAAGCTATTTTGTAATCAACCCACATCACTCTTCATTATATCGAAACTGGAGCAGGTCCCAGGCACACCTAACCCCAGACTGTGCTTTTGTATCCACATCTCCCCTTCATGGATGAACTTTGCGTGTTTGTGCGAGGTCACATGAGGGATGAACAAGGAACAGGAAATGAGCAGAGCCAAAGTCAGAAGATCTCTTCCTTCCTCTTACCTTTCTTGTCTTTTTTTCTCTAGAGAAGTCTTCAAATGATCTAATCACTGCTTTTTAAAAGAATTATTAGTAAGATCTTTTTGTTTCTGACTCATAGAATCTTAAACTGGGAATCACTGACTCGGTGATTTCCTGAACAGCTTTTTGGGAGACATGGGTCACCCAGCCATCTCAACAACAAAAAAAATCCTAACATCTAAGGACGTAATCCAAATATTTGCTAAGAGCACTTTAGAAACATTACTGGACTCTGTGTTTGCACCAGGTTTGTGATGTTGAGCAATATGATGTTTGAGAAGACAGAGAGGGTTAGGGCCATCTTCCTACCCTTCATTTTGTCCAGTCAAGTCTCAGATGGACATAGATTAGCTAAGTGCAGTGGAACAGAACAGACCAGGGATGGCCAGGACAGAAAACCATGCTACACAGTGGACAAATACAGGGAAAAGTGCCAAGTGTGGCTGGTACGGTAGGCAGGATAACTGTACCATGGTGTAGCCAAAGACAGAAGCTGGGAGGCCCATTGCAGCACGTCGTGGTGATATGATGACAGGAAGTGCAGAAACAAATGCTATTTAGAGACTGCAGGGAGCTGAGCGAGCTGTCGTCATCAGGAAGACCTGTCAGCAGGCAGTAGGGTCCCACGCACTGGGCGGTTAGAGTCGGCACTCCTGAAGGCTGTTATGATCATGCCATCTTAGGAGGACTGGCTGCTAGACAGGTTACCAGGAGATGGATTCAGAAATGAGGGGGGAAGACAGAAAATTCAGTCCTGGCACTGGGTTCCCAGGAGCTTGGGAACTTAGACTGGAGCAAAAAGGCTCAAGTAAAAGCTTAGAGTCATTCTGTCATTCAGCTGGAAATGTGTGATGAAAAGTAATTCATCAACTGATTGCTTTGCTTTATTGTTTATGAGACATGAGAAGGCTCTCTCATCCTGTCATTGCTTCGATAAAATGACTACCCTGGCACCCATCAGAGCTCAGTGCTGTTTCTACCTGCCTTCCCAATGCTTGGGGATTATCTGATTTTATTACCCGTGCCTCTTCTTGCCTCCATTGGCATGGAAAATCTAGGCAACAACAAGTGAACTTGACCAGGCTCCTGCCAATGACTGAAACTTAATGTTATACAACTGTGAAACCAATTCAAAGATGATGTCTACAGTAAAACACTAAGGTTCAAGAGGAATTTTGCAAAAAGGAAAGACACTTTTTAAAAAATATTTATTTTTTATTTTTTTAAAAGTACTTAGATTACACAAAATGTTACATTAAAAAATATAAAGGATTCCCATATGCCCCACTCCCCAGACCTCCCACTTTTCCCCCCATTAACAACATCCTTCATTAGTGTGGTACAGTCATTGCAATTGATGAACACATATTGGAGCATTGCCACCGAGAATGGATTATAGTTTACATTGTAGTTTACACTCTCTCCCACTCAGTTCTATAGGTTATGGCAAGATATATAATGGCCTGTATCTGTCATTGCAGTGTCATTTAGGACAATTCCAAGTCCTGAAAGTGCCCCCCTATTACATGTCTTTTTCCCTCTCCCTGACTTCAGAACCTCCAGTGGCCACTGTCTCCACATCAATGATATAATTCTTCCATTGCTAGAATCACAGTAAGTCCACTCTAGTCCATATTTTATTCCCCAATCCTGAGGACTCTGGGATGGTGATGCCTACTCCACATCTAACTGAGAGGGGACTTTGATCCCATGTGACTGATGGATGGGACTCTCTTGCTTGCAGTTGTAGACTCTCTCGGTTCCTTGGTGTGGTGGTTGTCAATCCTCACCTCCTTGTTAGTTGTACTGGGTGAGTCCAATGAACTGGAGAGTAGGTGTTGCAACTCTGCTGAGGGTCAGGGCCCAGCTGGCACATGGACAGCCCAGAGATTCAAGTCTCTTGGACATAAACCTACCAACTCCAGCACCAACTATAGGTTCAAATGAAAGGGACAGAAGAAGCATGTGTAGAGAAGTCACATCTGAGTCCAACTCTGTCACACTTGGGAGCACAATCTCCAAAGTAGGTCCCACTGGCAAGGCACCAGACTCCAGAGCCATCTGCCATGACCGTAGGATCTGGGTGTCTCCAGAGCCCTCAGGAGCCCCACCGTTTGGTGTATTATCTACTTTGACCATCTATGAGATCCTTCCGAGACATGCATAAGCGTTACCTCTCTGATGACCTCCCGACTCACTTTGAAGTCTCTTAGCCATATAAACTCATTTGTCTTTACCTTTTCCCTCTTTTATTCAAGGTCTTTTTCCAGTTGTATCACCAGCAGGTGCTTGGTAGTAATCCCTCGGTGCCAGGGAGGCTTATACCTGGGAGTCGTGTCCCTCGCTGGGGGAATGGTAATGCATTTATATGCTGAGTTTGGCTTACAGAGAGTCCACATTTGAGCAACAAGGAGGCTCTCAGGAGGTAACTCTTAGGGTCCCTACAACACTGGGCTAAGTTGCAAAGTCAAGAGCAAAAGGCTCATAAGCATAGTCGTCAATATCAAGGGCCCATCAATGGACCATCCTTCTTCACGAGTCATTGCTCCTGTACTTGGGGGATTGTTGCTCTTCCATTAGAGAATGTGGCAGAGCTCCCCAGGATGGGGATTCAATAATCTTGCAGTTGTTGTGTGAATCTCCACCCACTGTGGCAATGCCCCATGAATATTTGAACATATTTATATACCTTATATGTATGCCCAGGTGAATGTCCTCCCATGTATCCCCCATCACTGACACCCCACACCATTGATCCTCCCCTGACATAGTTGTAACCCTTCTGTGATCCAAAAGTTCTTCAAAAATGAAGCCAAGAATATTGCCAAATTCAATTAATAGGAAAGTGAAATAAAAATGATAGCTTTAAACATAAGAAATAAAATACAAAATAATTTAGGAAAAGTAAAACTAAAATAAAGTTAAAAAATTAGGTTATTAAAAATAAAAAAAATCTTTTTTTTAATTAAAAAAATTGTTTTTGACATTTTGCCTTTCATCACTGTAATGTCTGTTGTCCTGTATGTACAGTGGCATTTTCTTCCATTTCTTCCTCAGTGTCTTACTTTTTTAAAATTTTGTCTTCAGTGAAGTTTTAGGTCCCAGTAAAGTCACATACAGAATATAGGGGACTCCCGTATACCCAACATCCTCCCCCCCTTTCCCCCTTAACCTTTTTGCATGTGGATGGTACATTTGTTACAACTGATGTACAAGTATTGAAACATAGCTATTAACCCTGGTCAATGGTTTACATTATGGTTTACATTTTAGACAGTACACTTTTACAAATTTTTGATGAAATTTAACATGGCCTGTATCCATCATTGCAAGATCATGTAAAACACTTCCATTTCCCCCTAAATACTCCCTCTTCCATCTATTCTATTCCTCCTTCCCCCTCCCCTCGGGGCCCACAGAGACCACCAGGCTTCACCCCTTGAAGGACAAGATTCATAGACACTTGCTACGATGCGGAGGGCTTGACACACTAGTCTGTCCTCCCCTATTAGGAACTGCCCATGCTCTCGAGAGACACCCTCCCCTCTGTTTGAGAACATATTGGGCCTCCCTAACATGGGAGTCCAACTCCTTCCCTCACATTATGTGGGTCTCCCTCCACTGATATAACACACTATGACAAAATGATCCCTCGCATATTCTCTAAAAGACTGCCCTAGGTGCGCCCTGTCCCACATGCCGCCCATCCAACACCCTAAACCAGTAACCCTTCTTTGTCATATTGCCAAAAGAGTTTTCTCAACATTGTAGTTTCACCCATGTACTCACCAATCCCTAGTGTTCACCTGCTCCCTCCCCCAACCCTCCCCCCCAATTCAATGGACTGTCCAACACATCCTCCCCACCCTACGCCCCCGTCAAGCTTGCACCGCCCAACCCAATAGAATCCCTACACCCCTTCACTGCACAACAACTCACTTCCAACTTATCATAGATTTCACTCATATGGACATTGGCTCACAACCTTCTTCTCCTGTCCTATTTCTTGTAAACCTATCTTCCAGGGAAAGACACTTTCTGATTCACACTAACTTGGCCAACTCTTTTTAAGTGTATTTGCAACTGTGCTGTGAATCAGAGCAAATTATATGTGTGCTCTAATTTTGATCCCCAAACCATAGGTAGATGGTTAATTAAGAAAATAAACACAGTGCAGATGTACCTCAAGTGGTTGAGTGCCTGCTTCCTGTGTACAAGGTCCTGGGTTTGAGCCCCAGTACCTCCTTAAAAAAAAAAAAAGAAAAGAAAGAGGTAGTGTCAAGAAAATTACTAGGGAGAAGTTAGTTAAAATAAAAATGAAAACAGTGAGCAGAAGTGTTTCTATTAATATATTATGTCTACTCTTTGTCTAAAGTAGGAGTCAGAAAATGTTTTCTGTAAAGTAAATATTTTATGCTTTACAGGCCCTGCAGTGGCTCTTGCAGTCTCTCAGCTCTGTCCTTGTAGTGTGAAAGTCGTCACAGACAACAGGCAGGTGAATGGGCATTTAAAGTTTTATTTTTATTCACAAAAACAGGTAGCAGGCCAGCTTGTTGGGTCCATGGGCCATAGTTTGCAACTCCTGGTGTAAAGAAAACAAGAAAATAAATTCCTAGCCATCTATATATATGATAATTCTTCCCACTGAACAGAGAAAAATGTATGTGCATGACAGCTGCAAAAAAGCAAAAGAGAACTCTAGGTGGTTTTTCCTTCAGGAGCTTATAATTGAAGAAATAAGACAGTTAAGTAACACAGTAAAGCAGTAGCAAAAGCGTGATGCAGTGTGGATGTAGGGGACTTTCAGAGAAGGAAAGGAGTAATTTGAACTGCACCAGTGTTGTCTTCATGAGGAGATGTGGCTTCAGATGAGTCCTGGAGGCCAGCACATACTTGTGAGGAGGGTAGAGAGAGAAGAACATTTTGAAGAGAGGTGATAGCACCAGGAGGTACATGAACATGGGCTATACATTCAGAAAAAAATAAATAGTATTTGAAGTAAAGCCAGGCTTGCCAGGGCCGCTGTGCCAATACCCCAGACTGGTTGGCGTAGACAACAGACTTTCCAGTCTCGCAGTTCAGGGGCCCAGGCCGTCGGCAGGCCTGCTTTCTCGGAAGCCTGTAGCGCTCTAGCGCTGGTTTGCTGCCTCCTTCTCTTCTCTGCCTCCGCCACGTGGCCACCTGTCTCCTTTGGTCTCCTCCTGTGCCTTCTACTTCTGTGTCCAAATTTCCTGTGCTTATAAGGACTCCAGTAGTATTGGTCTGGCAGTTTGAAATTATTTAATGAATCCCCCAAAATAGAAAGGTTAAGTTTCTGAACTAATCCATTCCTGTGGGTATGAGACCCTTTCAACTGGACTGTGTCAGTGAGGTGTGACTCCAGTTGGATCCCTGCCCTCTTGCCAGGTCTGACATAAACGGAGACACACAAGAAAAGGGAGCTCTGCCGTATTTGATCCTGCCATCTGAAAGAAGGGACAACAGTCTTGCCCACAACTGCAAGGGGAGAAGCCCCCGAGAGGGTCAAAGAGCTGAGGCCCAGGGAGAGGTGGGCCATACACCTGACAGCTCACAGCTGAGCTCGGGAAGAGAGTGGAGCAGCTGCGAGCCAGAGGGGAGGCCCGGAAATAGACAAGCCCTGTGCCTGGTTGCCCTCAGCTGAGCTCCGGGAGGTTCTGGCGGGGAAGGCAGAGACCTTGGCAGAGATGGGTGACCATCCTGCTTCACCACGTGGCAGCTGATTTGGTGAGAAAGCAAAGTAAAAAGGCTGGATTAAGGCCCGCCCTGTTTCAATTTGGCCTCATCTTAACGGGATCCTCAGAGATCCCATTTACAAATGAATCAGGACCAGGGCTTAGCACTTGAACCTCTTGGGGGACAAGCCTCACTCCCCATTGCCAGGCTGGCAGGGCAAGGCGGTCACACCGTCTGTCCCTCCGTCCCTCCATCCATAAGACAGGGATAGTATTGGTAGGTTTCTTATGGAACTGGTATGAGGATCTAAAAAGTATTTGTAAAGCACTTAGAAGTTACAGGAAACGTTGTGTAAGTATTTATCAAATGGATAAATGCTGGGGCAGGGGGTAATGATCAGTCACCCCCTGCTCCAGCACTACCGCTCGTGTCTGGGCCACGTGTGACGGTGTGAGCTGGCGCCGTCCGTGGGGACAGCCCTTTCCCGTGGAGCGGCCCCTCCGAGCAGGCCACAGCGCTGCCTGGTGGCTCTGGTGGCGTGGCAATGGGACGCCTGCGGGCATCTCTCTCCTCCTGGGAGGAGCGGCTTCCCCGGGCCGCGTTCCAGCCGGGCCACGGCCCGGGCATGCTGCAGTTAAAGGAAGCCCCAACTCTACCCCCCGCACTTTTTTTCTAATTAAAAAAAAATTGTTTTAAGAGGTTGTTACAAGTGAAACATAACGGGGCCCTGGCTGTGTTTCATTACCTTTTAATTTACGCCGTTAGTCTGCAATCGGCAGACTTGAGAATCAGTTAGACAGCCTGTGGGACTGCGTTTGAATGAGGCAGCGGCACTGTGCCTTCTGGCCCCTGCCTTCCCTGCTCGTTCCAGGTGGGTGGAGAGACCAGAAAGGTGAGGCCTGAGCTGTGTGGATGGAGTGGGGCGTTTACCCTTGGATCCCGAGGGTCCCCCGTATTCTGGGAGGCAGTAATCCCTGGGAAACTCTGTAGGAGTCGTCGTCTTTTTTTCCGTTTATTCAGCAGACATTTAGTTTAGGATGTTGATATTCAGTCTTTTTGCATAACAAGTTGCCATTTCAGTGTCATAAAATTTCGTGGAAACCAGATGATGATAGCTGAACTTTTGGAATCCATTGCTTAAAAAACTACATTGTGACTAAACGAATGACTATACTTCATATTTGCTAAGATGCATGTCCTCCTATTCACGTTTAAGCACCTCTGAAATTGGGATGCATCTTACAGATTTAATAGGGAATGTTTTTCTTTCACAGTGGTACATAAAATAATGGTGTGCCTTAACAATTGATGGTATCTTAGATTCAGTAAATGACAGCAGTGTTTTATTAAGTAAAACAGCTTCATGTATTTGGAAAAATACTAGTACATTTGTGGAAGACATTATTTCATCTACAGTTAATGCCGAGATCAGTAAGGTTTTACAGTATTGAAACTGGAGCCCTGAAGTGGTTTGAGACACATGCATTCGAAACCATGTTATAGGTATATAGAAAACAGCATTGTTCGTCCTATTTTTTTTCTTTTTGTTTTCTTTCAGATAAACTGCCAAACTGTTGCTAATTTTGTGATAACTATATATTTGGGGAAATCCAATATATCTTACCAACTTAGATAAGTCTTAGTATAATGGTTTTTTTTTTTTTTGGTCTGATATTAGCATTTTGTAGTATTAATTTACACTTGTTCAGCTTCAAAGAAAAACAGTCTTATATATGCAATTCTACCCATATTCATATTTCACATAATATATTTATATTTCACATAATATATTTAGTTCATAATAGTGCAGTCATACAGTATTTGTCCCTTTGTGTCTGGCTTGCTTCACTCAACGTAATGACCTTCAGGTTCATCCACGTTGTCATGTGTTTCATGACTTCATTTCTTCTTACCGCGGCATAATATTCCATCGTGAATACTCCACTATTTATTTATCCATTCGTCAGTTGATGGGCACCTGGGTTGTTTCTACTTTTGGCTGTCGTGAATAACCCTGCTGTGAACACCAGTGTGCAGATGTCTGTTCATGTCTCTGCTCTCAGTTCTTCTGGGGATATACCTAGCACTGGTCCTGCTTGGTCACATGGCAGGTCTATATTCACCTTTGTAGGAATCTTCCAAAAGTCCCCACATTTGCTTCAGAGATGAATCTCTTTCTCAGCTTCCTCATTCCCATATCTCACCTCTGGATCGGGACATTTCTAGGTCTTGCATGCCCTTCCTTCCTGGTAAGAGCAAGGTCCAGTGAACAATTTTGGTCTCAATTCTATGCCAGATCATCTTAAAGGAAAGTAGTAGCTTAACTGGAGAGGCAGAGCATTCACACAACTGGTTCTAAAATAAAAAAGAAGAGGTCAGGGGGGAGTCATTTCTAATAAATTGTAGAGATATTTATGTAGCGTTTTAAAGCCAATTTAAAGAAAGAAAGTTAATAACTTGTTGAAGTAGCATCAGAAAGCCATAAAGAAAAATGCATAGAGGAAGAGTAGAGAGATTGTGATTCACTTCCTGTCTTGGACAATGGAATACTGTGTAGCCAATAAAAATATTAAAATAGCATAGTAGAAGCATACTTACTGGCAAAGAAACATGTTCATGAATTTTAGAACATTTAAAAAGCAGAGTGTGCTATGAAGTACACTCTGATTTTAAGTTTAGAATATTTTAGAATATTATATGCACACACACACACATATAGTCAGAAAAAAAGGGAAAAAATCTAGATGGATAGATGACAAAATTTGAGCACTGTTATCTCTAATTAGTCATATTACAGGTGGTTTTTATTTTCATTTTGAAGGGTTTTAAAAAATTAACCTGTATAATTTATAATTTTAAAATTGTTATATAAAATCCACTACCTTTGCTGGAACAGGAAAAACAATTTAGGAATTAAGAGAACATGAAAAAGCTTGACTTGGAATTTTTGCTAGGATCCCAAGACAAGGTGGAGGCATCCTACTGGGAATTAGCATTTGCAAATCTTTTATTAAAGTTCATTAAAATGGCTTATCTACCAGTCTAGCTAACTTTCTTTCCATCCATTCATCCATCTGACTATATTTGATGTTTAATCCCATTAAGCTCATTATTTTTTTTTAAAAAAAGGGTTATCAATGGCTCCATAGTTCAAAGAAATGTTGACAATTTACCAGTAATATTTTCTTTTCCCCAGTCAGGGAGTCAAACAAGTTGCCTGCCAATTCATTCATGAGCATATTTATTCATTTTCTCACAAATATTAATTACGAGCCTACTTTGAGCCAGTTATAGTGCATGGAGGAGGAATCCTAAAATTAAACTGTTAAAACACTTCCATTGCTCAAATTCTCCATTTGGACCGTATTACTTGTGTGCTTGAGTACAAGAGGTCAAGAGAGACCCCTCCACTCTTGTTGTTAGCATAGTACTGGGCTTTTAATAACTCAAAAGTTGTAGTATTATCAGAAGACCAAACTTACAGTAAAACCTGACTAGATAAACTAGAGGAGGCCATAGGACTAAAATAAGCTTGGTACAATGGGCGTTTTCAGAACGTTGAACACTCTTAGAAATGAACACCAGGCTGCTAACAAATAATCAATGACACATAGACCAAAACTCAAAAGCAATACTAGATTCCATGAGCATACCAAAAGGCAGTAGAAACCAGATGATGACAAAAAATAAATAAAATGTAAATATTAGAAACCAAATTAGAGGCCAAACACCTCTTCAGTATTGCTTTTCCCAGGAAAACCCTCAGCCCTACCCCCACCCCAGCAGAATCAATTGCTTCCACTTCGATATTCCTTAAGAACTTTTAAATTACTGCATAAAGTGCACATCGTTTCACATGGTTCGTTGTTTTGGAGTCTGTCACCCAGAGCTGATCATGAGCAACTTGAGTGCAGAGAGCAAGGTTTCTCTTAGAATTTTTGCTAGGATCCCAAGACAAGGCCTCTAGCAAATAGCAATTAGCAATTTTTGGACTCTCAAAGCCATTGCTTCTCAGACCGTGGATGCTAGATCATTTTACCGATATTAGAATGAGCTGAGGTGTTAAAATGTTAAAATGAAGATTCCTGAATTCAGTCCAAGGCCTATTGAACTGGGGTGGAAGCCAAGGATTTTACATTTTAATAAGCATACAAAGTGATTCTTACACACTCTAAAGTTTAGAATCACGGTTCTAGTCTATATAAATTAACCAACATTATATTTTTTATAACATCTTTTTTTTTAAAAGTTTAAAAAGTACCTCTCAATTTGAATTTCTTGGAGGACTTCTAGCCTCAATTTCACAAAACATGTGTATTAATTTAGATTTCCAGGACCTCCCTTTTCTGTTATCCCAATTCCTGAAAAGTCTTCAGAACTAGACCAGGTGCTGAGGATGGGAAGAGAGTTTTTGTCCACTGAGACGTCTGCTCAGATGAATCCATTTCCACTCTTGATTTATAATAATTGTGCTTTCCTTATAAGTACTATAGAACTTTTCTCAAAATTTAGTATTTTTTTAAGAGGGGAAGGTATATTAGTCAGCCAAAGAGATACTGATGCAAAGTACCAGAAACCTGTTGGCTTTTATAAAGGGTATTTGGGGTAGAAGCTTACAGTCACAAGGCCCTAAAGAGTCCAACTCAAGGTACCATAAGAAATATTTTCTCACCCAAATCAGTTGCCACATGTTAAAGTGAGATGGTGGGCCTGAGGGTGGAGTGTGGCAGTTTGAGATTATTTATGAATTCCAAAAAGAGAGATTATGTTTGTAAACTGGTCTGTTCCTCTGGGTGTGATCCCCCTTGATTGCATTAGATTCAGCTGAGATGTCTCTGATTAAATTATGTTGAGATTAGGCCGTTAGTTCGACCACATCAGAAGGGTGTAACTCAGGTTGAGTCCCCGCCCCCTTGGTGAGCTGATAGAAATGGACACTCACTCAAGAAGATAGACAGAAGAAGGGACAGGAAGAAAGAGATCCACAGACAGGGCATTGGAGAGAACTTTGATGCTGAGGCCACAGAAGAGAGATGAGTCATTTGCCTGATAGTTTGCAGCTGAAGGAAACAGAGCAGCTGAACTGAGGAAGCCTGGAAAGAAACAAGCTCTATGAGAGTAGAGGAAGCTGGGCCTACAGAGCCTTAAGAAGAAGGAAGGAAGGAGAGACCAGGCCGCCATCTTACTTCAACACGTGGCAACTGACTTGGGTGAGAAAGTACCACTATGGTACCTTGAGTTGGACTCTTTGGGGCCTTGAAACAATAAGATTTTATCCCAAATAAATACCCTTTATAAAAACCAACAGGAGGGCGGATGTGGCTCAAATGGTTGGGCGTCCATCTCCCATATGGAGGGACCTGGGTTCAATCCCCGGGACCTTCCAGTAAAAATAAAGAAAAATATAGAAGGTATGCGGGCCGCCAGGCCCTGCGAGCAGGTGAGCCGCCGAGACACGCAGCAAGATGATGACATAACAGGAGAGCGACACAAGGGAGAGCCAAGATGAGATGCACCGAAAAACCAGGAACTAAGGTGGTGCAGACAGTAGGACACCTCTCTCCCACATTGGAGATTTCCAGGATTGAGTCCTAGTAAAGACAGAAGGAGAAGGATGAGAAGACAGGGCAGGAAACGGACACAGAGTAGCCCAGTGAATGGACACAGAAACAGCAAAAACGGGGGAGGGGGAAGGGTGTAAAAATGGATTAAAATAAATAAATCTTCAAAAGAAAAAGAAAACCATCAGCACCTCTTTGACTGACTAATACAGAATTGTCATATTCTAAAGAGGTAAAACTGTCGAAACGTGCTGTCCAATACAGGAGCCACTAACCACATGTGGTTATTTACATTCGTTTCTCCAGTCTCTAGCCACATTTCAAGTACTGAATAGCCACGTGTGGCTTGTGGCTGCCACACTGGGCAGCACAGATCTAGAACATTTCTGACATCACTGAGAGCTCTGTTGAACAGTGCTGGTCTAAACTTAATTGATGCAAATGCCTGTGTGCAACGAGGTATTTTCACAATTTTTCTCTTCTTATGAAGAACTCAAATGGTTAGTTGTAGTTAAATACTTTCTTCCTTTCTCTAAACTTTTGGTCTTTTGAAAGCTTCAGTATTCATTAGCACCTCCACAGAGCAGGCATTGAAAATCCAAATCATTCCATATACACATTCGTGTCTGTCATATAAATTTGGTCAAATATTAATTTGAAATGATTGGAAATGAGATTTGAGGTTTGCAACAGCAAAATATGTCTGTATAGCTGTATTTTGAAAAATATTCACTGGATTAAACTGTTAAACTATAAGTAATCTGGCATTGTCAGGTAGTACATTAGTAAATTTCTACTGGGTTTTGCTGCGTAGCAAACAATCCCCAAAAATCTCAGTGACGTTCAAGAACAGCTCTTTCTGACTCCCATGGCACGTAGGCTTCATGTGTCCATGGTTTGGGTCCAAGCTGTGAGGAGCCTGCAGATCTGCTCAACGTTTTTCGCATTCTCAGACCCCGGTCAAAGGAGCGGCCATTCTCGGGGACATGCTATTTGTGTGGTAGAGGACAGAAATGCAGAGGATTGAGCCAGACCTTGAACCCCCATTTAAACATTTGAACCTGCTCAGGTGAGGCATATGTCCATTGGCCCAGACAAGTCACATATCCAAGTCAAAAGTCAAGGATGGCAGGAATATATAATTTTCTTACAGAGAAAGAGGGAATGAATAATGCAATTCCTCATAGACAGTTAATGAAATGAAGGAGCCAGGAGTGAATTACCAGCTCGAGGCAGGTAATGGCAAAAGGCCATTTCTGGCTTTGAGAAATGTTAAAGGACCATTAAGATTAGCAAGTACTGGTAATAGAAGGTGAAATGACCTAATTCCCACTTTTCATTTGAACAACTGAATGAATAAATCATAACCCAAGAGTTTTCCAAAGTTCCTTGTATTTACATTGAAATGGATCTTTCTTAAAAAAATGTCCATGAAAGCAAAATACATAACAATTCATTATCATCCTACCTTCTTTGTGCTTAACACAACATTCCTTTTTTTAAATAGAAAATTTGCTTCCTTTTGAAAAAAAATCATATCTACAAAAAAGTGCAGTAAACTAAATGGTCAGTTTCATAAATAACTAGAAAGTGAAAACTCATATACTAGGGGGGAAAAAAAAGAATAACACTTTGCCTGTCACCCACTCCCACTTCATATACCTCTTCCTTTTTAAAACCTCTTCCCTCCCTTTAGAGGTAAATTACAATTCTGACTTTTGTAATAAATATTTCCTTAATTTCCTCTATTAATGTAATTAATTGCTGACTAATATGATTTAGTTTTCCTGGTTTTGGATCTTATGTAAGAGTAGTTGTGATATATATATATTATTTTGTACCTCGTTTCTTTTGCTAAAATTTTATTTATGACGCTCATCTGTGTTTTTGGTATTGGTTAGCATTATTTTCATCTTTGCTCTAACTAGGACATTATAACATCTTTAAGAGGAAGGCACAAATTAATGTGTGCTGCAGTGCACTGGGAAGGATTGGGCAGGAGAAAATGTATAAAGAAAATGTTAATCAAGTATATTATTTGATTTGTTTAAAAATGAATTTATTACTTCTTTAATTTTTGCAAGTTTATAAATTGTCCAAAGTTTTAGGGCAGCATAGAGAAAGCATTTAAAGCATAATGCTGTTAACTTGACTATAGATATGTTTGTGTTATCATTTCAGATTTAAATTATTCAAATATAGTAGTTTAACTGACTAGCAGACTAAACTCTGTAACAAACCATTTCTTCCCTGTTTATGAAAAAAAAAAAAAAGTAATATCTGGTACATTAGGAGATTTTTTCTCATTTTATTTTGTTACAATACTGTGAAGAAAACATCTGTCCTAGAGAAAGCATGATTTTTTTTTTAATGTGGATTTAAATGGTATCTTCCTTTTAGGTAAATTGGGTTTGGGTGGCTTCTGGCTAAGAGTAAAAGTAGATTTTGCAAAATACCTCTGGGTCTGGCTGTCTCCATTTTTGTCCAGGGCATGTGAGGATCCAGAATGTGGAAGTCTCATTACTACCACTCTGAACTGAGATTTTGTGGTTTCATAATTTTTACATTTAAGAATTTAACCATCTGCAACTTATTTAGCCAAACATTGTATGGCAGCTTGAGATTATTTTATGAATCCCAGAAAGAGAAAGATTATGTTTGTAAACTAATCTATTCCTCTTTGATTGCATTGAATTCAGTTGAGGGGCCTTTGATTAGATTACTTGAAAGATCCTGTTAGGGCTTTTGATTGGACTGCATCAGTGAGGTGTGACTCAGGCTGAGTCTCCACCCGCTTGCTGGGTCTGATATAGTAATAAAAGGACTCACACAGGAAAACAGGGAGCTGGCATATATGTGAGAGAGGGGATTGCTCAAGCACAAGGCCCCCAAGAGGCTGGGCCCATGGAGCAGCTCAAGAGGCACCCAGCCCTGCCATATGCCGGATAGCTGACAGCTGAACTTGGGAAGAGAGTGGAACAGCCAAGGCTGATGTAGGAGGCCTGGAGAGAGACAAGCCCTGTGCCTGGTTGTCACAGCCGAGCTGCAAAAGACAGTAGATTCTGGAGGGGAAGGCAAAGATCTCCACAGAGATTGACGGCCATCTTGCTTCACCACGTGGCAGCAATGCCAGGGTCAGCAGTAGCTGACTTTGGTGAGAAAACACCTCTTATGGTGCCTTGAGTTGGACTTTACACGGCCTTGGAACTGTGAGCTTTGACCCAACATAAATACCCTTTATAAAAGCCAACACATTTCTGGTACTTTGTGTCGGCACCCCTTTGGCAAACTAAAACACACTGTAAGGTACAGATTGAAATTAATTTTTTCCTACAATTTATTGAATAAGCCATAATTTCACACTGACTTGAAATGGCACCTTTATCGTTTCCTAAATCACACATGCTTGTGGCTCTTTCTGATTTTCTGTTCCAGGCCACTGACCTCTGTCTTCTACACTTGAGCCAGTACTACACTGTTCTAATGATTGCACCTTAAAAATCTATTCTTGTGCCGGGGGTTAGTATAGATGCACACACATACACACACACACACACAGTATTCTTCTTTTTCTAATGTTTATTCTCAGATAAATTTCACAGAATTCTATTGTGATTTTGAGGTATTGATTTAAAATTAAAAATTTATTTTGCAAATAATTGACATTTTTAGAGCACTGAATCTTACATCCATGAAAACAGCTGTCTGTCCATTCATTCAAGTCTTCTTTTAACTCCCTCAGGGAAGTTTCATCATGGTCTTCAAATAGACCTTGGGTATTTCTTATTCCATATTCTTAGATGGCCATGGATATCAGGCCTGTCACTTGCCATCAACTCCTGCATCCACGGCCACAGGAATGACCCCCAGAGCTCTCCGTACCCACTGTTACTGGGGCTCCAGGGGAAGTGTATTTATGGTCCTGGCCTATATCTACCTTTGTTATCCTTCTCCCACTTCCTCTCTATTTTAGTTTCTTAGACTCCTTAAAGCAATGTTGCAGTTTAAACAATGGGAATTTATTTGCTTAAGGTTAGAGTCTGGGAAAATGTCCAAACCAGGCACCATCAAAGGCGATACTTTCTTCCCAAAGACCCAGCTACCAGGGATCCTTGACGCCTCTGCCACATGGCAAGGCACATGGTGGCCTCTGCTGGTCTCTTCTCTTCTAGGTTTGTTGCTTTCGGCTTCTTGCTTCTGTGGCTTGCGCTCTCGCTCTCATGCTCGCTCTCGCGCTCTCTCTCGCTCTCTCTCTCTCTTCATTATGTCTATAAAGAAATCTAATAATAGGACTAAGTCCCATCCTGAATGAGGTGGGTCATGTCTTAATGAAGTAGCCTCATCAAAAGATCTACTAAGGATGGGCTCACACCCACAGGAATGGATTAGCTTTAAGAACATGTTTTTCTGGGTACATGTAGCTCCAAACCACCACACTGTCCTTCACACAATGACCTCCTGCCTGTGTGTGTCCAAAGCCCCACTGAGTGCCCTAACCAGGCGTCACTCTCCAGAGCGGTCCTTTCTTTATTCTCCCAGAACCACCATAAATCTACAAAGGCCCCTTTGGGGTCCTTGTAGAATTTAAGCTAGGTTTTGATTCCCGGTTGAAATAATTCCTCTTATTTTAAGCTCCTATATAGCAAACTGGCTTCTGGGGTGTGGGATTGGGAAATTAGGGGGAGGGGTGCTTTACTTTATATATTTCCCTATTTTGTTAAATTTAATTCTCCAACTGCATATTGCTTTCATAACAGAAGTTTAAACTAAAAAAAAAAAAAAGCCTTCACCCTCCCAAAAAGAGTCCTATTTTAAATTCAAATTAATACCTAGTTCAGTAACTATCTTTTGGGATCAAGAAATTCTGTGAAAACTTGATGAAAACCATGGACACTTCCCCATGATAAATGTATATATGCAAGTAGATCCAGAGGATTTTCTGTATGATTTCAAAGGTCGCAAGTTTGCTGCACTCCAGCAGAGGTTGGAATCTCTGACTGACGGATGTCCAGTAGGTAAACATCACTGACGGAGAACTCTTCAGAGGTTTCTGGTGCTCTTTGTGTCCTTGTCACACCTTATTGGATCACCAGTTAGGACCCAACTATGAAAAGTTACCCCACTCCTGTTTTAGGATGTAAATCTCTTCAGAACAGGGTTGTTAGAATAAAATCATAACAGTAATTTCATGGTGCCTAATGAGTTGATGAAAACTCTGAGAACTAACTCTAGGAATGTTTGCTAAGTAAAAGAAATTTCCCTTTAGTCAGCAACCCCCATCCTATTTCTGAGTCTTTCTTCATCGTACTTTGGCTTCCCAAACTCCCCTTTCCCACCTAAACTGGTGATCTCCTTAAGGACCATCTAAGCCCTCTCTATTCCAAGAACCTCCCCCACATCCTTCTCCTTAAATCTCTTTCCCACAGCAGTAACTGACAGAAAAGAGGGCTGAGCCCTTATACCCCAAAAAAACACTCGGGGCAGAGTGAAGTGGCCTCCCACAATCCAGGAATTCTCCTGCAAAATGTTTGTGTTTGAATATGTTGAGTGTGCTGAGTGTGTGTCCCCAGCAGAGAACTACATTCACCTCAGCGTTCTGCAGTTGATTCAGGAGGCGTCTTCTAAAATGCACCTGTCAGTACAGGAGTAGACGCGTGTGCTTTTCAGCTTAGGGAGTGGGTGCCACTGCTTTAACTTCTTCCTAGGCACATTCTCTACCTTACCCTCCCTGCTCTCCCCCACCCCTCGCTGCTTCACAGCAGGGGCCTCTGAAGGCAGGAGGGGAGAATTCAGGAGAAACTGCCCGAGTTTGAATCCTGGCTCTGCCATCACTAGCATGAAACCACGCCTGGAAGTTCCTTAGCCTTTCTCGAGCATTAGTTTCCCCATCCATAAAAAGGGGCTGGTAAGACACTTAGCCCATGGAGCTGTTGACAGGATTGATCACATTGAACGCGGGGAACAGGCCGAGGGTCCCTGCAAGACGCACACAGCTCGCCTCTCCCTCCCGTGTTGGTAGACCCCTGCTTTGTGGTTCTGTCCTTCCCTGTGCTGGCTGAAATCCCAGGCCATCCCTTAGCTTTATAGTGGCTTTTCAGTAGAAGTTTTCCAATCAGAAACGAGAACGTTTTCAATATAACAATTAAAAACCCCGTCTGGCCCAGCAATGTAAACGCATGTCCAGTCCTAGGAAGACCCTCCGCAGCCCGCCAGAGCGCTCCCCACCTTAGGCCTGCATCTGCCCTGGGTGCCTGCAGGGGCTGGTGCTAGGCTGGCGCCTCTCACTCCCCTCTCGCCTGCTGCCCACTGCCCAGCTGTCTGTGCTCCTCTGGAGGCAGGGGCCCCTTGTCGACAGCCCTCAACCTGGCTTCTGGGGGCCCACCCCACCCCGCTCTCGGCTAGATTTCCTTCACCCCTGGACGGTGACGAGGGCAGACGCCAACCCAGGCCTGGCCTGGGGGGAATCTCCTGCATTGTTGTCCAGTGCGCAGTGGCAGCCCACCCTCTCCCGCCGCAGTGTGGAAGCTGGGGGACCTAGTCAAGGCTCTGAGCCCCCTCCCATCCAACTTACAATGTGGGGTGAAGGGCTGGAGGCCCAGCACACGCATCACTGGCCACCTGGGCCTGCTCTCAGCTGGCTGGCAGAGCTGGCTTTTCAGTCGTGGCCTCTCGGCAAGGAGACTCCGCACGCTTCCTCGTGCTTGGCCTGTAGTAGCTGCTCAGGACATGTCAGCTCTCAGTAGTAGTGGCAGGAGGAGGAGTACGCTTTTCGGATGGCCTTGTACAGCCTCTGTTAGACGTAGCTTTCCTGTAGAGTTTCAGTACAGTCCATGGCAATGTTTTCAAACTGAGGATTGTAACCCATTGTTGTGAAACCAGTTCAGACGTTCTCCAGGGGCAGTCTTTAAAGGAACTCACAGTATAGAAAAGAGAATTGAAACTTTGAGAATCTTTTTCTCATAATATTTTTGTTTTAACATATTTACATGTCTGTATGGGTTGTGACGGAAAATGTGTTTATCATTGGTTGCGGTAGAAATTTTTGAATATCTCCAGCGGATGGTATCTGAGGTTTTCCACCACAGTAATGGACATATGAGGATCAAGGTGCTCTTACTGGGACAAGTTTATGTGCTGGTGAACTACAAGAAATAGTGAGCATTTTGTCACCCGCAGTTCTCTGCAGTGATATTTAGTTGTGAACTGTTTTATGTTTTCCTCTAGTTTCCTCTTGATAATAAGTATTGTGTCCCCTAAAACCTTAGGAGCAGAGGGCAGTTTTACATTTCGAATGGGTTCCTCACGGAACCCAGCACAAAGGAGAGCATAAGTAAATGCAGGTTCAACTTGTGGCATTCCGTTGATCCGTTTTACTTGTTCTGTGAGTTGAAAGAGTTCACTGATTTTTGCTTCTTTAGCATACATGATTTGCACTATTAATATACCATTAGCTGGAGGCAAGAACAGAAACTGTCTGGCTCTCCACTGGGCCCGGAGCTCTTGGCCAGAGCCTGCACCATGGCTACTGCTCAGTAAATATTTGTGGAATGAATGAGTGGTTCCGTCTGCCAGATGAAAATATGGTGGCTGATAAACTTTCAAATGGCGTATCTCTTGCAAATTTTAAATACTTTCAATGTATTACATTTGGTGCTTGAGGAGAAATTCTAAAATATTTGTATGGCGGGAATGCGGTCATAGAATATCCCTAAAAATGCAGTTTGTCCAATTTGAGGGCACACCCACACATCTTTTGATGGGAATAGTAAATTTATTATAGAAAACACATTTTACTTTCCCTTTCTTGTAACTCAAGGTCATGTGAAGCTGAGCTACAAAGAGCAAAGTTCCTTTTGCTCTGCATGAGATGTCTCCAGCGAATACAGCTAACCGGGACTTAACTGAGTGCCTTTTCTGCAGAACCGTTGGACATTGCTTCAAGGAAGAAATTCTACTTGCTTAGTTTCCTAAGAAACTCACTAAAATTAGTTTGAGTTGTCTTCACTTTAGTTACAAAAATGTAACTAAGTGCAGTCATAGTGGCAATTCACCTGTGATTTTGAACTGTAAAAACCTTTAAATAGTTGAACGTTTTTCTCTCTCTAAACCTTACTGATCTTGATGATGAAGACAAAAAAATAATCAAATAACTTTGAAAAAATTTTGAAACATATTCTTGTTTGGAAATCCCTGTGTCTCTGTCACCTTGCGCCTGCCTTAGACGCTCTCCAGCTTCTTTACCAAATGCTATGTAGCAAGATTTTTGTGACTCATTCAGAAATTTAGCATATTTAGGCCACCCTGACAATCTAACAGTGTAAACAGAACTGGCCATCTGTCTGCTCATTATCATCCTCACCAGGAAACTATTTAATTAACAGTAAAGGAGCTTATCAGATTATTCCAAATTACATTACATTGAGATAACTTGATAACTAAGGAAAATGTAGGCACTGTCAGCTTGGGAGAGAGCAGGTGCCTTGAGGAAAAGAAACTGGATTTGTGAGAACTAGATTAGTGTTTCAAATGTATGTACTCTGAAGAGGTGGCAGAAATACAGATATAACTGCTAGTTTGCATGACCAGGTAAAACGAATACTCACTCTTAGCTTTCAAAAAAAAAGTAAACAGAAAGCCAAAAACCAAATGAACAATTGGTTCAGCTGCAGGTTTTTGCTTTGTTGTTGCTGTTTTACAGAGAGCACTACTGAGCAAGCTTTCTACCCCTCTAATGCTCTCTCACTCCGCCACACCCTTGCTACTTCCAGAGCTTACTTCCCTGTATCTTAATCACACATTCATTAAATCTCTTGGGGAATTTTGTCACATATTAAGCTAGATGGGGGACTTTCCTTTCTTTTTTTTTTTTTTTTTAGTTGAAGGTCATCAAATCGGAGCAGAAGATATTTTTGTTAAGGGTGTCAAATTCTGTGTTGCACACAAAGAAGCATACCTTATTTTTACTAAAAGACTCCCTATATACCGACTTTGGACATGTCGCTACCCTAACAGAGCCAAGGCATAAGGATTTGTAATTTGAGGAAGTGTGTGGTAGATTCCAGAATGTTCTTTATTCTTAACACAACTTTGATAATCTACTTCTAATGGTGTTCCTCCCCAGCCACGGCGCCTTTGCCCATTCTAATGGTCCTTCCAATCTGTAAAAGGTAAGGCTCTTAGAAGAAATTCCATTATTTTTAACGGTAATACCATTAGAAGAAATTCAGAGTATTTAAAGTTGAAAAATGAAGGTCTTCTTTTCAAAAAGTTGGTGTCAGACATAATACAAATGTGCAAGTGTCATTTTCTGAATTGCCACAATACAGTAAAATTCATTCATTTCTTTAAAAATCATTAATATTAGAAATAAAAACTTCTTATGACTACAACTAAGGCATTTGTTAAAATCTTATTGCATCTAAACAAAATATATAGATTTGCTGAAACAGTGGAATACACTGAAAAGCACAAAGAATAAATTACAAATTCCTGTAACCTAACTTTCTAGATAGTCACTGTTAATTTTTTAAGTATATAAATACTTTTTTATTTTTTTCAAAAATGGGACCATGCTATATATAGTGATTTGTATTGGACTAAAATAGTAAATATCCGCTGACAGGGTTTGAACTTTTTGAAGTACAAGTATCTGACGTAAAGTAATTTTTTGCTCTCTGTGGTTCATCAAACTGAAATAAACCGACTCATTTGTTAAAGGGTGAGAGAAATCATACTTAGTTCCTTGTGTGGCTAAATTGTTCAGGATTAAAGGAAGAAGGAAGAAAGAGAAAGCTAGAACCCTTGTTCTTTGCTTCATCCAGGGTAGTCAATTAGTACAAAGATAACCATAGCCTCCTAAATTTGAATAATTTCAAACAAAAGGTATTTAAATCATAATATTCCTACTCACCTTGAACTTATGACAAAAACCTTTCTCATTTTTGCTAGCCTATCTTTTATTCAGATAATAAATGGGAATAGTGTATAGAATTCCAGTCCTGAGGCTTACAGAAAGGTTGAGTTCCTTGTAATTCAATGTACGTATGGATTGAAATCATTCTTGCTTCTTAAATAATCAACATTGTTTTCCTGGGAAAAGGCCATGAAATAATTGAAAATCGGCATGTCTGCTTCATAGATGGACTACTAAAATAGCATATGTAAATAAATGTTGGCAGAGCTAAGGCTATCTTCCTAATTAAACCACTGTGGTCATTTGTCTTAAACATTGTTTTTCCCCAAGGCAGAAAATTCAAATGATATAGTCCCCACAGGTAGCTACTCTAACACTTTCCTGAGTGTCTCTCCAAAAATGGTTCATGAATTTCTAAACATTTATGTTGTGTGTGCGTGCGTGTGTGTGCTCATGCACGTGTACAGGGACGTGGGGACATTCTGTACATGGGCCTGTGACACCATAGAGATGACACATACACATCCATATACCGACTTCTTAAGGGAATTAATAGATTGGCATTTTCTTGTCCCTAAACCAGGTGCACAAAGATCTGTTTGCCTACCAGAGGCAGACTGCATATCTGCAATAAAGGAGGAAATTCTAAAACATCCAGATTCTCTGCTTAAAAGCCCCTCTTTTATTAGTACTACTTGCTTTCATGCTTCTACTTTTTTTTTAACAAAAGGAGTTTCTTCCTTGAACCATTCTTTGCAAAAGAATGGTTTCCAGGTGGATTAAACCAGACATAGAAAGTGTCTATCATAAAAGAAAAGTTTGATAAATTCAAATACAAGAATAAAAAGACAAGCCATAGAGAGAAGATATTTGTAACCCATACAGATGACAGTACCCCTCTAATAAGAATATATGGACCAGAACCAGAATAAAGAAGGCCTACAAATCAACACAAAAAAGGCAGACTTGAGTCCAGTAGATAAACAGGTTAAAGGCTTAAACTGTCACGTCACTGGAGAAGAAATGCAAATTGCCAATGAACATGAAAAGGTGTTCAACCACATTAGTAATGAAGAAAATATGAATTTGGACAACAAAAACACCTCCAGACTGGCAAAAATTTAAACACCTGGCAATATCAAGTTCTGTTAAGGATGTGAAGTAACAGGATATTTCATAAACTGCTAGTGGGAGTATAAATATGTAAAAAAAAAAAAAAAACACTGGAAAGGAGTGTGGCATCCTTCAATAAGCCTGAAGTCATACAAACCCCATGATCTACAATTTCACTCTTGACTAGATTCTCAGAAAAATGCTTACACTTGTGCACCCAGAGACATGTACCAGAATGCGCAGCCACTATGCAGAGTAGACTACTAGGAAGTAGCCCAAAACTGGAAACAGCCCAAAAGTCCATCAACAGTAGAATAAAGAAAGAAATGGTGGTAGAGACACTTGATTAAATATTACTCAGCAACTAAAATATATGTGTTCTAGCTAGACAGGGCATGGATGGATCTTCTGGACTGGACTGTTGAGGGATGTGTACACGGATAGTTCAACCAGAAAGAAAATCAAGTAAATGGGCACCATTCAGGTGAGATTGTGGCTGCCTCTGAGGGGTCAGGTGTGGTGGGGAAGGCACACTCAGGTAGCTCTGCCGTGCATGTCCTCTTTTGTTGGTTTTTTTTTTTGAAATCTGGGTGGTGGCTACACGAATGCTTTCTCTACAACTCTTTTTTGAGGCTGTATATATGTATGTGTATGCGCATGTGTACTCTTCTCTATCTATGGTATATTTCATAATAAAAATATTTTTTAAAAGACAGAATTTTAAAAAATGATTTACTTGAAAGACAAGAAGAGAAGGAGGAAGAGGGAGGGAAGGAGAGATGGAGAAAAAGAATGAGAAAATTACCCCCAAATGCCCCAGATAAAGTAGACTATCACTAAGATTTTGCATTTGAAGGAAAGTGAGCAAAGGGGTGGGACTGCCTCTTCTTTGTTAGTCAGCTCCAGTTGTGCTCACAGAGGGACCAGTGGGTCTCAAACCAGGGTTTACTCCTTCACCACAATAATGCCAGCTTTGGGGTCTGGTCCATTTGCACAAAGTAGAAATCTCCCCTTCACTTAGAAGGCAAGAGTCGCCTTTGAGCAGTATCTAGATAGTACAAGGCACTACTTTTCTCATTGATGTGCAGGAGCCCTGATGGCAAGAGAGGCTGGGAAAACTAGTCTAGCTGTGTTACTAGATAGTTCTGGGTTCTGGGCTTCAGGTTCTTGGCTTGTGACTCATAAAAGAATTTAAGGACACACCATAGGATAGGCAACGGAGTAAAGAGTTGATTAGAAACAAGAAAGGGGAGCGGATGTGGCTCAAGCGGTTGAGTGCCTGCTTCCCACACGGGAGATCGCAGGTTTGGTTCCTGGGCCTCCTAAAAACATAAAAAAAAAACAAGCAAACAAATGGAAAAAAAAAACAATTCAGGAGAGCTGATGTGGCTCAGTGGTTGAGCACTGGCTTCCCAAATATAAGGTCCTGAGTTCAATCCCCTACCCCTATACCTCAAAAAAAAGAAAGAAAAAGAAATGTACACAGTCCAAGGCATGGACTGCGGGCGTACTACAGGGTGAGTGGCACATGTGGGGCCCCAGGTCAGGTCTTTTTAAAGTCTTCCCTTCTCCCCCTTTATAATGTTGGGGGCAGAATCCCAGCTGTTTGCTGTTCTGATTGGTTACCCCATCTGTCAGTTCTCAGGGCCCAATGGTGAAGCCTTTTGAGGGTATCTGGGCTTTCCCTCTCGTTCCAAATGAGATTCTCATTGTTGTGGTCTCATGAGATATCTCAGGGGGTTTCCAGGCTTCGTCTCACGACCATGTGGGTTGTCTGTCAACCATGTTGTCTGTCGACCTCAGTCATTGTCCCCTTTTCACTATACTAACCTGCCTCAACTCCCTCCTCAGAGAGTTTACACCCTTAGTCTTAAAGGGGTGCTGAAGGGCAATGGTCATTCTTCTGTAGCTACTTCCTGCTGGTTAGGGGTAGTAGGCCCTACCTGACAAGGTGTAAAACCCTCTGGCTATTCTATTGCAGTGAGGGAAAACGAGTCTAGCACCCTGTGAAATCCCTGCATGACTAATAAGACATTGATTCTGTAAGAAATAAGCTTAATTAGAATTTTGAAGGTACATGGTCCTATTAAAAGGATAAAGAAGATGGTGGCAAGCAGGCCCAAAAAGGGGGCCAGCCATGACACACTGAACCGTGAGAGTGAGAAAGGCCAGGTGCCTTTAGAGGCTGCACCATCCCAAAGTTAATGGGAAACAGCATTCTTCCTTAAGTTCTTTTATGCTGTTTGTTAACTCTACAGAGAGATTGTGGTAGACCTGCTGGGTTTGGTATAAATTGCCAACCCCAGTTGCCATGTGGTGGCTATTCTTAGGACAGCTAGGAGAAGTATGAAGAGAGGCACTCTCCTAGACATAAGCCACAAAGACAGTATAGGCAAGAGCAAGACAGGCATGACAAGAAAAATAAAGACAGTACTTAAGAAAACCATTCTTTTATCTTATAGGCACATTCATTAACTACTTAGAAAATGAATTAAATTTACCAAGACTTTTAACATGTTCAATATCCCTCTGCCTATGATCTATTAATAGAATAGAAGAGCTATGGTAGTACTTCATACTAACCAGTGAACAAATTACTCTTTGAGCTGCAATTAATGATCTAAGCTCCAGGTTTGCAGTACCATACATGTTATCTCTCCATGGGAGCAGGCCATAATACCAATTGTTTTGGTTTAAGTTTTACTCATAGTACTCTGGTAATTTGCTCCACTTGGTATGTCCTTCACACAGCCAGCATGCTGCAGCACTGTTGATCCTAGAGAGAGACTAGGAAGGTAAGGCTCCAGTGCTTCACCTGCCTGGTGCATAGCACCAGAGTTAAGATCTACCAAGAGGGTATTTTTATTGCCTCTACCAGCTTTCCTTGAAATAAGGCTGTGTTTCTACATTCTGCCTCTGAGTAATTTCCCTGAGCTTATTTAAAATTGACTGGTTTGGTAGTACATTTCCTCATCCCGTTAAGGAGACATGACCATGTGGTCTCTGGCCCTCAGATCTGTCTGTCCTCTCCTCCCTTAGGCAGGTTTAACTGGAATTCAGGGTCCCATGCAGAGCCTCCTCTCAGCCATACTGCAGCCATGTGGTGTGGGAGGAAGAGATTAGCTTCTTTCTCTTTAGACTGTCAGTAGGCAGGTTGTCCCAATTAGAAGCCGCCCATTTTCCTGGGAGAGGATAAACATGCTCGTCAGTCTGGGTGGCGTCCCACCGGTAGACCTGGTTGAACAGATTGCTCGCAAAGCCAACGATCTGGAGGTCAGGAGCCCTGCTTGCTGTCCCCACATTCCAGGGATCAGGAACTGTATGTTTCTGGGCATCTTCAGTGCCTTAAAGGTCTTTGGAGACATCTGGGTCCAGTTCCCAGAACTTAGCTCCCAAACCAGGCTTTCCTGCTAGGAAAGGGACTGGCTAGGGACCTTTCTTTTGCCTACTTTACAGAGGTCTTAGGAGATAGCCATGAGTGAGCTTATCTCATGGCCACTCCCAGGGACCGAGTTATGCAGTTATACCTCACGTTAAGAGGCATGTTAAAAATAGTATGCAAACTTTTAAATTTTCATCTGTAATAAATACACATCTGGGAAAAAAAAAAAAAAAAAAAAAAAAAAAACAGAGGCTGTTCTGAGGCTTCGAGACAAACAGCCTCAGGGACCCTGGAGGTAATGGATTAAAAGGAACTTAAGGGCCTCCCAGGAGCTGAGTAAGGAATGAACCTCCCAGCACAGCCTAGGGTGAGAGTCTTACCATATGGGAGACCCTGGGTTCGATTCCCAGGGCCTCCTGGTGAAGGCAAGCCAGCCTGCACAGTGTGGTGAGGTGACACAGCAAGATGACTCAACGAAGGGAGACAAGCAGACACAGAAAAACACACAGCAAATGGACACAGCGAGCACAAGCAGCAAGGGGGCGATAAATAAATAAAATCTTAAAAAAAAATAACTTACCAGGCTCTGGTGGGGGTTGGGGAGCACCACTTGCCTCTCGTCTCCTGGCTGGCTCACCAAATAATGTTACCAAATGGTTCTTGGTTCTGGGCTTCTAGATTCTTGTCTTAAATTCTTTTGAATTTAAGGACATGCCATAGGGATAGAACAAGGGAGTTAAGAGTTTATTGAGAAACAAGAAAAGCACATGGTCCAAAGCATGGACTGTGGGCATACTGCAGGGTGAATGGCATGCACAGGGCCCCTGGTCAGGGCTTTTTAAAGTCTTTCCTCCTCCCCTTTCATAATGTTGGGGGCAGAGCTCCAGCTGTTTGCTGTTCTGATTGGTTGCCTCACCTGTCAGCTCTCAGGGGCCAATGGTGAGGTCTTTTGAGTGTATCCAGAGCTTTCCGTCTTGTTCCAGATGAGATTCTCATGGCCAGGGTCTTGCGAGATCCCTCAGGAGGTTTCTGGGCGAGATCTCAGAGCCATGTGGTTTGGCGGCCATGTTGTCTGCCAGCCATTTCGTCTTCTGGCCTCAGCTGTCTTCCCCCTTTCACTATACTTTCCTGCCTCAGCTATATGCCCAGGAAGAAAAGAACATGGACTTGGGTTAGCAGCTAGCAATTTCAACCACGATAACTTTTATTTCCTTTGTCCATTCACCATTTCCATGTTTGATAGCTTGCAAAATTGGGCAGTTACCTGTTAAGAATTCTTTAACAATGGAAATAACCATTGCCTCATTTATCCAAACAGTAAAATACTACATGGTCTAAATTGTAGGTTCTCACATAGAAGTTAATTTTTCAAGTAACACAAACCAATAAAAGTACTTAACATTAAAGTTCTATAAAAGCATATACCTGACTTCTAAAGCTGCCATCTGACCCACTTGGAAATAAGAACTTCTTCACAGCAGTTGAAAATTGTCCTAGGAATTTTTAAAATTTTCTTTCTGGATCACTCATGGACTGTGACTGTGAAGATTTAAAGGGTAGCGTCAAGACCCTGTGTTGTTAGAGAGTGCTCTGTTGACTTTGGCATGGCAAAAGGACTTGGGAGCAGAAAGGTGTGCTGTCAGTGGAAACTAATTTACACCCTGTGCTGGGGAACTCAGGGCTGCATGTTTGGAGTTGTTTTTCCTTTGAGTGAAGGATTCCTGGGAAGGTTGTTCAGGCATGTCCCAGCTGGTGAGATGCTGTCATCTTTTCCTTCTCCCTTTATAGCATATAGCATATACTGTTGTAAACAGGCTTGACTTTTTTAATTATTACTCATTGTATGTGGGAACAATGTATGTCAACGACGTACATATGGCTCCTAAGAGTATAACCCCAAACGGCAACAACCAAACACAGCACCAAGTAGAAAATTTATCCATATAGATCTTTTTTCTGATAAAAGTAAAGAAGGAAGTATGTTACTTGTGTGGAAAGTAAGCTGAAAGTATGTTAAAATGCATGCATTCATGAAGCACTTGACAGCTCAGTAGTGAAGCCCTTAAGATACTTTCCCACATATTTGTACAAAAGTTGGTATAAACCAGAAACTGGTTGGTTTATCACCTATTTGGTGATATTCAGAGGCCAGTTGAGGGGACTACAAGTAAATGTTTTTCAGGATAATCTTCAGATTTTCAAGACCATTAATTTTACCTTTTAGTAGATGATAGCTTAAAAAAATTCTAAAGAAGTAATTAAAGTCCCTCTCGTTGTAAGAGTCTGACATTGGTCATGTGTGAGGGTTCTGGTTAATAGTGGTGACAAATGTGGATGCAGAGCCACATAAAAAATCCGCCCTACTTTAGGCAGCAATTCTGGGCAGCAGGGGTTAACAGTCATAAATACCTCTTCTCAGAGACAGCCACCCCGTGTGCACTGTCATCAACCAAGCATGTAAATGAGTATTTCTATTGGTTGTAACTAGGCATATGATATTTTATGGTCCATGACACTAAATTGTTGTCACTGTCCTAAAAAGAATTCTTGGCTTTCATCGCAAGCGTTAAGTATTCAGAATAAATATGGGTAGTTGTATGTGTTTTCTGTGAAGGAAAAAGACCAGCAGCTGCTCAATTTATTTTAAGAGTTTCCAAAGTGACAACATTAGCCGAAAGTTGGCGGTTAAATGAAGCCTGCTAAGGATTTAGAGGGTTAGTACTCAGTAAGTCAGCAAATATTACTGAGTCTCTCGAAGTACACCATGACATTTTTCTTAAGCAGTGTGAGAGCTGAGGAAGCTTTAGGTTGAGGGAGGAAGAAACTTGAGCACTGTTACTGTTTGGAAGGAAACACAAAGGTAAGAAGAGAAAAAATCAAAATAGGTAGGGAATTTTTTTCTCCCATTTTAGGCCTGAAGCACTCTTTGCTTTTCTCAGTCCCATCCAATGCTTTAACTTGCCTGAATCTCCTTTGAGGTTTTGTTCAAATTGATATTCACTCTCCTAAGCATGTGGGGTTCTTGTACAACTTAATGCCTCTGGACATAGTGTTTCTACTAGTTAGAAATGCTCTTGCCCCACCACAGCTCTTTATCTCTCACTTCCTCATCCTCCTTGGGGGTAGTTCAGAGGAGTTCTCCTCAGTGAACTGTGAAGCAGCCTTCTGTTTCTCCTATTACAGAGGTAATTGCTTTGTCCTTATCTCTTTTTTTTTATTTATTTTATTTTTTTATTTTACCAGGAGGCCCCGGGGATCGAACCCAGGTCCCTCCATATGGCAGACAGATGCCCAACCATTTGAGCCACATCCGCCCCCTGTCCTTATCTCTTTTACATCCTAGTAAGTTAAAACATTTAGCACCTCATAGTTATAGTGCATAGTTTATCTCTGCTTCCCGATTAGATTATGAGATCCTTGACGGCAGAGATTTTATTTCATTTTTTAGGTTCGTATCCCTTGTGCCTGGCCCAGTGTCCAGCACAGTAGCAAATAATCAATGAATATTAATTGTGTGGTCCTTTGAGATCCAAGGACCTATCATTTTTAACATACAGACTCATGCTGCTATTCACTTCTTACTGTTTGCTCCTAATTGAGTGAAAATTGAATGTAGATGGCCTGTGAGAATTATTCATTTAACGTGGATAATTTTCACCAGGAGCAGTTAGATTTAAGAAATATTAAACCAAAAAAGTAGAATGTATTTTCTTGTTTTCCTGGAACTTTAACCCACTTGGGTTGACTACACACACATCCATTTCACTTATTCTTATTTCACCAAATGCATAGTGAGTGCTAAACATGTGGCTGGAGCTATGCCAGGCACTGGATATCAAGATGCAAACTCCATGGTGCCTACACTTAACACTTAAATACCAATACAGGGAAGCAGAGGTGGCTCAGTGGCTGAGCGCCTGCTTCCCAGGTACAAGGTCCTGGGTTCAATCCCCCGTACTTCCTAAAGCAAAACAAAACAAAACCTGTTAGAGCTAATAAATATCAGCAAAGTCGCACAAAAGTCTGTTGTATTTCTATATCATAGCAACAAACAACCTAAAAAGGAAATTAATAAAACAGTTTTTAAAAATACCAATACAGTACACAATGTGATTCAGAAACAAAATAAATAAGGTAAATTTCAATAAGCAGAGGGAAGTGGAAGGGATATAGAGGAGAGGATAACAGCATAAGTAAAAGTTAGGAGGTAAAAATTAGTATAGAATTTACAAGGGGCGATGAGGAGACTGATAAGCATGAAGCTTTTATAGTTATTTTAGGGCCACGTAAAAGTTGTGAATACTAATTTTCCTTTGTGTTGCAAGGATTTGAGAGCCATGAGAGACCATTTGACAAGGGAGTAATATTCAACTGAACCTAACTCAACACTTTTTGATTTCCAGTGTGTATAAGGTACTGTGTACAATAGGACACATTCAGAGATTTTTTTTTTTTTTTTTTTTTAGAAAAGATTTAGCTTTTCAAGAGCTCACAGTCCAGTGGGAAAAACAGAACACAAAACTGTTATATACTGCAGTAAGCCCATGAATATATAAAAGGACACATATTAATTCATTTTGAGAAGATCTGGGAAGACTTCATGGAAGAGATGGAATTTTGAGCTAGTTATATTAAAGACTGAGTAGATGCATAGGATGAACCACATTTCCAGTAGGTTTAACATAAAGCATATAAGCAGGCTGAAGAATTTAGGCCTTTGTAATAAGGAACAACCGAAAGCTTTTGAACAAGGAACTGAAAAAAAAAGAGACTTGTTTCTTAGTTCTTTAAGCATTGTATTATTATGTATTCTGGGTCTAACGAGGGCAATATTGGAAGTGTTTTAGGGTCTAGTTCTTCGGTTTTTTCCCTGCTGGTTCTTGCTCATGGTGCCTTATTTCCATGTGTGCTTAGTGATTTTACTTTATTTTATTTTTTACTGTAAGCCGCTCATATTCCTTGGAAAATTGTTTGCAGAGGCCTAGAATGAAGGTGCCTTCTTCCAGAGAGAATTTGTTTCTGTCAGGTGTCAAGACACTACCTTTTGGGGACAATTTTAAACTAATTCAAGGACTGAGGGTTTTCCTTGTTGTTGTTGTTGTTATCATATTGATGATGGGAATTTGGGCTGTAAATCTGCAAAAGGGTTACTTGTAGTTTTAACTTCTCAGGACTGTTTTTCCCTCTTGCTTTTCTGAAAGGTAACTTCCTTTGTGGTCCCCTAGTTGTATAGCTGTGGAGCAGTTTTAACCTCTGGTTTGCCCTTACTCTGAGGGCCCTTTATGGATAAGGGTCTGTAATTAGACGCCTTGCCTTAGACCAGCCTTGGGGTTTGTCTTTTGTCTCTTGTTTTTATGAGCTACAGCTTATGGAAAATTCCTTCAGGTTAAAGCAGCTTTAAGTACTTTGCTTCCCACTTTGTGTTTCTACTTTTATGTAAATTCCCGTTTAATCCTTACTTCTTGCCACTATTTCAATATTTTAAGAAAATGATTTTTATAATTTATCATGTATTTTTAATTGATTTTGGTGAAGCATCAAGATAGAAGTGGAAGTTTCTGAAAATAGAGGAAAGTTAGAAAATTATGATAGTACAAATGACAGGTAATAGAGATCTGCACCAGGGCACCTGGAATAGAATAAAGGCAATAATATATTCAGTTCTGGACTTGTGTTTGAGATGCTGGTGGGCATCTGTGACAGTTTGAATTTTGTGACTCCCAAAAAGCAAAATAATATGTTTTAAACTAATCCATTCCTGTGGGTGTGAGATCCATTTGACTGGATTACGTCTGTGGGGCGTGATTCATGTTGACTTTCGCCCTCTTGCTGGGTCTGATATAAAGGGAGAGACAGACTTACACAGACACAGGAAAAAGGCACCTGCCATGTTTGATTCTGCCATGTGAGAGAAAAGAAACCAGTTTTACCCACAGCTGAGCTGCAAGGACAGAAGTCCTAAGAGACAAGCCCTATGCCAGGAGAGAGAGGACTACAGGATCACTTAAACAGGAAGCCCCAAAAGACTAGGCCCAGGGAGCAGCTCCAGAGGAGATAGTGAGCCCAGTGGGGAAGACTGAAACCTCACAGAGCTCGGCGGCCATCTTGCTTCACCACGTGGCAACACACCAGGATCAACAGTAGCTGACTGTGGTGAGATAGCACCTCTGCTGATGCCACGATTTGGACATTTCATGGCCTTGGAACTGTAAGCTTTTACTTCAAATAAATACCTTTTATAAAAGTCAACACAGTTCTGGTACTTTGCATTGGCAGCCCTTTGGCAAACTAAAACAGCATCCCAGTGGACATGTCCAATAAATAGTTGGAAAGATGTTCCTGGAACTCAAAAGAAAGGTTAAGAGTAAAGACATAATTTACCTATCCACCTAGGGAGAATGATTAAGGCCCAAGAGAGGCAGAAATACACCAGGGAGAGTCTGTAGAACGAGAAGAGCTAAAGGCAGGCACTTGAGGGTTGTATGTATTTAAGGATCAGGCCCTGAAAAAGTGAGCTCAGTGAACAAAACTAGGAAGGATCAATCATTCAGAAAATTAGAAAGAGTGCCTGGAGAACAGAGGGTGTTGGCAAACAATGGATGTTTGTCTCTGAGGAAGGCAAGGTTCATCCTTAAGGTGGCTGAAGATTAAGCAGGAGGAGGCTATTGGATTTGGTGTTTCTCTGATCACCGAGGACCTTTTCAGACCAGTTGTTGTACAATGGAAGGGGACGACGTAAGATGGTAGGAGGTCAAGAAGAGCAAGGTAAGGGAGTATGTGAAGACAGTGAGTGTACAGACTATTGTGATGATTAGTCTCATGTGTCAACTCGGCCAGGTAATTGTGCCCAGTTGTTTGGTCCAGCAAGCACTGGGCTAACTGTAATACAAGGACATTTATGGGCTTTAGTCATCAGTGAGTTTACTGCATAGATGGCTGATTACATCTGCATCAACCAGGGAGATTGCTGTCAGCAATGAGTGATGCTTTATCCAATCAGTTGAACGCCTTAAAAGGGGAAGTGATTGCAGCACTCAGAGAGAATTTCCCAGCTCGTCTTTGGACAGCCAGCGTCTCCCAGAAACTCATCGAGGACCTTCATTGGACTTTCGTCGGAGCCCCTGGTTTGCAGCCTGCCTGTGGAACCTAGACTTGTGCATCCCCACGGTCACGTGAGAGACTCTTATAAAAATCTCATATTATTGACAGATATCTCCTGTTGATTCTGTTTCCCGAGAGGACCCTGACTAATACAACTGTGTTTTCGAAACGTTTGGTAATGAAAGGAAAGAGAAAAATTGGTACCTTAATCAAGAAGAGTCATTGGAAGATGGTTTTAGGATAAGAGAAATTCATAAGGAGCCCACTGACAAGAAGAAATGATTTGAGGATGTAAAATACAAGAAGGAAAAAAAAAAAAAAAAAAAGCAAAAGTATGGTAGTTGGCTGTGGGCCCTGGAGGAGACTGGCAGGAACGGAACCATGAATACAAGTTGGGACTTGGAGAGTATTTCAAGGGAATGAAAAAGTTTCCTCTCAAAAATCAGAAGTAGAGGTCAGGACATTTGAGGGATCATAGATCAGATGGCGGTCGACTAAGTAGAAGAGGTATTGAGAGACAAGGAGAGATTTGGGGACTTGAGGAGAATGGAAGAGGAGAGAAACATTTATTACAGTGAATCTTTTAAGGATTCAACTTTTTACAAAAAAAAAGTTGTGAGCAACTAGCAGAGACAGAAATGTCTTGGTTTGTGGTTCAGCTAAAATGAAAAGTAATGTGCCCTCACAGATCTTGGTCCTTTTCTAGTTCTCCCATACCTTTGCTGGGTTCAGGAAGCTCTCTTTCCTTTTCTCATACAGTAGCACTTACCTGTTTTCGAGTGGAATTGTGTGTGTTACTTGGAAGGGAAGGTTAATATCTTTATCTTCCTTTGTCATCGGTATAGGGAAGTATTTTTTTAGCCAAGGGTATTGAAAAATGTTTCTTGAATTGAGAAGAAACAGGAAATTGAGTATATTATGAAAGTTTCAAGGGGAAAAGAATATCTTCAGCTTTGAGTGTCAGTGTCAGAGGTGTGAAAAGAAGAAAACCAAATAAAAGTATCGGATGAATCCTACCTTACTCTGCCTGGTGAAGATCTGTTGAATGAGATAAGAAAGGTGGTTGCTATAGAACTGCTTTGAGAAGTTTCTTTGGCAATGAAGAAAAGGCCAAATGTCTGAAGTAGAACATCAAAGGGTTTGAAATATGTATTTCCATGAAGGAAAGAGAAGGGCATGAGTTGAGAGTGATCATGTTGACTGATGAGATACCTATCAATAAATGACTTTATAAAACTTTTTAAAACTGTTCTTGTTATTGGTGAGACAAAGACCAGACATTAATTCAGAGACAACTAACCTCAAACAGTGACCTGGAGCCAGTTAGGAGCTGAGCAAGGATTCCTCTTTGTCCCATCCTCACCTCCTTGGAAATACGTCAGTACAGACCATGAGTGAGAGATATCTAGGGTTTTCTCAGAATCCCTGCTATCTGTTTGCCATTTTGTGAAAGTGGTAAACTTCAGTTCATTTGTCAGGGCAGTGTGTACGTGAAAACACCTTCCCTGACTCCTTATGGTTCATGACAAACTCTGTCAAGTAGGAGCTGATAAGCAGGGAGATAGGCCAGGAGGACAAGGCTTGTGAAACAGAGAGTTTGGCAAAATGTCAGCAAGCAAGCATCCAGGATGGCACTCTGAGCCATGGCCGGGTGTCAGGGGAGAATACATTTCCAACACATTGCTGGTAGTGATCCAAGTTACGCTCGCTCTCCTGCCTGTTCGTGAGGATTTCCCATCTCCAGGGAGATGTCTGCAACAATTCTTCAGGGTAGTTTAGCGTGAAGACATTGTGTTATAAGCAAGTTATAGCCACAGTTAGGCCTCCTTGCTAAGTATTTAGGTTCAGAGTCAAATCCAAAGAAAACGTTTCCAACTATATTCATTTACCTGAAATTTTATAATGAAGAGTGTGTGTGTGTGTGTGTGTGTGTGTGTGTGTTCCTTTTTGCATGTGAAAACAAATGTGGGGGCGCATATGGCAACCATTTCCTTCTCTCCCAAGCAAAATTTTGTGTGTAAATATGGACACGCAAATTAGCCTTAGGCCTAAGAGTTGTGCTGAAGCCCGCCCCCTATGTCGACCTGCTGCCGTGTGTCCAGGCTCCCAGAAGGAATGCTGGGCCCAGCAGTGAGGGACCTCCCCAAAGGCAAGTCCATGGTTGGAATGCAGACGACAGAAAGGCTCATTGTCGCTGGAGTTCTTTAAGTCTGGATTTCTTTTCTTTTGAAAAGGTAATCTTTTTGAAAAACTAAATTGGAATTCATTTCCTATCTTACGCTTGAAGGCCCAAGTGGTGCATTTTTTCCCTCAAACTAATGACAGCTCCAAATAAAAATTCAAGCTTGTGGAAATTAAAAAGGGGATGATATGATGAAAATATCGATTTTATTGGAATCATAGAAATAGCCTTCTTCTTTCTGAGTTAGTGCTCTCTTGTGACATTGTGCCCAACACTTTCCTAGCTAAGCAAGGGATATAAAAGAAGGCTTGTTAAGATCCTCCTCTCCAGTCTCACAATAAGTCCGGTACAATCTACTTAGGGCAAAACAATGAAGAGACATGGCATAATCAGACGTAATTTAAGTGGTTCAAATAGTACATATATTATTTTGACTCCCCTACCCCAAAAACAAACCATCCTTTCAGCATTTTAAAAGATATTATGGAGAAGTGGATGTGGCTCAAACAGTTGGGCACCCACCTACTACACGGGAGGTCCCAGGTTCAGTTCCCAGTGCCTCTTAAAGAAGAGCAAGACAGCAAACTGACACAATGGGATGGCACAGCAAGCTGACGCAAAAAGATGACACAACGAGATGATGCAATGAGGAGACACAATGAGGAAACACAATGAGAGACTCAAAAAGCAGGGAGCAGACGTGGCTCAAGCGATTGTGTGCCTCCCTCCCACACGGAAGGTCCTGGGTTCAGTTCCCAGTGCCTCCTGAAAAAAGAAGATGAGCAGGCAGAGAGCACACAACCAACAGACACAGAGAGTGGACCGCGAGTGCAAACAGTGAGGGGGAGGGGAAATAAATAAAGTCAATCTTTTTTAAAAACTAAAAAAAAAAAAGATTTTATGACTGAATATTTTAGGTATCAGGAACCTTTCCCCTTTCTGAGCTCCACCTCATGGAGCCTCCTGCCATCTCCCACGGTGACCCTGAGCCTGGAGTAAGGTGTGGGATGGAAGAAGCTCAAGGATGCGGTACAGAAACCACCACATCACAGTGAATTCTGAGCTCAGAACAGAGAGTGTGCGATGAAGCACCCTCCCTAGAAAGTGTGCTTAGAGACTATCAGGAATAGGTTTTGCCATGACTTTTGAGAAATTCCAAACCAGTCCAGTCTCAGAAAGCACATGATACCAAGAACACTTAAGAGTAAAGGTTAGTTCTAGGTCAGCCTAAAATTCTGGCTGAATTTGGGAATCATCAGTGTGAAGACCACAAATCAAAAGTCTGAGAACCAATCATCAGTCTCCTTCTAGGAGCTTAGGATTTGAGAGTTGGGGAAATTGAGATTATTTGACTCTAGTTCCTGAGATTTTTCACTAAGAACTCACATTTCAGATCCCCCAATTTATGTACCAAAGAATCAAATTTGTCACCAATCTTGTAACAGTGAGGGTGGAAATTCATTAGGTAAGATCATAGATGGTCTGTCTCGGGTAAATATACTATTTGGGGGAGATGTTGAACCCTAACCACACTGGGAGTTCTGATTTAAAATGGTGCCTGTACTTCATCGACCTGGAAACTCAAGGCTCGTGGGCGTCAAGGGCTCAGAAGGTCCTCGGCTGTTCTGCAGCAGAGCTGGTGGTAGAGGCCAGGCCTCCGGGTTCCCAGAATCGGGCCAGTTTCTTGGCGCCAGCGGCTCTCCAGTGCTGCTCCCCAGAACTCCGGGCTGAAAGTGAGCAGTGACGCGCCTTCCCAAATTGGGGTAGACTTTTCTCAATGAATTTTTCATCTTTTCCTGATTGCTTTCACTTTTCTCCTCAATAGGAACAAGATGAATGAGCAAATGTGAACATTAATTTTAAATCTTAGCCACAGACTTTGCCAGGGTGTTTTTTTCACGGATGTGAGCTCGTGCTTCAATACTGCAGACAAACAGCGTCATCTTTTTCCTATAGCAGACTTGCTCTACAGTCATGTGATAGAATTAAATATAATAACATGCATTAACAGCCATGGCAAACACGGTGTTACACCAATTCTAAGAGACAACAATAGGGAGGTATAGAGGGCATGGGGTTTTTACAAGGTGTTAATAATTGGGTGGGTTGCGGGGGGGAAGTATACCAAATGTAAGCTATGGGCTAGAGTTAGTAATAATATTTTGATGATGCTCTTTCATATCTTGTAACAAATGTTTCACAACAACGCAAGGTGGTGGTGGTGGGGCCCTGTGTGATATGAATGTTTGTTTTGTAAGTTCACAAATTTTATTATATACTTGTTTATGTACGTTCATGTGTGAATGATAAATTTTAATAAAATTTTATTAAAATTTAAAAACAGGATAAACAAAAGAAACAAAAATAATGTGCAGGGGGGCAGATGTGGCTCAAATGGTTGGGTGTCCGTCTCCCATATGGAGAGACCTGGGTTCGATCCCCGGCACCTCCCGGTAAAAATAAAGAAAAATATAGGAGATGCGTGGGCATGCCACCAGGCCCCGTGAACGGGTGAGCCCCCGGACCCCGCATGTGGGTGAGCTGCCAGGCCCCACCGAGCCACACAGCAAGATGATGCCACAACAGGAGAGTGACACAAAGGAGAGCCAAGATGAGACATATCGAAAAACCAGGAATTAAGGTGGCGCAGGCGGTAGGAAGCCTCTTTCCCACATCAGAGGTTCCCAGGATCAAATCCCAGAGAAGAGCGGGCAGGAAACAGACACAGAGAATTTCCCAGAGAATGGACACAAAAACAGCAAAAGCAGGGGGGTAGCAGAGAGGGTATAAAAATGGATAAAAGTAAATAAATAAATAAATAAAATAAATCTTTCCAAAACAATGTATAATAAGTCACCATTTCCATGTGCTCGAAAACCTAATCCAGTTTGAGTCCCTTAAATCAAGCTGTGTTATCAGGCACTTGCAGGCTCACTGGGGTTTCAACCAATAGACATGGTAGAAAGTATATTGGTAATTTGTACTCTCCCTACTTCCAAGAAGGATTTGACACTTCTGTCAACAGTAGTTCATCCAAGCCAGTCTGTCCAAAGTAACAGAGCATAATGCACTTTGGGAATTTCATAAGCTGAACATTATTTCCACATTGGTCGCCATGGTGACCACAAGCAGAATTGACCAAATGGTAACAGGACAGGGAGAGGCGGTGCTTTCTGTAGAATTTGATCTGTGCATTATAAGGATCAAAGTGTTGAGTGCGAAGACTGGTTGCAGCACCTTAGCACGGTGCCTTACAAATACTAGGGCTTCAGTCATATTAGCACAGTAAGCAAAGGAAGGTACTGACCATTTTCAGTGGCCAAATGAGAAATAATATTACGTGATAGGATAGCCTGAATGCTTATATTACCCTTCTTTGGAAAGAGCTCTGATCCTTTTTTAGAGCAAGCCTTGGGAACAAACTGTAGCTATTTAATCAGCAAGGGTACTTTCTTCTGGGAAAATAGCTCATTCTTAATTTCTCAGTTGAGTTAGACGGGCACTAATTGCAATAGCATTAAAACCTTGAAAACGGCTTTGTTCGGCTTTTTGATTCAGGTTTCCCTTTGGAGTGTGGGTGATGTGTTTATTTGACATAATAAATACCACCATCCGCTTTGTTCCAGGAACCCAAAGGCTGTGTGCTTGGCCAAGGAATTTCTCATTTGTTTATATGTGAGGAAACACTGGTCTGTTTTATTAGATGGGCCTCGGCAGCTTCTTTCTTAAATAGGGAATGCGGAGAGCTGTTCTTTCCCCAAACACATCTGAGTGGAGAGAAGAAAACGCCCTTCAGCCCTCCACATGCCTGGCTGACTCCAGCTCCGGAGAGCAAAGGGAATTCACTGAAAGCTGCGTGCTCTTCATTTAGCACTGCCTATCCTTGCCTTCTCGGCATTTCCATTTAAGCCTGTTACATTTTTTTTTTTAATATGGTATGGAGAATTTGGCACAGATTGGGGGAAATTTTAAACAACAAAAACACTCTATCTATCAGCCAAATCTAAATGCCAGAACACTGAGGAATACCGTAACAGCCTGGAATTTCGTGGGTTTTTTTTGCTTTTTTTGAAAAAAAAAATACATACCCTGCCATATGAGGAGGGCAATTGTGTGAAATACATGGTTTGCAGTGACTTAGAGCGTATGCAACATAGCAGTCTTTGCAAACAGCTGAAAACTCGCTGGTGCACTTAGGATTTCCAAAAGGTACTCCTTAAATGGGCATAACTGATGGGTGATTGGCTAGTGAGCCACAGAGCAGGCTGAGTCAGAGTGACCTGCTGAAGCCAGCAGTGTGCGTGTGTGTGTATGTGCGTGTGTGCGTGTGTGTGGACGGGGGAGCTGCGGGCAAGGGGCGGGGTGAAAGGAGGCTGCAAGCTTAGCAGAATGTTTGAACAAGACAAAGAACAGTTCCAGCAACCAAATAAGGAAATCAGTGCTGAAGCATTTCAGAATAGAAGTGTGTCAGGGGTTTGAGGCAATCTGGGAGAGTAAAAATAAGCCAAGAAGAATGGCAAAGGATTTTTTTTTTACTGGATTATGCAAAATATACAGGGAAAACAGTGCCTCAGGTCTTTAAACCAGGGGTGAGAAATCCGAATTATATCTCTCCCTCTTTTCCGGCCTTTTGTAGACATGTGTCTGGAGAGAAGTTTAGAAACTCTTTTAGTGGCAGCTGAAATAACACACATTCTCTTGTTAAACATGGAAAACTACAAGTTGTACATTAGAAGCCTCGGAGCATTCCTTTTATGTGTAATTTATGAAACTTTTAGTCAAAGATGATGAAAGTTTCCAGGAATCAATAAAATCTTGAAACCCATTTCATACCCTGAATACTACTGCATCCTTGAGCAAAAAAAAAAAAAAAAAGAAAGAAAAACTTATCTCTTTAAAAATTAGCTAAATACCCTTTAGACATACTGTCCAATTTAAATTTGTTGGTAGTTACTAAAGATGGCAGAGTGGAGACAAATTATGCAGAGAAACTCTCAGGGCCTATTTTAATCTTCTCAACCCCACCTCTTAAACTCTCCAAAGTGGTAAATAATATTGGTTCCTAACAATATGTATTAACATTTACTTTACTTAAATACTATTTTGGTAGTGTACATGGTGGATGACAGAGATTTGGAAGACGAATATAAGGATGCCTCTAAACATGGCTAGAAACAACTTTTTGTGCCACGAAACCAACACAGAGAGATTATTGTGATTAACCAAGTAATCCATCTACTTATGTCCACAGCTAGGACTGAATACAGAACATTCATCCCGGGTCAGACCTTTCAAATCTTTCACAGGAATTAAATTGTTGGCAGCTGTAAGGCAGGTAAGGGAATGAACCCACCCTCTTGCGCCCATCCCAGATGCACTGTGGGATGCACATTCCACACTAGACCCAGAGGCTGCTGGAACCCTGACTACGGTCCTCAGGAGGGCTCGGGTAGAGAGCTGACCTGCACACAAAAGAAGGGAATATCATGGAGCACAAAGACTGGCCGCTACATTTAGGTAACCTTAGAATATAGGACATAAAGGTTCCCAAAATAAACTCCCCCTTAAATCTAAATATAAACTTTCTTTAAGAAGCCACGTTTGTCATCCTTCTTCAGGAAGATGTCAGGCTTATGAGAAAATATTCATCATCATTAACACTCAAAGAATGGAAAATTTAAACAATGAGATACCAGGTTATAGCTGTAATATTTTTGGGGAAAAACAACTTTTTTATGACCAAGATGCTGCGTAGGAAGGCTTTATAAGTTGATCCAATTCTTTTTAATATGCAATTTTTAGCAATAGATGTCGAGTCATTTTAAAAAAAACAAATTTGACCTCAAAATCATACTTTTCAATATTTGCCTGAAGGAATAATTCAAAAGAGGGGGAAAAAATGTGTAAGCCTGAAAATGTTCACTGCAACAGTTTTTACAATTTCAAAATTAAAAAAAAAAAGACAAAACTAAACAAAAAAACTAGGAGCCAAAGAACACAGAAGGTCAATTCTCTTGTCCCAACTAATGGACTATGCCGCCACCACTAAAACCAGTAATGACCTAGGCTATGTGGGCAAAGACGTACATGATCAAGGACAGAATGCTGCCAGAAAGCTAGATTATAAGACTATGTGCTGTTTGTAAGCTGTGCTTTGAAGCCTGGAAGAGAACACAGAGAAACATTTTGTTGTGGCCTTTATAATTTTACGTTTTCGTGCTAAATATCTTTTTTGTAAATGGCAATGAAGAAGCTAAGAGGCAAGAGGCAGTTTTCTAGGTTAGAAAGAGCTGAGGCTTCAGGGTTTAGCTCTACAACAAGTATGTAAATCCCAAAGTTCTGTGTCTGTGGTTAATGATCATAGAGTAACAGATTCTGAGATTTAGATACCAGAGCTGCGCTAGGTGAAGTTTGCTGGGAGGGAAAAAACAAATGTGACCACAGAGGCTTCCAGACCATTTATCCATGATCCACCCACCATATCTCTGATTAATGTGGGGTTAGCAGGCGCTGGCAGAGTCAGCTAGGATTAAACACCCCTGGGAGTGCTCCAGTGTGAAGAGAAAGCATAGAGCACGGGGATCTCCACAGGCACTGAAGGGCACCTGGTAGCAACCCTTGACGTCGAGAGCTCAGGCCTGTAATCTCTGCTCTCCCTGGCTCCTCAGTGACCTGGAGCAGTTCATTTCATCTTTCCATGCTTCCAATTTTTTTAAGATTTTTTTTATTCTCCCCCGCCCTTGCTGCTTGTGCTCGCTGTCTGCTCTCTGTGTCCATTCGCTGCACCTTTCCTCTGTGTCTGCTTGTCTCCCTTTGTTGCGTCATCTTGCTGCACTAGCTCCCCCCGGGCGCGGGCCGTCAGCTCCCCTGGGAACCGAACCCAGGGCCTCCCATAAGGTAGACGGAGCTCAACCACTTGAGCCAGACCGCTTTCCTTGATGCTTCAATTTTAAAAATCCCTTTGCTGCTAAGAGTAATTATAAAGGCTGCCGAGGGATTAGAAAGTCCTTTGTATGGATCAGTTCATTTGAGTTATTCTAATAATAGGAAAAAACTTATTGAGACTTAGAACAGTGCACAAATTATTTGCATACCCAGGTGTCAAAAAGCAAGGGAGAAGCAAAGAAATAAATATGTCTTTATAGGATTTCTTATGATTTATAGTAATTAATAATTTTAGAATGTTAGATGCAGTCTCATCCAACGCCCTATTGTGCAGTTGAGAAAACTGAGACCCAGGGTTCAAAGTGAATTGTGCGAGATCTCACACGATGAGTTAACGGCAGGGCAGCTCCTTAGTGGAACATACTGTTTAATCTCTAATGGATGCTTTTCTCTCAGGGCTCAACTTCCTGGCCTCCCCTTCCTGCTTGCCTCCTGTGGTGAACTTAAGCAGCACTTCCAGGGGTCTGATTTTGACAGACTAAGAGAAGAAGCTTTAGGGAGTTCTTGACTTCGGCTAGGTGATCCCTTAATCATTTGGCTCATCTAGTTAGTTATTTACTAGTAAATACTTAGTGGCAAGGGTTGTGTTTGTCAGTAAGAAAATAGAAATCACTGAAGTTTTTTGGCAGCAGCATCCTGCACACTGTGCTGAGTACTTCACAGCATTTCATTCTGTCCTCACAACAATCCTGTAGGGTTTGTTCCCGTCTCACAGGGGAGGAAACTGAGGCACAGAGAGGTTAAATAACTTGCCCAAAGTCACACACCTAGCAAGTGTCAAGGTTGGTTTTCAGACCCCAAACATTTCTTGAACAGGAAATTGCCTTATTTCAGTGGACGTTCAGGGAGAGCTTTTGAGGATACACTTGTAGCCTAGGTAGATGACAATAAATTCTCTTGAAAATGATCAAAGCTGTAAGGCAGAAGGTCCACTTTCATTGAGAAAATGAAATGATGGGCCTCAAGAAGCCAGGTATGCACGTGGTAATTTGTCAGTTTGAATATAAAAATGACAGTTACAGAGGCAGCTCCAAAAATAACTTGGATAAAGAAAAACTGGGGGAACAGACCCCATGAATTTTGAAATATAAAACATCAATAAAGGAATTAATGTTACTATTCCTGTGAAGTGGGGATCTCTAGAACAGTTACTGAGTAATGAATGGCTCTTTCTCTGTATTTATTTTTTTTGGTTATGGCTCCTGACACACAAGGAGGAAAAAAGATTTGGCAAATCAAGTGCTCTGCTGGTCTGCAGCTTCCCAGCTTCAAGCACAGCAGACAGAAACCTGTGGCTGTCGTAACTGGGGGGAAGCAGGCTCTCACCTCTGATGCTGCTTTCTCGTGTTTTCAACTGCTCTGGGGCATGTAGTTGAATCTCCATGTCCAGGGATATTTTTCACATTGGCAAAGCCATGAATGTGCTTGGCCACAACACTCTAAGAAAAACACGATTAAAAGAGTCCGTTATTGTTGATGTTGTTATATGTGAAACTCATGGAATGTCAACATTAGGGTGTTAGAGTTTGTGAACATTGTACGCATCACACTCCTTTCCAGATCAAGGAAGTAATTTCTGAAAACAGCAATTCTCATGCCCGTCATTCTTAATGACATTGGGTATAGATAGAGAAGGAGATCAACAATAGCTCCTTTTAATAATGGCTCATCAGTCATTCTCATAAAGCCTTTTTTATTAACCTAATTGCTAGAATATACCTTTTTTCAAACCACAAAATGGAAAAGTGACTTAGCAGAGATTTAGGTTTATTAAAAATAACTGACCGTTGACTTCCAGTTTTCCCGGGTCTTCTCTGCCTCTACTTTCACCCTGCCTCCCCCATCTCAGTCCTCTGCCTCATTGGTTACCAGAGTTTTTGGTCATTCATCCCCTTTATATATTTTGCACATGTATGTATGTGCGTGTGTGTATGTATATATGAATATAAATTATGTATTGTGCATTATTGCATATATTAGGAAATATTAAAAAACATTTAAATGATGGGATGGATATAAGTATGAAAAGAAGTTCAGAGCTTCTCATATCTCAGGAGCTTGTCTTTGAAGACCATTGCTCTGTGTTGCCCCAACACCCGTTTGAAGGGTTGCTACCAAAGTCCTGCGCGTTCCAGGAGTGGGCTGGCTTTAGACCAGATCACAGAAGCATCCAGCTGGAGAGAGCCTTAGAGATCACACCATCCAACCCCTCCACTGAACAGATGAGGAGACTGACATTAAGGGACTTGTTCCCATTTAAGAGGATTCAAGACCTGACCTGATGAGACCTTTTGTTATATTTTAAATCTGAATATTGCATGGTAATAATGAACCAAGCGGAGAAGTTGCAAAGAGAGCTCTTTTGGGAGTAAAAGCATCAAGAGCTGAATGCTAAATTGGAATCATATACGCCCATGTTGCGGCATTTGAGCTGAGCCTAACTCATGCTTCAGACATGAAGTCCAGCTTCTAAGTACCTCAGGCATTTTTGTAAGGCCTTTTAAGGGCATTGGAATGATTTAACTATTGTGCTTCACCTACGCTCTAGTAATTCACTTTCAGTGGGCAGTTTTATTTTCCCAGATGTGCAGTCTGTTCACAAGGCAGCTATGAGTGATTAACTCATAAAAGAAGTGTCCAAATGAATGAACAACTGCAAAGCACCTGTTGTTAACAGCTGGAGTTTTTTCTCCTCACTTAGATTATAAAGTGGCTTAGCCTACCAGATTGTGCTTTCTTCTTCTTTTAAAAATTTGTGACACCTCCTGACTTCGGTTAATGCAGAATACAATAGTGAATAGAGCACAGTTGGCATAGCTTGTGTTTTTATCTGATGAAAGTGTCAAGGTTGGGTTCAGATAAACATCAGATATCTAAGATTAGGGCTGCCTCATGACTTTCAGGGGTGTGAGGCACTTTTGCCTTTGTGGGCTCTTTCCTCTGAAAAATTAAAAGTCAAAAATCGTTTTATAACTGTATTGGTACCAAGATGAATATAATCCAGTGTGCATTCTTTATTACACATTCGTCACTATTATATTCATTTCTATTCATTTTCCCTTCTGTCTTAAAAATAATTAAAATTGAAATCCTTTTGCAGCCCACTCTGAAGTTCTGTGGGCCCTGTGCCTCCTCTGCCTAAGAGTGTAGACCAAACCACAGCTGGCCTCAGACGCCACCACCCTCATTGTGGCAAAGGACAGGTCTCCCTTCTGTTTTCCCGATGATTCTCTCTGAGCAGGGGGCTCAAGGATCAGCACCCCTTTCTCCCCTAAGTAACACCACGTTACCAGAAAAGCCCAGTGGGTGCCCCCACCCAGCACTCTCTGCCGGGGCCTTTGGACCAGGGTAAGACAACCACAGGGCCATGACCAGACCCAAAATGAATTTCTCTGTGGTGCCAGAAGACTGTACCATTTGTTCTCTAAAATGGAGTCATCTTGGGAGGATAATTTTCATTTGCCGAACCAGTTTATCTGTTTCTGGGACACAAGGCTTTATTAAGTGCCATACATTAGGCAAGCAAACAATGGGACAATGGCACCAAAGTTATGTCCTGGTTCTACTTGTACCACCCACAAGGGAAGATGGAATAACCGTGCTGCCGCCTATAACCTATTGAACCAGATGCAACAATGCACTGGAGCAGGTGTAAACTTGTTGCCACTAAATTAATCTCTAAGGAGGCTTTTTGTAAAAATTGAAATAATGACTTGCAGAGGGCTTGGTTTTAGGACAGCAGTATTGACTGGAGCCATTGTGTATGGACGCCGTCTTTTTTTCCCCTTGCATTGACAACTTTGTTTTCAAATTTTACTTTATCAGTTTTGTTCAGAAATTACACTTTTAAAACTGGTGCTCTGAACTGTGAACTTCCCTCGGTGCAATCTCCTCTCTTTGAACTCTATCTGCACGCCACATTTCATTAGAATTCATTAAATGCTAGGAAAGACATGGCCATTTGAAGCCATTTATAGGACATCAGACTGAACCAAAGTGGAGTTTAAAGTGTCTCTTGATATAATGTCATCAATTGACTAAATTTTCTCAAAATCGGTTAACTCTTTTTAAAGTTACTAAAAACAGTAGTATACGGACATAAGAAGAATGTTCTTTGGAATGATGGGAACATTCTTTACATCTAGCAGAAACTTTAAGTTAACATCTTGCCTTTTTCTTGAAATCTAGTTCTTCATTGCATGGGTGGTGGCCTATTCCAACTCATATAATCAGCCCATAACAGACTCAACATTAAGTCAGTTGTTTTAACTGCCAGTCACATAAATTATGTATCAGACTCACATATCCTTTGATATGTTAATGATAGCAAAGATTTCTTCTTATGGGCCTTAGGGTCTACATTTAGGGGATTTTCTAGTTTCAAATGCATCTGTTAAATTTCCATTTTTAAAGAAAATTCCTTGGAATATTTGCTTTCCCCTTATTCTCTCGCTCTTCTCATTCCCCTTCCATATTGGCATCTGGATATGTTCATTTTATTTTGCCAAAGATATATACCACAGAATAATCTCAACAGTTCTCCTAGTAGCTGGATATCTTTGCTAGAAAACCTTTGATTTCAGCACCCAAGAAAATCACTATATCTTTCCCTAATAAGAAAAATAAAGTACTTCAGATAACATAACTCCATTAATTTTACCCAGAGGATTTGTTTATGGATCCAAGGGAATGCATGTTCAATTTTATGATGTGAAGGCCTTGGTAGAGGGAGGGCTTCAGGATGACAGGTTTATCCAAGGAGGAAAATAGCCCCGATGTCCTGGCTCCTGTGGACGTGGTCCCTGTGTCCTGAGTCCACAGTTTCCTCTGCATTTACATCACCATTCTGAGAAAGGCACTGCAGCACCCACTGCCGCTCCGTAGCTGGGGTGGTATTGCTTCCTGTGGTGCTCAGAGCAGCAGTGGAATGATGGCAGGTGTGGGTGTTTCTGGAGTGTCCAAAGGAATCCATACAAACTGCAAACACACACTTCCTTGTTTTGGTATCACCAGAGATAATAGTGTTAAGAGAATCAACTAAGGAAGTTATGCGTCATCTCACCCACAATTTCATGTATCGCCATCGGACTAACGTAAAATGTAAAAATACGTAATCCTCAACTGATTATGGCATATTTGTCTATTATCAATCTCTACATTTATAAAACACAGCTTTAAGTTTTCTTTATGCAGGATAAAGTTAAACTATCCAGGCGGCTGATTATAGTATTTCATCATTTACTCAGGAGAGTCCCTTAACAAGGCTAATTCTTCCTTTTAACTAGGCATTTTCAGTAATCCACGTGGAATCTGTGGATGATTCCATCAGAGCCAGCATAACTCATTTGATTTGGAAAAGGATACTCAATCATGAGTCAGATTTTTCAGTGGATCAAGCAGAACATGTTTAGAAGCTGTCTTAACCATTTCTGGACAAACAGACATTATTGTGCACAATAAAACTCTGCAATAATAAATTACTGATATACTTACCTGGCAGGGGAGATACATGACCACAACGGTGGTTTTCCCAGGGCGAGGCTTATCCATTGCAGTCCAGATGTGCTGACCCCTGCGATTTCCCCAGATGACGGAAACTCGACTGCATAATGTGTGGTAGCGGGGAACTGCGTTCACGCTCTCCCCCGAAAAATAAGTAAATAAATAAATAAATTACTGATGTACAAAACGAATGCCCTCGTGTCCTGGGATTGTTAATGAGCTTTCCACAAATATGTATTTTTCACTCCAAACTTACATTTCCTGGAATGACCATTAATTAAAAAGAGAGTTTGGGCTTAGCAATCCCTGCTCCTCCTCTTGCCATGTCTGTGGCCTCAGGTGAACTACCTGAGCTCGCTGTGCTCATGCTGTCCCCTGTGAAGAGCCCAGGAAACCCTGGTACTGGATCAGCAGAGATTTGAAGGGGCCGCGCGTGTGAATGGCGCATCTCTGCGATGGTAATATTATACTTCCTCGTCGGAGGTGGTCAGATAAAGTGGGAGAATGCAAGTGGAGTGATTGGCATGTTGCCAGCACAAAGTCCAGATCATTACTTTTTACACTGTTTCCTCACTAAATACTGTATTTTATAAAAATCCCTAAATACCATAAACGTACGCATTAAAAGGGAAAGAAATCACATCCCCACCTGCCATCTGCCAAACGCACTGTTAACCGCTGCACAGGCGTCCGCTTGATCTGCTCCGCAGTAGTCCAAGGTCAGGGCCTTTACCTCCATTTTACAGATGAGAAGACAGAGGGCAAGGAACTAGCCCGTGGCCAGGCCCTGCTGGCTCCAAAGCCCTTACTCTTTCAGAACACTCTTTCACTAGGTGGCCAGTTCGGGTCCTTTCTAGTTCTGCTTTGTGATTCCTGTGAGGTTATTTTGTAGGTTCGAGGCTCACTTTACTCTAGCAAACTCAGTCTGTTCTTTTGTTTATAATTTCATGCTCTTTCTTTACAGTCCCCAGCCTCAGGCCTTCTGCTTGCCATGTTCCCTCTCACATAGTATTTTATGTCCACTGGGTTCCAGTCGCATTTCTACAAGTACAAACAGTCCCATTTCTTTTTCTGTTACCCTCTCTACGTGCTCTTAATAAGGAGTTCTGTTTGTCGCTTCTTCTCGGCTTTTTGGCTAAGATCAACTGTAGAAGTTCTGTGAAAGCCATAGAGCCAGAAAGTCATCTTGGCCAACAGGACACATTAATTTGTTTTTGCGTTGAATGTATGAATTGTCCTTGGAGGTTTGCCCTTTCTCTCCTCCCCTAACAGTCTGTATTCATGATTAAATAATGTATGGGGTTTAGCCTCTTCAAATATCCACATTTTGATTTTCAAAGGCCTCTCACTTTTGCCAGTATAAGTTGGTAGTTGCTGATGGGAAACAACTGTGTTTCATGTAAAATGCTGCAATTAATTACGAAGAGTCCAAACTCAGAGTGGGCCGAGATTTCTTAAAGTGCTTATTTTTTTTAAAAGTGAGTAGAGTAAAAGCTGATTTAAGCATTCTACTCTTAGGAACATTTTCCAAAACATAATATTATGTTGGAACCATTATCAGTCAAAATCTATAATTGCTCTGCTGTTTTCTTAGTCTTATTCCTGTTTGTTGAGTATATTCAGGAGTCCTTGCAGAGTTCTACAATAGATGAGAGAGTCCATTCAGTCAAGATTGTGTACCTTACTAAAATGCTGCAAAAGCTAAGTCAACACGTTTTTAAAAATAATATCAAAGCACCAGAGTGAATGGAAATAGATTCTGATACTGAATTGATAGCAGAGCATCTGTTATATATAAGATCGATCGCCCTGGGGATTACATAACACCTTCTTGTAGAAAATGTGTCAATCGAGAGATTTCTCTGAAATTTCTAAGAAAGTCCCACAGATTTCTAAGACATGTCAGGTTTTGGTAATTTTCATTAAAGTATTATTTCAAGCAAAATGCCTGAAGCTATATTAACATCCTTTTACTGCTACATGTAAATAAAAGAAGTGAAAATACAGATTTTTGGCTTTCACATTTTATGTTAGAAAAGCATGACTGGGCATTGTAGAGTTGTGGTAGTTTCTCTAACACACATTTGCTAAGACGATATTTACTTGTTTTGCTAATACTATCCACTTTATAAAAGATTATTATCCATGCTGAGGATTCTTTTTTTTTTTTTTTTTATATTTTTTTTTTTTCCCCCCCCATTGTTTTGTGCTCACTGTCTGCTCTCTGTGTCCATTCGCTGTGTGTTCTTCTGTGTCTGCTTCTCTTCTCTTCAGGCGGCACCGGGAACCGATCCTGGGACCTTCTGAAGTAGAGAGAGATGCTCAATCTTTTGCACCACCTCAGAGCCCTGGTCTGCTGCATCTCTTATTGTCTCTCTTCTGTGTCCCTTTTTGTTGCATCATCTTGCTGTGCCAGCTTTCTGGGGGGCCAGCTCTCGGCATCGGCCAGCACTCCACGTAGGACAGCACTCCTGCTTGGCCCAGCACTCCACATGGGCCAGCTCGCCTTCACCCTGGACCTCCTATATGGTAGTCGGGAGCCCAGCCACTTGAGCCACATCTGCTCCCAATGCTGAGCGTTCTTGACATAGATAGTGTGTAGATCCTACCAGCAGTTATAGTTAATCTGTGATTTGGCTTCACAGCCAAGCCCTTCTTGATTCAATGAATTCCATTTGCTTTTAGTTGGTTTTTTGTTTTTTGGGGTTTTTTTTTTGAGTATGTTTCATCTTAACCATCTATGTTGCACTCTTTTCATTTGTGAGAGAGACTGAAGGAATGACTTTAAGGATTACCTTCACTCATCTTACCCCTCCTCCCCCAAACAAGTGGAAAATTGAGCACATTACTTCATCTCAAATTAGACTTGCATGTTTGAAGCCATAGTTCTAAGTTCTCAGTATGCTGAAGATGAAGCTAGAGATGGAAATCCTAAAGCACACCCTCTGCCAAACATGTCCAGCGCGGCCAGAGGAGATCTCGTAAGTGCAGCTCCTGAATTGAGTTATTACATATTTGTTCTCTACCTCTCTCCTCTTACCTTAAAACCATGGAAGTCTACATTTAGTTAAGGGAGAATGAAGGAAAAACACTCTAGAGAGAAGGCTGTTGATCAGAATCTTCAACGTGCAGAAAAGGATGTAGTTTCTCAGACTTGGCAGAAGTTCTTATCAGTGCTTCTCCTAGCACTAGTTTTAGCAACCGTGGAACTTGTCCAAGCTGATGGCTCTGATGAAACTGCACCTCCCACACTTCATGCATAAAAACTTTAAAAGTTAAAACACTAAATTATTCAGTGCTTTGCCCTAATGCTTTAAATCCTTCTGGATTTGAGCTCTGAAAGTGAAAAACTGGCCCACGTGATTTCTTCTTTCTCAGCAACTAAAGTAGGAATAGGGCAAGGGTAGAGTTGGCAGGCCACATGGGTCATTCTCGAGGGCACGGGGCGTGGATATGTTATCTCACAGCTAACCAACCCTCCAGTTGATCCCCTACACTCCTTCCCCTGGAGGGGAAATACTTGATGTGGTAGCAACTGGTGCTTATTTATTTTACTCTTTATGTGCTTCAGTTGAGAATGCATTCCTAAATCAAAAAATCACAACATTTAAGAACTGTAGCTTTAAAATTCATCAAAATTACCACTATTATTATACAAATAACAAAGCTCCAAAGTTCCAGTTAGTGGCAGAGACCAAACTCCCATCGTAGAGCTTCCTGCATCGTCATAGTGCAGCCGGCCGCCCCGGGAGGGGCCAGTGACGTCCCTGCTGCTGTCCTAATGGCCAGTTAACATGGGAACCAGCAAACGGACTTCAAAGACAGGCAAAGTGAACAATGACGTACTGAGGGGCTTCTTCCTCCCCAACTCTCAAAAATAAAAAAGATAAGGCCTTGTACTGGCAAGGCTTTGAGAAATGGGAGTTTAGAATGATTTAGCCATTCTGAAAAGAAATCTAAACGTTTTTCAAGATGTTAAACATATACCGTTTTTGATACAGTGATTCCATTTTTTAGGATCTCTGATAATTAAGAGAGTAGGTATGAACCAATGAGGTTTATCCGAGGCACGATTATTGCTAATTGAAAACTTTTCCCAAGTGCCAACTGGCAACACAACTGGAAAAAGACCTTGAATAAAAGGGGGAAACGGTAAAGACAAATGAGTTCAAGTGGCTAAGAGACTTCAAAGAGAGTCAGGAGGTCATCCCAGAGGTAACTCTTACGCACACCTCAGTAGGAGCTCATAGAACATCTTAGTGCCTATCACCCCACTCAGTGGGGTTCCTGAGAGCTCCAGAGACACCCTGGTCTTATATAAGGGGGGATAGCCCCAGAGACTGATGCCTTATCAGTGGGTTCTATTTTGGAATCTGTGCTCCTGAGAGTGACAGAATTAGACTCAAATAAGTCCTCCCTGCACATGGTTCACCAGTCCCTTCTATTCAAACCTACATGTGATGCTGGAGTTTCTTAGGTATACTTCCAGAGACTGGAGCCTCCCGCCTACCTATGTGCCGGGTGTGCATGAAATCTAGGTGGAGCTGCAACTCCTACCCTACAGCTCAATGGATTCATCCAAGTCACCTGGTGAGGAGACAACTATGGGAAATGGCAATCCCAGGGAATGGAGAGGGCCTGCATCTGCAGGCAGGATCATCCCACCCACCATATCCATGGGTTATAAGCCCTCTCTCACTTGGAGTTGGAGTGAACATCACCATCCCAGTCGCCTCTGGATTGGGGGAAGAACTATGGATTAGAGTGGACTTGATGGTATTCTCTTGCTCACATATGGTGATTCTTGCAATGCAAGAAATTATAACAATGAGGTGGAGCCAGTGGCCACTTGACAGTTTTTGGGTAGGGAGGGGATGAGCAGTTGAAATACAGGGGCTTCTTTGGGAGTTGGAGGTTGTCCTGAGTACTGTTGTGGCAATGGATGTAGGCCATTTTAAATCAGCACACACCACTCAGAACTGAGTGGGAGAGAGTGTGGTCTACAGTGTGAACTGTGGTCTATGGTTGGTGGCAAGGCTCCAGGATGTGTAGGTTCATTGGGGTTGGTGGGCCACGCTGTGGGAGATGTTTGTGTGGGATGTGGTGGGAGGTGTGGGGGGTGGGCAACATGGGAATCCCAGTGGGTTCCGTGTAATATTTTGGGTAATCTAAGCACCTCTTAAAATATATGTGTATATATATATATATAAATAACATTTTTGTAAGCAAATACACATATATGCATATATATTTATATATCATTTTACAAATGTTTGTATGTATTGTGAGAATTTTGATTTTTACCCATAATAAAAAAATAAAAAAAATAAAAAATAAAACAAAACAAAACAAAACAAAAAAAAAAAAAAAAAAAAAAAGATCTTTAGGAAAGGTGGATATAGGAGGGCTTAGGAGAAAGTCTCATTGCCTACATGAAGGCCATAAAACTGCCTTGCAAAAGTCTTATAGATTTTTTCACATTTGTCTTTAGTCCACTTGGAATTGATTTTTGTGAAAGGTGTGATGTTGGAATTCAATTTAATGCCTTTTGCCAATTCTTCCATAATCAAGTTGCTATAGATATGGGAGCACTTTTCTGGTATCTATTTTACCTCACTCATCAATCTGCCCAACCTTGTGCCAGTACCATACTATCCTAACTATCGCAGAGGACAAATCCAATTCCCTCCCTAACACCAGCTCCCCACCCCACCCCCACCCCCGGCTTTGGAAGTACCTTAGCTATTCTGAGTCACGTGTTCCTCCACTCAGCCTTTAGAATCAGATTGCCAAGTTCTATGTCAAAAAAATATAAACACTTATTTGGGTCTTTTTAAGTGGCTTTCAATGGCATTTTGTAATTTCCTCAAAAGAAAAAAGGAAGAAGAACAAATGTTATGTGGAGCCTTCTCTGACTTGAGCAGTCAACCAATGAAATGGGTGGCACTCAGCCTGGAAAGGCAAATCCTCCAGTGAGGACAAATTAAGTTAGTCTTTCTGTTTGTTCATTTCTATAAAACTCGCTGGCTCTCTCAGGCAATTCCTACCGAGCCTTCTGTCCATTGTTTCCTACCCGTTTGGCTTTCCCACGAGATTCTAAGCTCCTCAGGTCACTGACCACCATGGCAGCACCCAGACCTTCCCATGGATATGGTCACACAGCAGCTGTTCTAGAAATATCTATTTAGTCTCAAAGGTAACCATGATAATCAGCCTCGTATTCTGTTCATTTTAAACTTAAAATACTGCTACACGAAGCCACATGGTAATGGGATTTAAGGACCAAAGCGAATGAGAGTTGCAGATGTCAGACCTTTGTGAAAACAGGAGGAAAGTAGGCAGGAGTGGTTCCTTCAGGTCGGCAAAGATACGAGCTTGGGCTGTGAACCTGAAAGAACCAGAGACATACGGATCAAATTCTAAATATATAAACTGCTGAAAAGATGGGCTAAAAAAGCCTTTCATTATTGGGATGGCTCCACTTGAATGAAACGAATGAATGGAAGTATCACCATACATCATTTTGCTAGTCTTCTGTTACAGTACAGACATTGTTCACTTCCTCCTTTCACATCTGTTACTCTTCTCTATTCAAAAGGATATTCAAGGTAAAACTTCCCCAGATCCTAAGGGATCCGTGAGCTTTTAAATGCAATTACCAAATGTATTTCTGTGTGTGGGAGTTCCACAGGGGTCTTCTTAAAAGTTCTCACAGATATTTATATTTTATTTTTAGGTGCAGTCTGGATTCATTGAAGAAAAAGTGTGAGTTGTTGGCAGTGGAGAGTAAAGTAAATTATCTGACATCTCCCTACCTTAATTTTAACTTGTACTCTTTTTCTATATATATAGGGGTTATAGGAAACGAGGGGGGAAAGGAATATATTGTTTTTCTTGCTGTGAAAAAAGCAAAGGGACTGAAACACTTATTGAATGCCACTCACCTTTGGGGAAATACAAGGATTTCAGATTGGTGAATGGAAAATACATCTTTGTACATAACCATTTACTCTCAAACAATCTAGATTTATTCACTTTTATGGAAATGATGGTTAGCTTATTAATCCAAGATCGTGCTGATCGGAATCAACAGGTCGAAGCACGCCACAGGATGTCACTGAGATGGCTGGAAGGGTTGTATGGATGCTAGAAAGATAATGGATCTTCTTCTTCATCTCTGTAAGGCTTCTTATGGGTTTGTGATTCAGGAGGTCTGAGTCTCACTTTTCACTGTCTTTATTATGCCCAGGGAATAGAACCCTCACTTAGACAGGATTTCCTCAGTGCCAGGCACTGTTCTGCCATATGAACATTAACTCACTGACTCTTCACGACAGCCCTGTGGGGAATCTGGTATTGTGCCTCCACTTTTCAGATGAAGAAGCGAGGCAGAGCACTACATCGCAAGCCAAGGGCCCCGTGCTCACTCAGCGGTGGAGCTGGGGTTCAGACTCGGCAGTCGAGCTCCAGGTGCTGCCCACAATAAAGCCGTGGAGCGTCTCCGAGCACTTCGCTCTCCTACGTATAAAACCGGGACAGAGCACCTTCTGTTTATGTTCCTGTACTGTTTTACCATTAAAAACCTACTGTTTTCATCATTTAGGTGTATGTCTATGTTTCTGCACTTCTGTACTTTCTGTGCTACACCTTAAGATATCCTGCCATATTCAAGAACTTTTCACGTGTATATTTTCTTTTTCTCATGTCAGTTTATAAACTCTTTTAGAATGGGTGGGTACCATTTTTTTTCTTGCCATGAAATGCCTAGGACAGTGCTAATCATTTAATAAATACTTGTCAACACTTACACATCAAACAACAAAAACCAACAACAAAACACAATCTACTAACATCCATTAACTAGGAATATTTCTGTAAATTCTACTCTGGTTTATTGGCTTAAAGGAAATTTCTACTAGATATTCCTTCTCTGAGCAACTTACGTTGACTGACTCTTCATCTATATGAACTCAAATGCCTTTTCTCTACCCTGCTTGCAAATGCCACATATCACAAAGGATATATCACAGACTATAATTACTTAAACATCTATGAGTGTCCAACAGGTAAGTAAAGGCTGATATAGGGCCTGGTTATGACCACAAGACATACTCAGTAATTAGAAATGACTTTACAGTTTAACAGTGTAGGGGGTGGTGGGCCACACTTGTGGGAGATGTTTGTGTGGGATGTGGTGGGAGGTGTGGGAGGTGGGCAACATGGGAATCCCAGTGGGTTCCATGTAATATTTTAGGTAATCTAAGCACCTCTTAAAATATATTTATATATATATAAATAACATTTTTGTAAGCAAATGCACATATATGCATATATATTTATATATCATTTACAAATACTGGTATGTATTGTGAAAATTTTGATTTTTACCCACAATAAAAAAAAAAAAAAAAGGAGTGTAGGGGAAAAGCCTTCTGTGAGTGTCATAGCACCAAGCCAAAGTCACATATTAGGAACATTTCAGATGTTAATATTTACTTTTATTTTTAACTTCTTGTTGTTTGTGTTTGCAAAGTAAATTCACTACAATTACTTTGCAGGAGTTAGTTTGTATTATTGTTCTTTCCTGAATAAAGCAGACTTACAATGAAATAAAAGCGGGATAAAATGCATGATGAAATCCAAGTCAAGGAACTTGAAATTTTTTAGTTATTTATTATCTGTTTAGCTCTTGAGGATGGAAAAACTTTTTCTTGGTATATGGGCTTTTCTTTTTTTAAAAATTTGTTTTCAATGAGTTAATGAATTTTGCTAAATAGAAGGGGCACCTGTGGGAATAAGCAAATAGCCATCACTAAAACAGACAGTATTTTAGTAGATGTTTGGCTGTTAGAAAAAGCAGCTCCCAATGGAAATGCAGTTGCCGACCGGTTGGCGGCATGGTTGCTTTTTAAAGTCTATTTCTTATGGACTAAAGGAAGAAGTTTGCCTACCATTTTCTTTTCTCCCAGTTCTGTTTCCACTTGGAAAAATGTTTCAAGGGACTGTACTAGGTAGAAGTAAGGCTATATTCTTTAGAAGTTCGCTAGTGGGTTGTCTCCTTGTGGGCTCTGCCCCAAGATACATTTACCTGTTGAATGGGGACAGATAAGGGTTGAGTCACAGCTGTGGTCACTCCTGTCTTGGGAGACGATGACCCTATTGTGAAGGAAACGGAAGTTGTTTTCTTTTGAGCTCTGGAAAACAGGGAGGCAAGTGTTGTGTCAGAATATTTTTTTAGCCAAAGTTATTCTTTGAAAACATTCCCACAGAATAGCTCATTTTTTTGTTTTGTTTTTTGTATACTCATTCCACTTCAACTGTCTGTGTGTCAGATAGGGAAACTCATAACCTACTGTTAGGACATCTGTGGTTAGTTTATGCATAGACTGTACCTCAGAAACATTTAATAAAACCAACACATGGGTAGAAAAAGAGTAGCTCAGGCAGTGCCACAAAATCACAAGTATTACACTCGAATGCCCTAAGAAAAAATGAAAATACTGGGAAAAATTCCCATCTTTATCAATAAGCCAGTTTGAAATCTTTTGGGTTAGGGTCTCGAAGTTCTGGTGGTCTGTTTTAGGTCTAGCAGCTGTTCTTTGTTCTGGTTTCTAATTTTGGTAAGTTGAAAGTATCTTCAATTTTTTTTTTCTTTTCTTAGTGCATACAAATCAGTGAGGTATACGGAAAGGATTAAGAAAAGTTGGTTTTCGGGCCCAGCTTTGCCAAGTGGCTGGCTGTGCGATCCCAAGTAAGTCATGTATCTCACTAAACTTGAGCTCCTTATCTGAAAACAGGAGTGGCAGAGTGTATTATTTCATGAGGTCGCTTTAGCCTCCATGTTCTGTGCTTCTCTGCTGCTGAATTGATATGACTGCTATGCTTGTGCTAGCAGATCCAAGGAATTTATTTGCACAATCTCAGTGTTAATGTGGTTTTCCACAAAATTCCAGTAGATTTTATTTAATTTTTGCAAAACGAGATATTGACATTTTACTAATAATCCACACGTCTGCCGGAAGAACTAAGTTTTGTAATTTTTCATGTACAGATCTAACTAGAACTGGACTTTATGCAAATCAAAATTTATCTCTGGCCTAATTAGATATTCTTCAATTTGCATATATAAATTGGTCCTCATTTACATTTTAGTAATGATTTAACTGATTTTACTCTCAACGTGACTTCTGTTTTCATATATTTATAACCAGTTTGCTAGTCATCTTTGAAATTAACATTGTATATGGCTAGATTTTACCATACTGATGATGAAATGCAGACTTCAAAGTTCAAACTTTTAAGTTAAAAATTGAGTTCCAACTTCAAAAATATTTGATCTTTGATTGACATCAATTGACCTTTTCCTTCAAAGGACAACATGCCTGGTTTCAGACTCCTACAAATCTGTTGGCATTCTTTATTATATAGATAAATGATGGAATCATAGGCACTTACTGTGGCATAGCTCCAAGTTTGGATTTGAAAGCTAAACTTTCACTGTCAGAATCTGTTGAACTGGCACCTGAGAAAGCATTGGAAAAAAAAAACAATATAATTAAGATATTTTTTTTTCTTGTGGTCTCTACAATAATTTCAAAGAGTAATGTTCCCCATTAAAATAAGAAACATAAAAACTCTTATTTCTTTATCTAAATAAACAATGAAATGGAGGTTCAGACCTATTTTTTTAGAAAATGATTTAGAAAAGAATACCTATGAAAAGCATTCTTCAAAGCAATTTCAATGTAGATTTATCATTACTTTCATTTTATATCACTTCAGCCATCATTACCATACATTTAAATGACTTACAAACTATGAAATAAAGGTATGTATGTATGCAAAACATCTATGGGTTTAAATTTTATTCTTTCCCAAGAGGTTAAATGGTGTTGTTACTGTCCAAGAAAAGCTCATGTTCTTAGAACTAATCCTTTCCTGTGGGTATGGGGCCCCTTGATTGCATTAGATTCAGTGAAAGGACTTTGATTAGGTAATTTTTTATTACATCGCTTTAGGGCCTTTGATTGGACTGTGTCAGTGAGACATGACCAGGTTAGGTCTCCACCCTCTTCCTGGGGTCTTATGTAAACTGAGAACTAAAAGCAGAAACACACTGAGAAAGACAGCTGCCATTTTCACCTTGCCATGTGAGAGCAGACTCCAGATCTCCTACAGCCAGAGAGACCATGTGAAGCTGAGAGACCAGCCAGAGGCTGGAAACAGCGGAGCACAGAGGCATGGAAAAGAGGCCCCTGGGTGGCTAGGCCCACAGATGCGCCAGAGCAGAGAAAGTGGCCTGGAGGAGAAGGCAGGGACCCAGAAGCAGAGCCACCATTTTGCCTTGCCACGTGGCAGGAGTCCAGGATCTGCCAGCAGCTGACCTTTGGTGAGAAAGTGTCTCTGATGATGCCTTGATCTGGACACTTTTGTGGCCTCAAAACTATAGACTCCCCTTTCAATTAGGGGTGGAGTGGGCATCGCCACTCCAGAGTCAGGGTTGGGGAATGAGCGATGGACTAGAGTGGACTTGCTGGTATTCTACTGTAGACTTGTGATTCTAGCAATGGAAGAACTTATGTCACTGCTGTAGAGGCAGTGGCCACTGGAGGTTCTGAGGAGAGGGAGAAGGAAAAAGAAGTATAATATGGGGACATTTTTGGGACTTGGGAATTGTCCTGAATGATGTTGCAACAACAGATACAGGCCATTATAGATCTCGTCATAACTTACAAAAATGTGCGGGCGAGAGTGTCAACTACAGTGTAAACTATAATGCATGCTCAGTGGCAATGCTCCAAAATGTGTTCATCCCACTAATGAGGGATGTTGTTAATGTGGGAAAATGTGGGAGCGGGGCATATGGGGCATATGGGAATCCCCTGTATTTTTTATGTAGCATTTATGTAATCTAAGTATCTTTTTTAAAAAATAAAAAAGGATATTAAAAACAAAAACAACAACAACAACAAAAACTACAGGCTTTTACCCTTTTGTAAATTCCCTTTACAAAAGCCAACCCATTTCTGGTATTTTGCACCAGCAGGCTTAGCAAGCTAAAACAGGTGTTTTGGTCTTTAGTCATTAGTCAGGAGAAGTTTTCTGTTCTTGGCTAACTTAGAATATGGAATGACAGTGGCTTTATTCTTGAGTAAGAGGGCCTCTTATTGGGATGATGCCCTCCAAAATTTATTTGCATCGTTAATGTTCCTGAATTAATTCTTAGTCAAAATGTACATTGCATTCAGGTTTTAATGTTAACATATTTGGGGGCGGGGTGTGCAGGGAGAGTGGCTGCCATCCTGATGCCTGGGAAGGGTGGGACTTCAGTCCAGTGTTTGGGGTTAGCATGGCCCCTGGGAAAGGGCATGGAAGGGGTGGAGCGCTGCTCCAAAGACAAAATCTCAATTCATGGATGACTCTCAGACTTCAAAATCTAATGGACTGGACTTCTGGAAAGATGGAGGATTAGAGAGGTGAAGGGATCACATCTCTTCTAGAAAAAAATAGCTAGAGGACAGGTGGAGACTGTCTGGAGGGCTGCTCTGGGGGCTCAGGGCACTAGGGGAAGGTGAGAGACCACCTAGAAGAGAGAGGGGCAAAGGAAGGGAATCTCAGCTGGCTGCAAAGTCCTGTGAGTAGAGCTGTAGAAGCAGCAGGGGTGCCCTTCCCCCTACCTACAGAGAAAATAGCAGTCTGCAGTGGCTGTGGACTACAGTGGCCATGGACTGAGGGGGTTGCAGGGGTCCTCATCCCCAAGAAAGGGACATGGGATGGACACAGCCTACAGCAAATTCAGATTTTGGCCAGTGAAGTTGGCCTGCTGCATTGGAGGAACCGCACACTTCCAGGCCAGGTAGGGCTGCGACGTTCTTTGCCCTGAGAGTTGGCAGAGAGCTGAAGATAATCTGCCTTCTCAAGCACCCTCCCTCCTGCTCCAGACCAGGTGCTGAAGAGGCAGAGGGATGGAGGGTGTGACCAAGCAATGGTGGAGAAAGTTTGTTTGTGAGGCTTGGCCAGCCCTGAGGACATTGCTTCAGCACTGCCCACCAGCCTAAGGAGTTATACCGAAAGCATTCCCCCCAGCACCTGGGGTCTGAGCTGAGAGGTCTGCCAAGAGTGTCACCTGATGGCGGGACAAGAAATAATAATGAATAAATAAAAGAGGCAAGCATGGACTTTACTGTCACCCTCTCCAAGGCCTTTGGAGACTTGCCTGTACTCCCTTACTGGGTTCCAAGCCCTGGTTTGAGCAGTTAAGCAGGGGCACACCTAAATATCTAGAACAAATTGAACTAAGAGTCAAAGAACAAAGGTAGCACACAGCTACTAATAGTAAATCCCTAGGCAAGAGAGAGAAAATGAACATCAGAGTAAACTTAGCATCAGAATCCAATGCCTAGACATCTGTAAAAAATTAAAAGCCATACCAAGAAAAAGGAAGATATGACTCAGGCAAATGAACAAATCAGGTCTCCAGATGAGACACAAGACTTGAAACAGCTAATCAATGAGGTTCAGACAAATCTCCTAAATCAAATCAAGGAGTTAAAGGACAACATGGCTAAAGAAAAATTAGAAATCTTGGTTTAAAAATAACAGAGCTTAAGGGAATGAAAGACACAATTAGAGAGATTAAAAATACAACAGAGGCACACAACAGCAGATTTGAAATCATGTAAGAAAGAATCAGTGACATAGAGGAGAGAACAAATGAAATTGAAGAGAAAGAAGAACAGAGAGAGAAAAGAATGGAAAAAAATGAGCAGGGACTTGGGGAGCTGAATGATAACACAAAGCAGACATACATGTTACAGGAGTTCCAGAAGGAGATAAGAAGGGAAAAGGGGAAGAAAGAGTGTTTGAGGAAATAATGGCCTAAAATTTCCAGCTCTCAGGAAAGACATGAATATACATGTCCAGGAAGCATAGCATACCCTGATTAGAATAAATCCAAATAGATCTATGCCAAGACACATGATATGCAGAATGTCAAATGCCAAACATAAAGAGAAAATTATAAAAGCAGCAAGGAAAAAGTGAAACATCACATACAAAAAATGTCCAAAAAGACTTAGTATGGATTTCCCTTCAGAAACCATGGAGGTGAGAAGGCAGCGGTATGATATAACTATGGTACTGAAAGAGAAAAACTGCCAGCCAAGAATTCTTTATCTGGCAAAACTGTCCTTCAAATATGAGGGTGAGCTTAAAATATTCACAAATAAACAGAAACTAAGAGCCTGTAAACAAGAATTCAGCTCGGCAGGAAACACTAAATGGAGTTCTGCAGCCAGAAAAGAAAACACAAGAGAGAGGGACTTGGAGGAGAGTGTAGAAGTGAAGACTATCAGAAAGGGTAACCAAAAAAGGTAAAAAGATGGACAAAAATAAGATATGACACCTGAAAGCCAAAGGATAAAATGACTAAAGAAGTAATGCTTTTACAGTATTAACATTGAATGTTAATGGATTAAACTCCCCAATCAAAAGACATAGGCTGACAGAATGGATAAGAAAACATGAGCCATTCATATGCTGTCTACAAGAGACTCAGCTTAGACCCAAAGATGCAAATAGACTGAAAGTGAAAGGTTGGAAAACAATATTGCGTGCAAATAGTAACCAAAAGAGAGCAGGAGTAGCTTTGCTGGTGTCAGGAAAAACAGACTTCAAATGCAAAACAGTGATAAGAGATGCAGAAGGCCATTATATATTAATAAAAGGGACAATCCACCAGGAAAGAGTAACAGTCATAAATATCTAGGCACCTAACCAGGGTGAACCAAAATTCATGAGGCAAACTGGCAAAACTGAAAGAAGAAATAGATGTCTCTACAATAACAGTTGGAGTTTTCAACACACAACTCACATCAATAGACAGAAAAACAAGACAGAGAAAAAACAAGGAAATAGAGAACTTGAACAATATGATAAATGAGCTGGACCCGACAGACATATACAGAACATTGGCCTCCCAAATCAGCAGGTTATACATTCTCCTCAAATGCCACAACACAGCTCTCAATAAATTCAAGAAGATTGAAATTATATGGAGCACCTTCTCTGATCATAATGGAATGAATCTGGAAATCAATAATAGATGGGAAAGAGAAATTTTTGAAAATATATGGAGGCTAAACAACACACTCAAACAATGAGTAGGTCAAAGTAGAAATTGCAAGATAAATTAGTAGATATCTCAAGATGAATGAAAATCAGAACACAACTTATCAAAACTTATGGGATCCAGCAAAGGCAGTGATGAAAGGGAAATTTATAACCATAAACTCCTATATTAAAAAAGAAGAGCGAGCTAAAATAAAAGAACTAACTGAAAAGCTAGAGAAACTAGAAAAAGAACAGCAAATCAATCCCAAAGCAAGCAAAAGAAAGAAATAACAAAAGTTAGAGCAGAAATAAATGAAATTGAGAACCACCACCACCAAAAAAAAATAGATAAAATCAACAAAACCAAAAGCTGGTTGAGGAAATCAATAAAATTTACAAACCTTTAGCAAGACTAACTGAAAAAAAGAGAGGAGATGCAAATAAATACAATCAGGAATGGAATGGGGGACATTACAACTGACCCCACAGAAATAAAAAGGATCATAAGAGGATACTATGAGAAACTGTAAGCCAAAAAACAGACAACCTAGATGAAATGGACAAATCCCTGGAAATGCACAAATAACTTATACTGACTCTACATAAAATATAGGAACTCCACAAGCCAATCACAAGCAAAGAGATTGAATCAGGCATCAAAAATCTCCCAAAAAAGAAAAATCTAGGACCAGATGGCTTCACAGGTGAATTCTAACAAACATTTCAAGAAGAATTAATACCAATCCTATTTAAACTCTTCCAAAAAACTGAAAAGGAAGGAATATTACCCAAGATATTTTATGAAGCCAATATCACCCTAATACACAAAGCCAGATAAAGATACTTCAAGAAAAGAAAATTACAGACCATTCTCCCTAATGAAAATATATACTAAAATTCTCAACAAAATACTTGCAAATTGAATCTACTAGCATATAAAAACAATTATACATCACAAGCAACTGGGCTTTATTCTTGGTATGCAAGGGTGGTTCAACATAAGAAAATTAATTAATGTAATATACCACATTAATAAATCAAAGAGGAAAAAAAAAACACATGATCATCTTATTTGATGCATAAAAGGCATTTAACAAAATCCAGCATCCTTTCTTGATACAAACAATTCAGAAGATATGTATAGAAGAAAAGTTCCTCAACATAATAAAGGGCAAATATGAAAATCCCACAGCCAACATCATACTCAATGGGGAGAGGTTGAAAGCTTTCTCTCTGAGATCAGGAACAAGACAAGGATGCCCACTGTCACTGCTGTTATTCAACATTGTACTAGAAGTTCTAGCTAGAGCAATTAGGCAAGAAAAAGAAATAAAAGGTATCCAAATTAGGGAAACAGATGTAGCTCAAGCAACTGGGCTCCCGTTTACCACATAGGAGATCCAGGGTTCAATTCCTGGGGCCTCCTAGTGAAAGGCAAGCTGGCCTGTGCAGCAAGTTGGTCCACACGGAGTGCTGGCCTGCATGGAGAGCTGGTGCAGAAAGATGACACAACAGAAAAAAACACAGAGGAGAGGCAATAAGAGATGCAGTAGACCAGGGAGCTGAGGTGGCGCAAGAGATTGAGTGTCTCTCTCCCACTCTGGAAGGTCCCAGGATTGGTTACTGGTGCAGCCTAAAGAGAAGACAAGCAGACACAGAAGAACACACAGAGAGCAGGCAGCAAGTGTAAAACAACAAGGGGGGCGGGCAGGGAATAAATAAATAAATAAATATATATATTTAAAAAGGTATCCAAATTGTAAAAGGCAAAGTAAAACTCTCACTATTTCCAGATGAGATGATCTTATATCTAGAAAATCCTAGGACATCTACAACAAAAGTATCTGAGCTAATAAATGAGTTCAGCAAAGTGGCAGGATACAAGATCAACATGCATAAATCAGTAGCATTTCTAAACACTGGTAAGGAGCAAGCTGAGGAGGAAATTAAGAAAAAAAATTCCATTTACAATAGCAACAAAAAGACTCAAATATTTAGGAATTAATTTAACCAGGAATGTAAAGGATTTGTATTCAGAAAACTACAAAATATTGCTAAAAGAAATCAAAGAATACCTAAACAAATAGAAGGACATTCCATGTTCATGGACTAGAAGACTAAACATAGTGAAGATGTCAATTCTATCCAAATTGATTTATAGATTCAATTCAATACCAATCAAAATTCTAACAGCCTACTTTACAGAAATAGAAAAGCCAATTATCAAATTTATTTGGAAGGGAATGAGGTCCAGAATAGCCAAAAACGTCCTGAAAAAGAAGAGCGAAGTCAGAGGACCTGTGCTCCCTGATCTTGAATTGTGTAAAGCTACAGTGGTCAAAACATCATGGTGTGGGAAGCGGCTGTGGCTCAATCAGTGGGGCTCCCGTTTACCATATGGGAGGCCCCGGGTTCAGTTCCCGGGGCCTCCTGGTGAAGGCAAGCCTGCCTGCACGGCGTGGTTAGCTGACCCAGCTAGCACAAGCAGCAAGGGGGGGATAAATGAAAATGAATAAATAAATAAAATCTTAAAAAAAAAAAAAACAAAAAAAAAAAACATCATGGTGTTAGAATAAAGATATACACATTGATCAACAGAATCAAATTGAGAGTTCAGAAACAGACCCTCACCTCTGTGGTCAACTGATTTCCGATAAGCCTACCAAGCCCACTTTTCTGAAACAGAACAGTCTCTTCAACAAATGGTGCTGGGAGAACTGGAAATCCACAACCAAAAGAATGAAAGAGGACCCCTACTTCCCTCCCTATACAAGAATAAACTCAAAATGGATCAAAGACCTAAACATAAAAGCCAGGACCATAAAACTCCTAGAAGATAACACAGAGAGACATCCGTAGGACCTTGTAGTAGGTGGGGGCCTCTTAAACCTTACACCCAAAGCACGAGCAACAAAAGGAAAAATAAATAGGACTTCCTCAAAATTAAACACTTCTGCATCTCAAAGGACTTTGTGAACATGGTAAAAATGTAGCCTACTCAATGGGATAAAATATTTGAAAATCACACATCTGACAAGGGTCTAATATCAATGATATACAAAGAAAATCCTACAACTCAAAAATAAAAAGACAAATGACTCGATTAAAAAACGGGCAAAAGATCTGAAGAGACATTGTTCTAAAGAACAACAACAAATGGCGAATAAAACACATGACAAAGTCCTCCACACCACTGGCTGTTAGGGAAATGCAAACCAGAGCTACAATGAGGTCATTTCACACCTAAAAAAATAGCCACTATTAACAAAACAGAAAACTACAAGTGTTGGAGAGGATGTGGGGAGACGGGAACGCTTCTTCACTGCTGGTGGGAATGTAGAATGGTACAGCCACTGTGGAAGTCTGTGTGGCGGTTCCTAAAGAAGTTAGATATAGCTCTACCATGTGATCTAGCAATGCCGCTACTGGGTATATACCCAGAACTGAGAGCAGAGACATGAACAGACATCTGCACACTGATGTTCATAGCAGCATTATTCACAATGCCAAAAGATGGAAACAACCCAGGTGTCCATCAACTGATGAATGGAAAAACAAACTGTGGGATATACTCACAATGGAATATTATTTAGCTGTAAGAAGAAATGAAGTCATGAGATATGAGACACTGTGGATGAACCTGGAAGACATTATGTTGAATGAAGTAAGCCAGGCACAAAAGAACAAATATTGTATGATTTCGCTATTGTGAACTGAATGTATTGTGTAAATTCATGGAGTTAATAGCTAGAATATAAGTCACCAGAGGGAAAAGTGTGGTTAGAGAATGGAAAGCTGGGGTTTAACCTGTGCAGAATTGGTAAAAAGTTGCTTGTAAATGTTTGGAAATGAATAGAAACGGTGAAAGCACACCACAGGATCTGTAATTAGTAGCACGAACATATGGGTATGATGGTGGTTTGTTTTCTGTTGGTTGTTTAAATTTTTTTTGGAGTAATGAAAATTCTCTAATATTGATTGAAGTGATGAATTAAAACTCAATGAGTATACCAAATGCCACTGGTTGTACACTTTAGATAAATGTATGGTTCATAAGCAAAAACATAACAGAGTGGGTTGGGGGAAAAATACACCAATTGTAAGATATGGAACATCATTAGCAGTAATACTTTGACGATGCTCTTTCATAATTTGTTACAAAAGTTTCAAAACAATGCAAGGTGTTGGTGGTGGGGTGATGTGTGGAAGCCCTGTATGATGTTATGCATGTTTGTTTTGTAAGTTCACAACTTGTACTACACACTTATTATTTATTTATGTTCATTATGAATGGTATACGTCCATAAATTGTTTTTAAAATGAATAATTTAAAAAATCTAGTGGAGTTTGCCTGCTGGGTTTCAGAATTGTTAGGGACCCGTGACACCCATTTTCCTTCCAATTTTCCCTTCTGGAATGGGAATGTCTATGCCATGTCTGTCCTGTCACTGCATACTGGAAGCAGATCGCTTGTTTTCTAGGTTTCACAGGTCCGCAGACAGAGGGGAATTGTGCCCCAGGGCAGGCCAACCGAAAACCGATTTTGATGAGACTTTGTACTTACCTTGAACTTCAGTAACAACTGAAATGGCTCAGGCTTTTTGGGAGGTTGGGATGGGATGAATGTATTCCGCATGTGGAACGGACATATCTTTCTGGGTTCCAGTTTGGAACTATAGACCCCAGAAAACCATGTTCTTGGACGTGGTCCTTTCCCATGGGTGTGACTGCTTGTGAACGGGGCCTTCTGATGGGTTACCTCGGTTAGTGTGATCCAGCCGGTTGGGGTGGGTTTAGATCCTATTACGGAAAGCCCTAGAGGGAAAGCCCAGGGAGCAGACAGAAGCCGAAAGCCGACAGAGCCCAGGAGAGAGAGGAGCCGGGAGGCCGCCGCGTGCACTGCCGCGCGGCAGAAAAGCCAAGACAGGACTGCTGACAGGCAGCCCCAGAACATCACAGTCCTGGGAGGGAGGCAGGGCCTTGAGCATGCCAAAATTTTGGACTTCTCTTAGCCTTAGCACTGGGAGCCAATCAATCCCTGTTGTCTAAGCCAGAGAATTGTGTGGTGTTTGCTTAGCAACAAGGAAACTAAGGCATTATAGATAACATACATGCACACACATGTATAGCGTATATATGAAACACTATGAATATTTCAAAGTTCATTCATTCATACTTTGGTATTTATTGAGCACCTGTTACAGGCTGGGCACTCTGCTGGGAAATGGGGATACGGCTGTGAAGAGGACACATATAAACATGGGGAAAACCTGCCTTTGTGTAGTTTTCATTCTGGTGACGAGACAGACAATAGACAAGATAAATACCGGATCTGGTGCTGAGTGCAAGGGGGAAAACCTAAACGAGAAGAGAGGCGCATGGAGCAAGGAGGACAGTGAGGAGGAGCTGCACACTTAAGCAGCATGGCAGGGAAGTCGCCACAGGACAGCGGCTTCAACTACAGCTCCCAGGAGCCGAGGCCTTTCTCATCTTGGCCGTTTTCCACGTTTGACCTCTTGTCATATCGTTCACTCCCCTAGGAAACTCCTATCTAGTCTTTACTTGATTTTCTACCTGTTAAGATCAGTGCAGTATTTTCCTCGGCTCTCTCTCCTCTGAGCTCCTAGTATTCTTATATTTATACCATTCACGTCACTTATATCATATTACTGAGATAGATAACTTACTTGAAGTTGAGGTTGGGTTAAGAAGGGAACTATTTGTTTTTTTTGGCTGCTGCTGTTGTTTGACTACTATTTTCCTAGTAGCCTGCTAGGCACACTATTGGTTTCATGTAATTATTATAATAACAATTCCCACTAAGAAATGGATTGTGTCCACTTTACAAATAAGAAAACTGAGGAACCAAGAGGGTAAGCAACTTGCATAAGGTCACATGCCCAGAAAGCACTCATGTTTTCTGAACTGGTGGCCCATGACTTTTCTGCAGGGAACTGACTATGCAACTGGAGAAGAGCATGCTGATGGGGACCTAGTGGGAGAAGTCTGCAAACACAGGGCAGGATCTGGAACACAAGGATAAAGTGCTTGGCCGTTATTATCCAGGCATTGAAAGTGGCGTGATTTGGGAAAATTAACCATATAGGATTAACTGGGGGTGAAGGCGTAGAAAAAGAGAGCAAACAAACAACAAACAATCAAAAACAGGGTATAGGCAAGGAGAAAGCTCTAACTGCAGTGAGGCAGATGGGGGAGCTAAGCAGGAGAAACACGGAGGAAAAACCACTGGATTCCATTATCTGTAAGCTGAGAGACTTACTTTACTCAGATGATAGAAGTGGCTAGGGAAGGGCTGGGTGGAAAAGTCCCGTGGAGCTTACCATAGACACTCTCAAAGTGGCCAGAACTGGGAAATTTCTGACCTGACTCCAGACATTTAAATCTCTAAAGAAGTCCTTGAGATCGCCTCTACTTAAAAACCCCTTCTTGCTACTTTTCTCCAGCTGATTTGCAGAGAAAGATAAAGGGCCAAAAAGGTTTGTGTCTCCGGAATAAGCACCACCTCTCCTACCTGGGTGAAGTCTCAGGGTCACCTTATGCCTCAGGTATCAGCACTTGCAGACGGTGGCGGATAGAATCTCCCTCTCTGTGCCAGCTCCTTCCCTCCCCTGCCCTCAGGGCAAGCCTTCCCCCCTCTCCCCTTCTGCTTCCTCCATTTAGACACCCACTGTGCACCTGCTGTCAGGAAAAAACACTCCCGAGTCAGGGGAACATTTTTCTCTGTATTTACCAAACCATCACTTTCATCTTTTGATGTAGGCTCCAATCTGAAAAGACAGACATTCCAGTCTTTGCAATTCCTATTTGTTCATCTAATATTAACCCACCTAAATATGAACTATTTCTCTTTAGCTTCCCACTCCAAGTGAAGGAATTAAATGCCAAGGACTGTTGCTTCCTCACTCTGGCGATGGAATGCCAGTGGAAGCATCACAAAAATGAGTCTGCTGTCTTGATTTCAAAAGGTGTTTCCTTTTCGTTTTTAAAACTTAAATGCTTCCTTTTAAGAGAAAAGAAACTAGAAGATCCACAAAAGCAAAAAATGAAGGGAAAAAATCATTTGGGATATCAACCACCCAGATATTTTGGAGCATATCCTTGTAAATTTTATCCCTGTGTGCACACATAAGTAATAATCATGTTTCTAAATGTTTCCTTTCTTTTCACTTGATATGTTGTGAGATGCCTTTCCCTATCGATAAATACACATGCACTTCCTAATTCCCTTCAAATGTCTCACTTCATTTCTATTGTGAAGTCTTGAAGTATCCCCTTAACATCTAGCACATGTGTGTTCCAGATTCCATTTCCTCTCCCCGTATCAAAGACTTTGATCTACATGTTATTCTCCTTCCTTCCTGAGTGATCTATTTTTCTCTTTTGGACTATTTTCATCAGTATGTAAACATACTCTATTAACTCCTGCCTGAAAACAAACAAAAACAAACTGCAAAAACAAAAACAGAAAACCCCCTGTTGGCTCCACGCTCCTCTGCAGATATCTGCCCATACCTCTGCCAGTAGTTACACAAAACTTCCGTAAGGAGTGTCTGTTATTTGTGCTTCTCTTTATTTTTCTCCCCTTTTTTCCCTCAACTCATTCCATTTGATCTTCGGTTCAATTTCAAGTTCCTGAAACGCCTCTTGTTAAAATTACCGACGACATCCCTAAGCACTGACTCTGGCGGTTACTGCCTTGTCCTCGTCAGACTGGATGGCTCTGCAGCCTGGGACACAGCCGGCAGCTCCCTCCTTACTGGGCCACCTTCTCTTGCCTCCCATCACTCCACCCTCCTAGGTTTCTCTCCTACTTCTCTCCTAGGCTCCTCCTTCTTACCCTTCTTTGCTATCATCTCCTCCTTGGTACTTAGAATGTGGGAGCATCCCAGGCTCAGACGTAGGCCTCTTTCCCTTCTTCATCTCCTCTGCTCCGTAGCTGATCTGTCCAGTGTCACTGCTTTAGTTTCCAACTATATCCTGAGGTTCCCGAGTCTATATTGTCCACCCCGGGTTCTAGGCATAATCATATGTCCATCTACTGACTTGACAATATCCACTTGGAATTTCAAACTTAGCATGTTCAAAACAGAGCACTTAATGTCCTCGGTCCTCGAATCCTGCTCCTCCCAGCCTTCTCCATTTCAGAGACGGTAACATGGTCCATGTGAACGGGAAAGCTGAAATCCATGGATCTGTCCACTCACCTCCCGCATCTCATCACTGCAGGGCTTCTGACTCAGTTTGGACTCTCCCTCTCTATTTCCACTGCATCCTCCTAAAGCCACCATCGTTTCTCTTCTGTACTGCTGCCATGGGCTTCTAACTGGTCTCCCGGGTTATGCACCAGAACAACAGCTTAAAACTAGAAATCAGATAAGGTGACTTTTCAGGGCAAGCCCTCCATGGTTTCTCATTTATTGAGAATAAAGGCCAAACTGCTGGCCATGACCCCTAGGCCTTCCATCCCACACGACCTAGGCCCGGCCCAGCCCTTTAGGCTGCCTCTTTCTTCTCACTCCCTGGACTCCTCGGACACTTCTGGTCTTTTCTACCCAGGCCCTTGCATTCGTTCACTCTACCTGGTGTTCTCTTTTCCCAGGGCCTCATGATTGATTCTTCTCACGGTCCCAGGCTTGGATCAAATGTCGCCTCTTCAGAAAGGCCCCCCGGATCACCACATCCCACTGTCAGCTTTATCTTCTTCCTATCACTTGCCGGTTTCTGGAATTATTTATGAGTTCACTGGTCGACTCTTTGTCCCCTTTTGTAGTGTCAGCACGGTGAGAGCAGATGCCCGTCTTGTTCCCTGACGTGCCCCAGCGTCTGGAACACTGGCTGCCTTAGTAGTCACTCACAATAAAGAGTACTTGACTATGTGCCCTGAAAAAAATGTTTTGCTCAGATCCTAAATCCTGTTACTAGATGCCCCGGTGACATGAGTTCATCTGCACCTGCTTCTGTAGTGGTAAAACAGCCTGCCTAGGGTTCAGTCCCTGAATTCCATGTGTGTGAGAGAACTTGGGCCAATTACTTAGGCTTTCTAAGCTTCCGTTTCCTCAACTATAAAATGGTGTGATTTTTCTAAGGATAAAATGAAATAATGCACATTAAGAATAGTGCTCAGCTCTTGGTTAACACTAAATAAATGTTAGCTATTATTCTGACTTTCTAATGTCTTTTGTTTTATCCTAAAACTTTATGATGCATAAGACAGTGAACCTCAGATAGTCTCCAGTTAGTAGATTGCTAAGTTGCTAGAGAAGGTTTTGCTGGGATTTTGAATGCTGTAGAAACTCTCTGCCCTCTGATAGAGCCCAAATGACTGTAAGATGACATCATAATAGCAGCATGCTTTAGGAAGCAATTCATTAGGGCTACGCCTGAGTCCAGATTCGTTTGGGGACTAAATAAAACATAAAGATTAATTACTTTGAGTCATACCATGATCCTTAGAATTTATCAGAAGTTCTAGATCATATAATTGTTCTGAAAGATAAAAACATACTCGAGCCTCTCGGTTTTTTTAAATTACCATCTACATTTCAGAAGGTCAAACGAACCACTTTTCAAAAGTGCTCTACATTAGGTTTAGAAGACTGAATCGTGATGGCTCTTTTTTCCCCTCTCTGCCCATCTCACTTCTCCTCCCTTCACATGCAATCAATCTATAGTCACGATACTATAAGATCATCAGCTCCATGTGGAGCACAAGGAAAAAAACCCAAAACAAATACCACGTTTGTTGACGTACAGGGTGTGAAGAGTATGTGGCATATAGAATTAAAAGTGTACTTTCCCCATAGTGAGTAACTCATCTAGACGATTTCAATCACATATGAGACTGGAAATTCAGCAGCTTCCACACAGAAGAGCCACGTTAAATGAAATGAAATTAAAGATCAGTGTGGGAGTGTTCTGGATCTACCAGAGGTAGATACTGAAATTGATTTCAGAGGCGAAGAAGTACTTCTTTTCATTATATGAAAAGTGGGTGTGTCTTATATACCTTGCAGTTAAACTTTTAGTCTCTGTACCTTACAACACTCCATATTTCTGTATTATCACTTATTACTACACTAGTTAATATTTTATATTCAGTTATTTACAAATGTCTCCATCCCTGCTGCTCGACTGGGAACTCCTTGACATCAGGGACTGAGATTTAACCATATTTATACTTGCACGCTCTGCCACACAGTCGTGCCTCAATGAGTGTTGTCTGAATTGAGCTGATAGGCTGTTAGATACACGTAACGTGATATCACTCAACTGCTATAGAATAAAAGCAATGCATGCTAAAATTCATCATATTTCTAGCAATACGGCAAGCAAATAAAGCATTTCACTTTAAGCTGCTCTATCTGAACTTTGCCTTTCGGAGACAAGTTTGATCATTAGCAAACAGGGTTTTTATGGCGGTTTAAGTGCCCTTCATTGCATTTTAAAAATGCTTTTAGAATTTTGTTACACAGCCCACCCATGACTAATATTGCTTACTTAGCTAAATGTTAAAAACCATTAGTCATTCATGCACTCAGGCACTTTGAAATCCCTATCAGCATGACACTGAGGTTAAGAATATGGACCCAAGGGCAAGACTGCCCGCGGACACATTCCTGTGTGACTCTGAATGAGCGCCTTTAAATAATCTGTCTGGATCTCAGTTTACTGGTTTGTAAAGTGGAAATTACTAAAAATACCTCACAGGCTTACGGCGAAGGCTAAACAGTCATGTGTGTGCATAGGGCCCGCCATTTTGTAAGTTCCACGTATGTGTTAGTCACTACTACACAAAGGTTTGCTTTTATTAACAGAACAAGGTCCTCGAGGAGCTCGTGGATACTCCAAATAGAACGCAAAGGACACTTCACTAAGCCTAGAGGTGTACGCTTTACACAGCAGTGACAGTGACTTTTCACAAATTTTTTTGCCAGTCCTTGAAGGAGCTATAAAAGATGGCTCGCATTTCGCCTTATTTCCTTTAAGTAATGAAGAAATTTAGTGCTTTACTATAGAGTAAGGGAAAAATTATAAAAAGATGAAGGTAGTGGAAACATCAAGGATTTTAACCTACTCTTTATATTTTAACTCCCATTTAAAAACGCAACCAATAATGGGACACCCACCAGCTTAGGGATTTGAGGACAATATGAACACTGCGGTAGTTAAAACATTCCAAATATTTGAAATTATTGGTGTGGATCAAAAACACAATAATAATGTCAGTTTATAATACTTTGATATCAAGTTTTCTAATTTCCTAGAGGGAGAGTCTTGTGGAAAATGGACTGATAGAGCCATAGAAATAGCCAAGTCTCTGCTGCTCCTCTTTATTTTTTTTTATTTTTTATTTTTTTCTTTTTTTTTTTTTTAAGATTTTATTTTTTTTATTCATTTATCCCCCCCTTGCTGCTTGTGCTCGCTGGGTCAGCTAACCACGCCGTGCGGGCGGGCTTGCCTTCACCAGGAGGCCCCGGGAACCCTACTGATTGAGCCACAGCCGCTTCCCATCTGCTGCTCCTCTTTAAAACAACATTGATTCTTATAACTATTCTCACCCCAATGACTGCAAGTCCATAGTACCTGTAGCATGAACAGTCTTAATATAAGATTTTAAAAATCTACAAGTTAGTAAAAGTGAGCACATTTGAAAAATATTCAATCATTCAAAATTCCCTTGAAGGATTTCCTAAATTATTTACAGTTTAGCTTTGGTCGATTGATATTTGAATTATGTTCCCATTCTTGGTTCACTAGAAGGAGATCAAAATAAGTTGACTATTTTGTATTTTAAATAAGTGCCAGCTACTGTCGCTGAAATGATCCGAGTTAAAAGGAGCAAATGTCGACATTGGCGCTAGTCGCTGGGCTTATTTGGGAAGGTTGAAGGAGAGATGAGGATGGGAGCACACGGCCCTTAGGCCGCCCGCCCTGGGACAGCAGGTTCCCAGCACAGCCCTGGGCGCGCAGGCTCTGGCCTGCGCACACCCTGTCACCTGCAGCTCAGCTCACCTTCGATGAACACCTCGGCGGACGTGCTGTCGGAGCCGCTGGGGTTGGCAGCCAGGCAGGTGTAGCGGCCCGTGTCGTCCTCAAAGGCCTCTGCGATGAGCAGGCTGTGCAGCCCCCCGCCTTCCGAGCGGATCTGGATGTCAGGGGTGGCCTGCAGCTCCTTGCCCTCACAGAACCATCTGCGGGCCAGGCGGGGGTCAAGGTGGGCAGGGAGAGAAAGGAGACGGGGACGTTTAGAACAGGAAAGCAGAAGCAGACGACAACGGGCTCTGGATGAGACGCTTGCTTGGTTAAAAGATCTATCCACGTTACTGATGGAAGCTGGACATTGCAGACCACGAAATCAATGCCCAATCGCCAGAGGCTTTCTTGGACATTTCATTCACCTTGAAATAAGGGGCACTGTCAAGCTCCCAGAGACTGTTTCAGTCACCAAATTTTTCAAAAAACCAAAACAACAGAAATTCAGAGAGTCTTATAAAATGTTTTATAATAAATGTCACCTGCACTTATTCCACTTTTACCTTTATTCGTATCTAAAGAAAAAGAGAAGAGTGATATAAACGTAATGTTCAAAGTAGCTAATGTATAAAGGAAAATGTACCATAATGTCAGGAAATCATAAACAGCAATATTTTTGTTGACCTGTGATCAGCTGAGCAGTAAAGAGATTTCATGCCTTCCACCTTTCTGATATTTACAAAATTTCCAGCAGAGCGCATGGCCTTGGAGATGTTAGATGGAGGTGCTGTGACGCATTTCCTTTCCCAAACAACCAGGACGTTGGTGCGAGAGCACAAGTTCTCTCCCGCACTTTTTCCTCCGTTCCCCCTGCAACTCACGCTCTCAGCAAGATTCGGTTACCTTCATATTTTATGGGGAAAAAATGTGAAGTTGCCCTAAAACTCCAAGTGTGATTTATTTTTAAAGAAATAAGTACGAATGTGCCACCTGATGCAACCAAAAGGACCGAAGCCTATGGGACAATATGGTCTATTTAACTCTCAATCAGCACTAAGCGATTATCTGGGTCTAATCTTCCATAAAGTTCTTTGGACTTAAGACCGACTTTAACTTTTTCTACTTTTAGAGTAGCATAATACAGACATTTGTCTACATTCAATTTGAAAATAGTTAATGAAGCAAATGAGTTTGTTACTTATTCAGAGTATTAACCTCAGAAACCACGCTAAAAAGTAAATACGATATACTCGCAAGAGAACAGATATGACTTTGGGAATTAAAGAATGTGAAATAACCAGGCAGTTGGGCATCCTATACTTTTGGGAGTCAACTGGGAAAGCCAGTATTTCTTGATCCTGAGTCATTTTGCAGTTTCCTTTGTTTCCACAAAATCTTGGAGAACTTTCCCATCCAAAGTTAGCTCCCAGTTCCTTCTTTTCTGTTTTCTTTCCCAACTGCTCTAGTCCAGATGCCACCCATGGGAATCACGTGTGGCTTTATTCTTAAGTGATCTTTCCATCTCCAGTAAACTATTGATTCTTTCTATATTGTTTTATCAGGTTAATGTTCTTGAAACTCTTCCCTCCCTAAATTAGACCCTAAACTTCTGATGGGACATCGAGACCTTTCATATCATTTGACCCTGAATTTATCTTCTATTATTTTCCTATGTTAATCTTATGCTTCTGTCAAATATTTACTTGGATTTCTTGTCCTCTACACAGCTCTCAGGTATTACCAGCCTACTTTCCTTTGCTCACTTTCTCCCCTTTAGAATTTTCTCTTTACTCTCATCATTAATCCCATCTAGGAACCACTCTTCCTTAAAGCCAAGCAGGATGTGGTTGGATTGAAATACAAGATAGTGTTTTACACAGAAAAGTTCAACAAACGCATTCCTGCAATAGTCTAACAACATCTGTTTGGGCCTCTGAAATGGTTCATCATGTCATAAAACGATTTGACAATTGTATATGGTAAAATGGTCGGTGCTTACAAATCACCAGGAAGACCTGTTTTTTGCTTTCCAAAAACTCAAAACTTTTTGAACAAAACCTTAAAAATATTACAGATCGTGAAACGCAGAAGAAATAATGCAGAGGAAAGATTAAATGTGTGCAGATGGGTCGGTGTGTGTAATGATTACCACGGACCATTTATGCTGCTGCCTCACTGTCAGGAACTCAGGTTGTTACTGATATAAGTGCCCATCGAGGCACCAGCTCTACGTTATCAGAATTGCTAAGAAAGGGTGTGGCCCAAGAGGAGGGGGAAACTGCAGATATGTGGATGACAGACTCCTTGTAGTCAGCCCTGGCCAGCACTGAGATAACCGTGTGTTTAATGTATGACTGCGACTATTTACACTTTGGAGGCAGCCATGGTCTAGCAAAGACATTTACTGGTGACTTCAGAGAAGTCTTTTAGCTTTCCAGGTTCAGGCTCCTCACTTGTATGACATGAGACTTTCTACTGATGAAGTTCCATGATTTTAAGGTGTCTGGTGAAATGGAATGGATATTCAGTGATCGTGTTAAAAAATATTCCAAGAAATGATGCAGAAAATTCCTTGGTGAAAAGTGCCAGAAATTAATGGCTTAGCTTCTTTGAGATACCCCAGGATATAACAGTGTTTCTTTGCTTATACACCCACACTGTGTCCTTAGAGGTATGCAGGGATTTAGCACCTTGTCTGCATTACTAACTGCGCACTGTCCGCCTTGTACTGAAAGCCTCTCTCCATCCTACTAGAACATGAGTTTTCCAGAGTTGGAGCCTGGTCTTATTATCTAGGTCCCAGCACATGATTTGGCATATGGGACATTGCCATTGAGGTAACTGAAGAATATGCTTACAGATGAACAAATAAATACTTTAAATAATACCCGTCAAGGTTTCTCTCTTAGCATAGATATGGAGAAAGGTTTATCTACTTTCACCTCCTCAAACTGAAGTATATTATAAAGCTAAACTCAGAATAACCAAGTTAACGCACGTATCAGAAGGGGAAATCAGCCTTGTCTGCTCTTGTAGCAGATCAAGGACAAATCACTTTCTGATCTGAGCTAAGAGATTCTGCAGCTTTGAAGTTTCGATATCACAACGTAGATGGATGAGATGTGCTACAGTCATGTTTGTTTAGTTAAATTTCTGAAAGGTCATAATTCTGTGAGCTTCCTAGCAAAGGACGCAAAAGGCTTAGTATTCTTCAAAGAAAAGGTAAAAGCAAGGTCTGTTCATTACATTTTGACCTCCTGAAATTTTTCCTACATTAAATTTTTGTTGCTAGTGTAGGTTAGGGAAAGCAATATTGGTGTGACAAGCTAAACTATAAAACAAACAAAATAGGAAAAGGGGCTTGTTTGGCAAATGCATGGCACTGGAAAGGACATGCTGTTCCCATTTCTTCTTCTGTCCAAGACATCACTAACTGATAAAAATATTCTTGGCTAGTGAAACTGAGTATCTCAGAACCATCAGCAGAGCTTTTGCCGTTCATAAGCTGCAAAGCAACTGAACCTGTAGTTTGAGATGAAGTACATTTGCCATCCTCAACTTGGTCTCTTTCTAGAAGGTACACTCTTCCTTTCCTCCAAATCCTGAAAGCCCATTCTGTGTTATCCCAGCATAGGAGTGGAGTGGGGTTTGGTTGAGGGGAAACAATGTGCAGAAGCATGTAAAATGGCTAAGGATGAGTCTACTCAGATGAAATACCATTAGAAGACGCTCTTCTTGACTGCCTTTTTCATTCCATTTCTAATACCTGGAAGCCATAGATCTAGTGGATTAGACATTGAATAGCATATTAGAAAACTGAAATCCAATGATCTACTTTCCCATTCTGTAGCTCTGATAAATTTCAATTTGAATCTTACTTTGAATTTTATACCATAAAAAGGTTAAACTGCATAACTGTATTCTCAGTTAGGATGAGAAGATGACACAATATTTAAGTGCCATGACAGTTCTTAAGGACTTGCATAAATTCAAATTAAAGGAAAGAGAATGAATATTTACTGAATGTCTATGATATGCTATATGCTTTGCAAATATTTATTTTCATAACAGTGCTGTAAAGTAGTATTACACTTTTAGATACAGGCAACTCTTACTAATCGAATAGCAATGAAAAAGCAGAACATGGGTAATTAAATCAAGATAACCTCTAAAAGTTTTAGTTTCCTCAATACTTGTAGCTTCATCTTTCACCAAGCTTTTATATGAACACGAACAAGTTTTAATAGATTTTGCTGATTCCTACTCTCTAATCTTCAGTGGAGCAGCTAACAGCTATTTAATTACCACACAGCAGGGAGCTCAGGAAGCTCCAGAAGCAAGACTTGAAAAATCTCCCTTCGACAGAATTAAGAGTTAATATAGCTGTAAATTGGTTGGGACTGGATATCAGATCCCCAGGCCACAAACAGCGTATGAACATTGCATTAATTGGAAATAAAATGCTATCATTCACTAAATCAATCATTTATTCACTCATCAAGAGGCTTATTGCACTTCAACTCTAACCTATGGACGGTGCTAGGGGTACAAATGTCAGTTACACTGGGTTTCTTGTTTCATGGGGCTAGCAGGGGACACAGACAAGAAAACCCAATTATAGAAAAAAGAAAATGACAGAAACACTTCATCTAAGGAGCTTAGGCCCATCTATCACATGGAAGCATGCAATGCTTTTAAAAGTCTTTAAAAACTGGTTATAGCTTCGTATTTATAGATTAAGCTTGCTGTGAATAGAATAATTAGGTTGGGATCAATTTACTGGAGTGGATCATCATGATGGACTTTTGAGTCTTGAATTTCCCCTTGCTTTTTTTCGTAAAGAATGACAACACATAGGATAAAAGGAGACTAGTATTTAAAGCTCTGTAAAATGGCTTATTGCTGTAAGCCATTCTGTGTTGGAATTTTTAAAAATAGGCTGTTTATATATATATATATGTATGTATGTATGTATACACACACACACACACACATCTTTCTTCTTTTTTGCCTAATGTGTTTTTTTTCTCAGGATGTTCTGAACCTTCCAGTCTGAAAGTGCGATGGCACCCAAAATTCAAGGATCGTATTATGGCACCAGCAGGACATGGCTGGACTGAAGTTCAAGAAGGCGTTGTACAGAGAAAAGTTCAATACTGAATCATTCCCTTCCTATTTCAAGGTGAGGTTAAATGCAACCGCTCCTTGGTCTGGGTACGACTGTCAGGAGAGAGTGGCTGCAACTGGCTGCACTCCTACGGATCAGAAAGGGATCAGGGCCATAAGGAAGACCAGAGGGATCACAGCTGCTCTGAGGAAGTAACTGTCCTTGATCACCAATTGTTTCACTCTTGGCAGTGTAAGAAAATCTAGCAGTTTACCTCCCTGACGTGGCCATCCTTTCTTCCTTTTCTTATGACCCAGGCAGCAGGCGGGGAGGCTCTGAACTGTATATTGGAGCTGGAATATACATCTGGGAAAGTTCAGAACAGTCTGATTCTCCAAGATACAGCAATAACTGTTTGCTTTTATGAGAATAAACTCAACTGATAAATGAGAAGAGCCAATAAATCCACTGGCAAAGTATAATATATACTTTCCAATATAGTACATTAACAGTTTATGTTAAAAAAATCACATATGGCATCGCTTGCTTTACAAGTTGACTAATAACTTCTATTCTAATACTACCACTTAGCAGGAAATATAGATTTTATAACTGACAGTTTCTTCTGGCTATCTTTATATTATTGAACCACAACTATGTGTCATGGAAATTTTTTGCGCACTGTATTTTAAACATGTGGCTTTTAAAATGAAACAAATCTGACTTATAAAACTTATAAAGCTTCATCAATAAATCTTGGCTAATGTCCTCCAACTCCACTAAGAAAAATAGTAAATTTAGGAGTCAGTTAATGGAAACAATGAGGTGCTTACTAAATAAAATCTTTAAAAACAATTGAATTTTTCTGTTCTCCTATAAGTCACTTTCTTTATGCTCGTGAGAAGACAAAGTTGTGTTTAAACGAGTCTCTCTATCTTTCCTCACAATTTCACTGATTTGCACATCCTGGAAAAATTTATTTTCAAAGGGATGGCAACGATGGGTGCAGGATGGCAAATTTAGCCCACAGCTGGCCACTTCTCCCAATGTGCAAGCAGCCACGTGGCTTCATTACAGAAGTCCACGCCTGAAGACAACCACTGCCACCAGTTTCTTTAATGCTGTAATAATGGGAAGGGGTAGGGAAAAAAACACCAGAAAGATCAGTGGTTCAGCAATAGTTCTAATTTCTAGTTGCTCCTTTCTCCCAGAGGAAGGGCAGGGCTCTGCCATGAACTGGGAACCACCAAATCAAAAGGGCAACTTACACCCAAGACGAATCTTATTTATGGCTAAGCTCCAAGTCAGGCCATCCGCAAATATCCTATTCTGTAATAATCAATTGGACACCAATTAATTTTTATGAGGTATTTTTGTCTTGTCACCAACAATTTAATTTTTTACATGTGTTCACATTAACCACAAGACACACCACGTTCATTCTGTCATGTGGATTTACAGGGAGACCGAAGTGAAATTAGTCCTTGTCCAAATTTCCTACGGCTATAATTTAATGACAGCTAAGCCTGAAGGCCAATGGCTGAATCTGCATGGACAACAGATGTAGTTTAACCTGATGGTCCAAAAGAGACCAATAAGTAGATTGGCTTTCGGAAATTCAAAGCCCAGGAAATGATAAAATCGATTTTGAATGAGATCCAGACTCATGTCTAGCTATTTGTCCCTCTAATAATCACTTTATCTTCTAAGAAAGAAACGTAAAATGAGAGAAAAAGCCCAGCCCAGTTAAAACTTAACTTCATAAAAGATTTTATCTTGTTTTGTTTTGACCAGTTGAGGCAGCTTCGTATCTGGACACTATGAACATGCAGATATTAAATCAACATCCTTAAAAAAACAACATAAAAATAGGCACGTGGAATCTATACTAAGTATCTGTGCTGCCAGAAGCTGTTAAACTCTTCGACTGATTTCTTCCTGCCCACGTTCATCTTATAGTAGAGAAGACCTAGGACTGGGAAGCAGAAGTCCTGAGACCTGGTTTTGCCTTGCCCACAGACCAGCTACAGCAACTTTGGCCCACTGATTCTCTCTTTTGGGGCCTGAGTTTCCTTATTTGTGAAATGCAAGGAACGAGCTGGACTGGCATTTCAAACCAGCTTTACAGCAAGTTGACAGATAACATTAAAAAGGGGTTCTTTGGTTCTGTGGCCAAAGAAGTTTATAAAGTACCGGTTTAAGGAAAGTTAAACATGTCTTTACTACAGAACTTTTTTAGAGCCTTAACTGTGCCAATATACACTGAATTTCTAAGAGAGAAATATGGCAGGCATCTCAATCTAATTTGACCATGGAACACTAGTTTAGATGATCATGTTGAAGGAATATTATTATGTGGAATGCATTTTGAAAAACACTGGGTTGAATTATCAGTAAGATCCCACCTAATATTATGATGGTGGCAATTAATACCTGACATACATCTCTACTGCTTCCAGTACTCATGACAGAGCTCAGTAATAGGGCAAAGCTCCCTTTCCCACTAGTCCCAGACTTGACTTCAGAGTCCTTCTTCTTCTTCTTTTTAATACGGTAAAAAAAACATATATTTAGAATTAGCCAGTTGGACTCAGTTTAGATGACCCCAATTTTGTTGGCAACATCCAATGTATCATAGTCAGGAGGCAGTAGAACATGTGCCATCTTCTCTCCATCAGGCCAGATCAGGGTGTTGACCTTGGCCACGTCAATGTCACAGAGCTTCTTCACAGCCTGTTTGATCTGGTGCTTGTCCTTGGCTTCCACAATGAACACAAGTGTGTTGTTGGCTTCAGTTTTCTTCATGGCTGACTCGGAGCTCAGGGGGAACTTGACTGTACAGCGGTCAAGCTTGTTTTCCCTGTGGGCACTCTTCCAAGAATATCTGGGCTGTCTTCTGAGATGCAGCGTTTTAGGCCGCGCTGGAAGGTGGCTGACTTGAAGGCCTTATTTGTGGCTGTGAACGCCTTTCAGTACCGCCTTCTTGGCTTTCACATATTTTGCTCTGGCTTCAGTTTTGGGAGGGGGAAGGGCTTCCTTGTTCGCTTTTAGTGCCACCTTCATGAAAGGTCGGAGTCCTTCTTAAATGGTAATACCAGTTGGCATCTCCACTGAAACTTATTTGCCACACTGGCTTTAATAGTCTATATTTAAATATTATTTTCTTAGACAGGAATCAGTGTGAAATGCTGCTTTCTAACCTCTCATTTATCTTTGACTGCTAACTATAAAAACTGCCAATACGTTTTTGATGAGCTAACATTTTGCCATGGCACGTGACATTTCTGGCTCAAGATGACCATATAATATATTGCCCAAAGCAGCACAGTTCTGAGAAGGAATAAGGTTACCACTAATAATTACAGAAATAAATGGGGACTGTCCCGGGCAAACCAGGACATGCAGTCATCTTACAATTTAGCTGCAAGAGCACTTTGAAAATGTGATTTTGGCTTTGGTGACTATTTGGACTCATTGCAAATGTGCTCCATTGCCCTGAGCAGATAAAAGTAAATTTCACAGTACATGAGAGAAAAAAGGTTCCCAATCCTCCTGTCACTCATTCACAAATTCTCAAGTTACATGTGTTAGTTAAAAAACAGATTCATCCTCACCAATTTGCGAAGCAAGCACAAAAATAAGGCGGCCTGACCTGGCAAGTCGCACTTCAAAGTTACCTATGTTGTGAAAATTTGTACCGAATGCCTCCAAGCCTTCCAAGCTCTGGGGGAAAGAAAGGATTACAGAGACAGCCGGAGAATGAGAAAGTGCATACATAAAACAGTTAGAGATGCACATTCAGCTATTTTGTTGCTAAACTGCTTCAGTTACAGCAGGTAATTATCAGCTGTTGTAACTTGGATTACATTCCAAAGGGGATAAAGCAGGAGATGTTTTATTAGATAGTGCTGTCAGTCTGCTATGCCCTTGGAGCGTTTCCACTGAGATACATGATGACCTCAGAATTCTGAAAACCTGAAGGACTGAAGCCTAACTAGGGGAAGGGGCAGCAGCTCTGCCTGCTGTCTCCAATCTGTGGGACGAGGGAACCCGAGTACAACAACTCCTGCAGGGTCTCCTAGAGAGCTGCTTTGTGACAAGCAATCACGGCGAATATAACTTCCTCCTCAGCAGAGAAACATCTTTCCCCCAACGTCAAAGTACAGATTTCATCTACAATGCCTCCTAATTTATTAGTCAGGCCCTCGGTTTCTTGCCTTAATGATGCTTCCAGCTAACCATGACTAGGGTAAAGAGAGGAAGAAAAATGAGTGGAAATGAGGATGGCAAAAGAGAGGAAAATACCCCTCTTTCTAAAAAAGCTGAGACTTGAGATTTCAAGGTTTTGTTTCTCTCTCTTTTTGTCTCCTCTCCAAAGGAGCCTTCAGGGAAGGAAGGCATGAGACTCCACCAGCTCAGCCAGCCACAACGGCTCAGGGCGAGGAGGGCGGTTTCAGGCTCTCAGATCTGGTGGCTTAGGAAGAGCCCCGTGGCCAGCTCTCCCAGCTGTGGCCCTTTCGAGTCTAAAGACATTCTAAGGTGGCTTGTGTGGTCTCAGAAGAAGCACAAAACACACACCTAAAGCAGGGCGTGAGTGCCAAGTGAGTGAACCAGCGACTGCACACAGAAACGTGTTCGCTTTCTCTTTTCAAGTTAAGGTTTTTCAAGCTAAATCTCCAAAGCTTTTCCTAAATGCTTTCCCTTGCTCTTATTTCAGGTTCTTTCTAAAACCCCACGTTACTTAGGGGTAGTAGGAATTATATTTTTAGCAGGTGGCACTAATGGGTGCCACTGTTTTGGCTAAAATGGTGAATGCCTTCAGAGAAAATCTTGAGCAACATTTTTACACACACACACACACACTCCACATAGCTATATACACATACAACTGGATCAAACATCTGACACGCTCCTTGAATCAAGTCCCTGAAAAACCCTCAAACACCCTGCCAAGGCTCTTTCACACTGTCTTTCTGGTCCTAGATACCCAGGTAATTCTCTAAAGATCTGTCCTCCTCCCGCACATTTGGATCAAATACATACTTTTGAATCTGCAGAAAAGTGAGACATTTTCCAAGGAAGGTGACTCCACTGTATCACCTCAAGATCCTGGGAGTGCAAGCCGTGGCTGGGGCGGGAGGGCCTCTGGTGTGTGCACAAGAGCAGGAAGTCGGGACTAATTACACCTTGTTTTATTTGGCTATTTGAATAACGAACAAAATGGCATATTTCATTTCAGTCGATTTTTTTCAGAGCTAATTACCTAAGGCTGACATTTCACTCTAACACAGAAAGTTTTTAAAAACAGTGTTTAAAATTAATGTCGTAACTAGATACAGACAAAATCTTCTCTTTGGAGAACACACATTTTTGTTCTGTCGTGATGGGCCTGCTCTCCTCTCTGATTACAATTAGAGCACCCTATGGCCTGGGTACATCCCACCATTCAGTGCTTAGATCCTGTATGCCCCGGAGCTACTCTGATCTCACAATGCACAACTTTAAAAATTGGCTTCAGGGGCACTAACCGGCTTGGCAAAAGCAAAAGCGAAAAAAAAAAAAAGCCTAAAAGTCCCAAGCAGTTCTAGAAATAAAAGGATTTAGCATTCAATATTTACTAGTTAAGGAAATAATAATTCCTTGGCTTACATAGCAAATAAAAATATGTGTATTTTGTACTTTAAAATGTCCCTGGCAATGATAACTACACGTATTTGCTTTGCAGTAAAAGAACGGTGTATGACCAAGCAGCGTACCCCATACTCGAAGTCTGTCCTGTGGCACCAGATTCCAATTCTCAGTGCCCAATCTGTGTATATCAGGACATCTAGATAACCTGACCTGCCCCTCAGCCTCGCCCTTCTCTGGGGCTCTCAAGAATTTCTGTGACAAGGAAGAAATGACCTACAGCTTGCTTTATCTTTTCAAGTTTGTGTACACTGTGAAAAAACCTTTCCCCACTGCCTTATCACTTCCAGCAATTTGTAGATGTTGGGTGAAACAAAAAACTTATTCTTTGCTAGAGAAAGATGGCGGGATCCATGATTTATGTAAATGCTGTTTTACACTTATGTCTTTTGTCAGTTCTTTTGTGCAAAAATTATCACGGCCTTCCTTCTGCATTTTGTCCCCAGCTTCTGCAAGGTTATGAGCGAAGTTGGACTTAAAACTACTTGCCTCGGTACTATATTAGGTCAATTTTAAATAATCTAAAAATTCTCTGAGGTGTCCTGTGACTAAAATTATGCTATGTGTCTAAAGATGGAATAGACGGCAACGAGTCCATGAATTTCCTCTCACTAGATATACTGAAGATGGAGGAACTATAGGCAAGATGTGCAGGTGGAATTCAAGCTTTAGATGGATAATTAATTGAGACTATGATGATTGGTGCTATAATCTTTTTTTCCTTTTTGCAAGCAATTGACATTTAATGCAATAAAGTGGGACAAAAATCTATTGCTTGGTGTGCTGAATGCTAAAAAAATGACATGATCCTCTTAATCATGATGCATTTAGTAGATTAGCCTAAATTAGTAAAGATAACTTGAGATTTCCAGGGGCTTTTAAACTAGGATGGTTTATTGGGGATGCATTAGCTGTTAAATAGAGCTTATATCCTGCACACAAAAAATTACAATGTTTGCAAAATATATTTTAGAAAAACCACAATTATTTCATACTGTGCTTTTTCTTTTAAGATTTATTTTACTTTTATCTCTTTTAACTGTCCCCTCCCCCATTTTTGCTGTTTTGTGTCTATTCACTGGGCAATTCTCTGTGTCCGTTTCTTGCCCTCTCTTCTCATCCTTCTCCTCCTGTCTTCACCGGGATTTGATCCTGGGAACCTCCAATGTGGGAGAGAGGCATCCTACCGCCTACGCCACCTTAGTTCCTGGTTTTTCGGCACGTCTCGTCTTGGCTCTCCCCTGTGCCACTCTCCTGTTACATCATCATCTTGTTGCGTGGCTCGGCAGGGCCTGGGAGTGCACCCATTCATGGGGCCTGGCGGCCCACGCACCTTCTATATTTTTTCTTTATTTTACCAGGAGGTCCCGGGGACCGAGCCCAGGTCCCTCCATATGGTAGACGGACGCCCAACCATTTGAGCCACATCCGTCCCCCTTTATACTTTGTTTTCACAAAAGCCTGGGTCAGTATGTGACATTAGGAAATTTCCCCCAAAGGAAAGGCTTTCTAAACTTAATCACATTAATTACTGTCTTGTTTCATGCTAAAGTGTCCGTTTCTTCTTTGCTGACGTTCATGTGTCAGCCTTATTTTACTGCTGAAGAGCCTTTAAATTTAAAAATGCTTGTATTAGAAAATCATGAGGGAAACGGATGTGGCTCGAAAGGTTTGGCGTCCGTCTACCATATGGAGAGACCGGGGTTCGATCCCCGGTACCTCCCGGTAAAAAAAAAAAAAAAAAAAAAAAAGAAAATCATGACATAATTAAAATACAATGAGGTATAATTTATCAAAAGCACATTTGAAAATTTTAAAAAGATGTTATTAATGTTGTTATGTAATGAAAGATAGTGTGTATGAAAATTATTTTCTCATGCATTTTTGCTAATTTCCTAAAATACTGACATTTAGTAGCCAAAACCAATTCCAAACTCTCACCTCTGCCCAATATTTGATAACCCTTCTGATTTTCAATATTCTCTTCGGTGAAGAATCTCATAGTTATCATCCAAAGAGTGAATTCTAGTGATGATTTGTGCTTAGGATCGGCATGCCTGTAAGAGGACCTCTGATTAGCACTGATTCAGCGAAGCCCAGTTGATTAGATTGCTCCAGTACGGTGCAGCCCAGGGAGCTCTTTATACAGGAAGAATACACAGGAAAAACGCTGCAGACACAGGAAGAACCCCCCAGAGGCTGACAGAGAAGGCCCAGGAGCCAGAAGAGGAAATCAACGGAACCCAGACTCTGAAGGCCTGGAGGAGAGGGGAGCCGAGGGGACTCTGCCATGTGCCTGACGGCCCACAGCTGCAGCCCAGGGAGAAGGCCTCGCCTCACGACACCTTGATTCCGACACGTTTACAGTCTCAGAACTGCAAGCCTGTAAGTTAACAAATCCTCCCTGTAAAAGCCAACCCGTTTCTGGGATGACGCCATGGCAGTCTCTAGCAAACGGAACCTTTTAATCCTGAGAGCCCAGCTTCTGGAGAGGATGACAGCCTTCCAGCTCCTGTCAGTGTTTCATCTGCCTCTGCTCCACTGTCTATTCTCAGTGCTGAGAAGTTAGAAAAATTAAAGGAAAACCAGCTCCTTAGCTGGGTGTGAAGAGTCACTATTTTAAACTATTCACCTTTGTTCAAAAGCAAGTTTTGTATTTTTGTTCAGATATACACAATATGCAGATACTCATAACCATGATTTCCCATTTTTCGAACTTCCTCTCTTGTCACTGAAGGAGAGTATTAGGAATCCCTCCCTCTTTCCCCACATCTTCTTCCTGTAAGGCACCGTAATGATTTCCACGTGACTAAGAACTTAAGTACTTAACAGTGCTAAAATTCTTGTAGGATTAGAAAGATTTTTCTGGCCAGTAATTAAAGAGTTAATCTTGACTCTTACAAAGAAAATGTTAAATCTGTTGCCAGGTCGTTTACTGCAATGTTAAATGGCTAAAAGAATGAGTTTACCCAATACTCTGGAGCCCAATAATACAATTGTACCTATTTTATACTGAGGAGATGGAACAATCTTCTAACGCTGCTTTAGAAGTGATTTATTGATCCCAATCCAACAATTCTTCAACAATTCATAAAGTTAGAATTTATAGACTTATTTCTAACTTCAGGAAAAGTTGACTTCATTCTTGAACGTGCTGCCTTCTTGCATTAATCTTTGACTTGCAATTAGCTAAGTTAAATCATGGTCCTGAAAGGCATTTTCCTTTTGTTTTTCTTCCTCTTCGGGGACAGAATCCAATTATCCAAAGTTTGGAATGTATCACTTAACCTTTAGAAGGCCATTTATAGATTACATTTACATTTTTAGTACATAACACCATCAGAACGTACATACTGTACATGAGGAGGAAAGAAAGGGATACTCAGAAAACATTTTTGTGCGTATAATATTCTTGTGGGAATATGATATGTGTAGGTTATGCAGGGCTCTTAGAGGAGACATGGCAGAGGATAAGTGGGGAAACTTTCCAATTGGCAGCTATATGGACATCTAAAAGGAAAACGAAGACATATAACATAGAAGTTAACACCCTTATACATTGAAAAATGGTGTAACTAGTCTAGGAATATGAACTGGTGTAAACAGAAGGTATGGCAACATTAAATTTTAGAAGGGATATAGATTTGGCCTGGCAATTTCATTTGTAAGAAGTTAGCTCTGATACACTCACACATGAAGACATACAACGATGTCTGTACAAGGATGCCCATTGAAGCACTCTTTTTTATTTATTTTATAATAGGAATACACTTGACTTGCTTTAAACATCCATTAGGGGAGGCATGGCAATACAATTATGCTTTTCCACCCAAAGAAATACTATGCAGCTGTTAAAAATAATGCTAGATGAAGCTGTCAAAGAATAGATTGAAACAGAGAATGAATGAAACAGTACATTTCTGGAAAAAGCTTTTAAATTTTATGTTATCTCGAGAGGAGAGACTGAGACTAAGAGAAGACAGAGAAGAACTTTTACTTTTTTTTGAGCTGCTATATGATTTTATTTACCTGCAAGTAAAATATTACTTTATACATCTTAAACTCATTGAAAATGAACAAAAAGAAATCCTCAAGATTGAGGAATGAACAAACAAGGAATGAATGCAACTATGGACCACAGCAGATTTATTATTCTAGCAATGGAAGCTCTTGTCTCTCTGATATAGAGGCAGTGGTCACCAGAGGTTCTCAGGGGAGGGAGAGGGAAGAAGAGGTGTAACGTGGGGCATTATTGGGACATTGGAATTGTCCTGTATGACATTGCCGTGATGGATACAGGCTATTATACATTTTGTTAAAACCTATAAAATTGTGTGGGACAAAGTGTAAAACATAATGTAAACTATAGACCATGGTTAGTAGCAATGCTTCAACATGTGCTCATCAATTGTAACAAATGTACCACACTAATGAAAGATGTTGTTAATTGGGAAAAGTGGGGGAGGGGGCGGGTGTGAGGTATATGGGAATCCCCTTATATTTTCTATGTGAGATTTATGTAATCTAAAGCTTCTTTAATAATGATAGTAATAATAAAATAAAATAAAAATGTACAAAAAGGAAACCTAAAGGAAAACATGCTACTAAGGGAATACCCAATCTATGAAGATTTTAAAAGTTGAAAAGAAATACATACTTTTTAGGACAATTATGTTCTATTAAAAGAGACTTGCATTATCATTTCATTCATTAAGTATTGGTGATCTTCTACACTTACATTTTATTTGGATCAACTTCATAAGCTTGTTATGAGGATTAAACAAAGTGATGCAGGTTTAATTTTTTGGTGTGGGGTTTGATGCATTTTTCTCAGAAAGGTTGGTCACCTGTTCTAATTTTTTTACAAAAGCTAAGGGAAGAGTCTATTGTGAGGGTACAGAAAGCCAATTTTTTGGATATATGTAAATAAATACTGATGTTACTATTTGAGAGCACCTCCGTTGGACCTGGGTTATATATTAACGTGTTTACAAAGTTTGCCTTTATTCTTTTATCCTTCTCTGAAGCTTCACACTGCTATGAGGGCCATTGTGTGCTTTCCTAAAACCTGGTAACAGTAAAAATTACTGAACCTGACAAAAGAGAAACAAGCTAGCATACTGTCCTACACACTTAGGTATACAGTCTTAAAACTAGATCTATCAATGCAAAGAGATGCTAAAGTCACCCCAGCCAGGAATGATCTCATCTTGCTTCAGACAGGAGGTGAAGAATATCACACCGTATCATAAATGAGGAGATGCAGAATGTGACATGCTGGGGTGTATTCGCTAGGTTTCCTTAACAACACAAGGCAGAAGTTGCTGGCTCTGCTTCGCAAATGTCCCAAGCACAGGACACCTTTCAACCATGGTGTGACTCCTGCAGAGGTTAAAAGAATCGAAGCTCCATTCCCCAAGCAGCCTTTGGGTTGGGTCCTGAAAAATCTTGGTGGGAGAAGAGAGAACCTAGGGGAAGAAGGCAAGGGGCCCATGCACATGCAACTTGCATTCCAGTGCAGATGGAAGTAAAGGGAGAGAGCACTTAACTACCACATAAATAAGATAATTTCAGATGGGGACAATGCCACAAAGTAAACAAAACGCGGTTAGAAGGATCAGAGCTACATTAGATTAGGGAAGTTGTGGAATACAGAGAGATCATTTCATGCCCAAACAGCATTTTCCACTAAGGCAGGGAGGGGCTCTTAACAAAGGGTCCATGAGCTTGAATTCAAAATAAAAAAAAACATGATTCTTGTGGGGACGTGTTGGTGCGGGTGTGATATATTTATTAATAATACACAGTACAGTGTGGACCTAATAAGGGGTCTGTGGTCTTCACCTGCCTGGCAGAGGGGTCCGGGGAACAAAAAGAAAAGGTTAAGAACCCCTGCGCTAAGGTTTGTGTAAGAATAAAGATGTCAGCCTAGAAGGAAAAAAATCACAAAGAAGCCTTAAAAGTAGACGGTTGATGCAAAAGTATTGACACCAAGAGATTCTTTAATAAAGAGCATTTATTAATAAATGTAATAAGTGAGCCACCTAGCTCCAGAGAAGATCCTTCCACTCCATGAATTTAATAGGACTAACTGGCAAGTCTCTCATTTTATAGGAAAACGGTATTTATGCTTTTTTCCTTAGAGCTTTCTTCCATATTCATTTACATCCATAAGGACCGTTTACGACTTCACACAGGATTTGCATCCATCTCTGGTGGGGAGGTGGCCCATTTTCTTCTTCCATTATGCCACAGATGCCTAATTTTTCTCTCTCAAGCTGTAAAACAGCAGTTTTAAATGAGCACAGGCAAATTCCAAAACTGGGCCTGCTGGTGCATTAGGAACACCTCTTCAGGGTCTACTGCAGAGTGGCTCAGCCTCCTCCTCTGTCTCAAGTGTTGGGAGGTCTCTGGTGAGCAGGAAACGCAGGAAGAAAAGTAGCTTATGGGATTGTTTGGTTAAAAACCGCCTCCGGTGCTTTCTGGAGCACATTAGCTCTTTATGAGAAGCAGACAAACCAGACAGCAGAAAAAAGTCCATGTGAAATTACCTTCAGAAGCTGTCAACAACCCAACAGAACTATCTTAGTGAGCTGGAAGGGGGGAAGGAAAAAAGGAGAAATGGATGCAACCTTGTTCTGAGCACACGATTTTTCTTTAAACGTCACACTAGAGTTCTCCAGCTTGCAGGGCGCACTGTAATAGAGAGACTACCTTGGTGGTGGGTGGTGCTCAGGCTCGAATAACTTCCAGGGCTTTTTCTGCAAGGACTTTTGAGTGCACGTGCTGTCCCTTGATCTGGTGGTTCCACACTTAGGCTTATTACTGGGCTCTACTGCTTTTATGATCTTAACCTTAGAAACATCTTCTTCCTTAAATGTTTTAATAATTGAAACAATCCTGACCTCTGAAGAAAAACCATGAACGTAAAAATATATTCCATTGTAATAAATGAGCCAGGGGATCTTTTATATATTTTTCATTGAAGTCAACAAAATCAGCGCATCCTTTCTGAAGAGCTTAACTAACCAAATCCTTTAAAAATTTAAGTGCCAGAGCAAAAGTTTTTAATTCTTATCTTTATACTCTGTCAGGACTTGTATGTTTAAAAAGCTACTGAATTTATTCAATGCATTTCATATTTAATGATTAGTGCAACGCCTCTGAAACTGGTTGAAGAAGGGAGGAGAAGCAGTGCTATTTTTGATTTAGAGTGGCAGACTTCAATTTTGATTTTTCTTCCCCAAACTATGTTTGCTATGCAGCAAGTTGAGAGGATAGGCTATACTTTCATATTATTTATGTATCCATAGTATTTCATGTGCCATTAACATAAATACCTTATAAACTGGGAATAGTTTTGAGGATTAAGATCTCATCACATTTATACTCTTACGCGGAAAGGCTATGACTCTTTTTCAATTGTTTTGTATCAGAAAAGCATAAATAATGGTTTCACATCATGTAACACTACATTCTTGAATGATGAGGCTTACACAGATATTATCCTTACAGTCTAGGACTTTCTAATATAAGACATCCCTGCTAAGATACTATTTCTTTTGTGGCAAAGAGAAACGAGCTTCTTCTACAATCACTGCTTGGAGCCATGGACATTAGTCTTGTGCCACTGGTATCCCGGGGAAACCAGAGCCCTCGAGCTGTGTGGAGGTCTATTTCACAAGTGACACCTGGAGACCCCTGTAGTATATTCCATTTTGGGGTATGGCTGGTTCTGGAAAGACGAATGTTTCAGAGGTCGGCTCTAAGTAGGGACCGAGAGACGGTTACCTCCAGAATTACAGAGCCATGTGCTGGTCATGTACTTGTGAAGACTTGGCAGCGAAGCCCAGGGTTTGCCCCAGTGCAGGACTGGAGTCTGCTGCGGAAGCAGACTGCCGGTGGTCCCGAAGTTGGCTGCACTGGTGCCAAAGTGAAGCCACCATCGAGCTTCTACTCGATGGGTTCTAACGTCGGGCACCACCTCCCAGGCCCCCCAAGGAGCACTCGGGAATGTGAGACGGGAAGAGGAGAGGCCAGGATCAGTCCCTGGCATGAGGTGCCCCTGCCCGTCCGCCTGAGTCTGTGTGGGAAAGCCGAGGTGCCTGCAGTTGGGAAGAGGTCGTGGCTGGTCTGGGACCTGCCTGGATGGAACCACACGCTGCCGTTCCTTGAACAGCAGCCAGGAGCCCACTCTGTCACCTGGTGATGAAGTTGGCTTCCTGCCCCAGTTTCCTCTTAGAGCAGCAAATAACACACGAGGCTCGGCATCCCTGTGAGGTCGTCTCCTGGTTTTTAATAATTCCTTGTGTTTACGTAGTACCTTTCTCCTCTCCCAAGAGCTGGCTGGAGAGTTTTCCATATGTTACTTCAAAAGGCTCATTAAGGCCCTGTGCCTGCACCGGTTAGAGAGCCGTGCTAATGGGGCCAAGGTCGGCACTCAGCCTCCCGAGCATCCCCTGGGAGCAGCCCATTTGCACTGAGAAAATCTGTTTCAGGGCCTCACTCTCACAGCTAACCATGACCAATAATTTTAAGAAGTATGCCACAAAGAGAACAGGCAATAACAGCAGTAACAAACATTTAACACGAGTTCATCGAACGTATATCTGCTAATTCAGCCCTCTCAAATGCCCTCTGAGAGAGATACTATTATAAGACCTGCTTTAAAGAACAGGAACCTGAGGCCCAGGAAGGTCACGGAACTGGTCCAAGGTCACAAAGGAAATGGTAAAGCAAGGATTTCAACTGCCAGCCTGCTTCGAAGGACAGACTTCTTCCATGTTTTCCCATAGGTGACACTGTGGATGGCATAGCTCAGTACCTCAAGCTCTCATCATATCTGAATCGTAGGCACAACCTACTAACACAAAGGGTGGGGTGGGCACAATGAACACTCAGGGAGCACTGCCAGTGAAGATACATGTCAGATGCTGAGCTATACGCTCCTAAGTCTTCTCTCATTAATCTGTACAACACCACTTAGAGGTCGGAATTATTGCTCCATTTCACGGAACAGGATTCTGCAGATAAGAGAGGCTAAGCCATTTTAAATCAGCACACACCACTCAGAACTAAGTGGGAGAGAGTGTGGTCTACGGTGTGAACTGTGGTCTATGGTTGGTGGCAAGGCCCCAGGATGTGTAAGTTCATTGAGGGTGGTGGGCCACACTGTGGGAGATGTTTGTGTGGGATGTGGTGGGAGGTGTGGGAGGTGGGCAACATGGGAATCCCAGTGGGTTCCGTGTAATATTTTGGGTAATCTAAGCACCTCTTAAAATATATGTATATATATATATAAATAACATTTTTGTAAGCAAATACACATATATGCATATATATTTATATATCATTTTGCAAATGTTTGTATGTATTGTGAGAATTTTGATTTATACCCACAATAAAAATAAATAAAAAATTAAAAAAAAAAAAAAAGAGAGGCTAAGTGATTTGAATACCAAAAAAATATGGTTTTTCCATATTTAGTGGAAGAGCCAGAACTAGAAAATCAATCTGTCTGCCTCTGAAGAGCATGCTGTCTTCAACACTCCCACTTTGGTTACAGGAGTCACTACAGATGTGAAAAACAAACAGAGGTAGAGAGGAGGGGAGAGTTACCAAGAGTGAAGGCGTCCAGGATTAGAACCACGCTTTTGAACTCTCACTGCTGTGTCCTCTTTCTCAAAACTGCTGCATGGCTATTCTTTTCGGACCTCCTCACTCACCATAGCCAAAGAGAAAACAAGTCAATTCTAGGGCCATGGAGGCAGCGCTGGGTGGTGGGAGGGAGAAGGTTACTCACCGTTAAAATGGGGGTACCTGAACCTACCTCATTTTTTATTGGTAAGATTCAACGGTACAGTCGATCTCAACTCCTGGGACAAGGTCGATGCTCAACTAATGTTGCAAAGACAACATCCAAAGAGCTCTGGCCTGCCATCTGAAGCCAAATGGAACTAATCACTTAACCATTTCCATCTCTAGAGGCACCAAATGGTTTGGAAAAGACTCAGGCACCCCTAGGTTAGGACACTGGCTCTGTCATTCCCTGCACACAGGAACTGGGCTAGCGACAGCCTCTCTGAGCTTCAGTTTCCTAAATGGGAAACCATGCCTGTGTCATGAGATCATTAACTTAAAGGAGAAAATAAATGCAAACAGGCTCCCGGCACAGGAGCTTGCTCAAGACTATTATTATTAAAGAGCGGCTCTTCATGAGAAGCTAAAACATAGGACTGTGCTTCTATTTCCCAGCGTTGCCAAACCACCTCAATCTATAACTGGCAGTCCACTTGGGTTGCCACTCTGCTGCTTCAGACACTCCTAGCCAGCCTGCTTTCCTAAGAGTCCTCATTAGTGGAGGCGGATTTTGTTTTTTCAGCAGATAGAGTTTCAAAGTGCATTGGCAGGACGTGTTGGGGGCTCTGATTAATGACTCAGTAGATATTTATACTAGTAGTAATAACTAGCATATGTGTATTAGAAATTGTACACGGCATATTGGTCACGTCACGTGATAATAAAGAGCAGAAAGATCTTAAACAGGGACATATTGGGTAGCTGGCTGTGATGACTGTGCTAACCCTGCCAAAGCTGCAAGGTCCTCGTAGCCTAAATATCAAAACCCAAAGAAAGAAAAGCCCCAAATTGTTTCCTGTGCATTCTCCTCAAGTCAGACAGCCCAATCTGGATAGGAATTCCACGTGAAAGCAATACTTCCACCGTGGTTAGCAAACCAGACTGCTTTTCTTTTTGAGTTCAACTTGACCTAATTAAGGACAGGGTGTAGAATTTTGCCAAATGCCCTGAGATCCTTTAAAAAGTCATTTCACATTAGTACTGCTCCATAACTTGCCAAGTCAGAACATAAAAGACAACCATCTCAGCAAAAGTTCATGTTAATTGTATGGATGATATCCTAGGCTTGGAGGCTGGAAGCCAACGAGGTCCCCAACACCCCATCCCCTCCCGTGCCCTCCAGCCTCAGGTCCTTTGCTGTCTTCTCAAAGTGCTCTCACATCTGCTGAAGAGAAGGCAAGGCACACACGTGACCGTCACTGAGAAGGCACATGTCTGCGAATTTCTCTTCAGGGTGTCACAAGATAGCAGAGACGGAGACCAAGGTGGGGGGAAAACATGGCTTCTCTGCATTGCTATTTACTGGAAGTATTTATTGTTTACTGTCCCACTATCACAATCCGGATCTGTTTCTTAAGACATGTGGGAAGACTCTAGGCTATTGTGTAGAAGACGCCTGGACTCACAGAAGAGAGTATTCGAAGGGGTGGTAAGTGGAACACATCCACCAAGACCAGGAGTCCTGCTGTGTTCCAAGAAAATTTCAACCACTCTATTAGTCTGCTTTGAACCCAGGAACTTTTTTCTTCAGGACTCCACATGCTTCTTCATAAAACACGTATAAAGATTCTAGCCAGGGACCTCTCACAGATTCTGTGATGCTAAAAGACTCAAGTGACTCACATGAAGTAAGGCTCAGCATCTGGAATGCAATGAATACACAATTTCTAAGTGGCTTGAGACTGGAAAATAGGCACCAGGTGTGACCTTCCTGGACATGTTCCTTTTCCGTAAAATGGCAATAAGACAGGACTCATGGAAAGGAATCAGCCGTGCCTGGCGAGTGCTGGGTGCCCAGTTAAGGCTGACTGCTTGCCCACTCGCTAGTAATCTACTGGCCTACTACAGTATCTGGCTTTTCAAAGAAAATAGACCGTGAGCTTGGCTGAGTGGTGGGACTGAAAGCACCACTTCTCTCTCTCTGAGGGAGTTGACTGTGAAGCTTTCTCTTTGTAAGTGAGGCCCAGCCTTGTGCACTTCATTAGAAGGCTCCGCAGACAAAGAGCTCCTGGAGGAACATGGAATTCCACCTCAAGATTCAGGGTTTGGGACCATGTCACCACTGCACCTAGAGAGGCCTTGGGGTAGTGGGTCTTCTGATCCGAGCTGCAGAGATTGACAAAACCAGGGGCCAGAGCTTATCCAGGAGCTAAGTGAGGAGCCAAAAGAAGAGAACCAAGCAGGTTGGCAAAACTGAAGGGGCCAAAGGCAGGGTTGAACCAGGGGTGGATGCCAGGATCCAAGAGCTGGAGTCATGGGTCCAGAGTGAGCACGGAGCCCTCTCAATCACTGGCCTGTGTTAGCAGGTGTCTGTGGCTGGTCTTCATGTCCCAGCTTTATCACAGGGAAAGGTAGATCTGCTGCTATTTAAGAGAGTGGTATAAGGAGGACAGTTTAGGAGAGGATATCTGCAAGTAAGGTCTCAGGTACTTAGTATCTCAGGGCCCCACTAAGACTTAATGAACCAATATTTCTTGGAACCAGGGGCCTGGAATCGTGGTTTTGACAAGCAATCCTCCATGAGATTCTTAAGCATTCCACGGTTTTTAAACTACTGAGATACAAGAAAGGGCATGGAATTTAAAGACAGGAGATCTGAGGCCAAATCTTGCCTGTGTGATCTTGGGAGTCACTTAACTCCACGGAACCTCAGTTTCTCCATTCCTAAAATGGGAATAATGTATTTCTTCACAAACGTTGCTTAAATCAGTGGAGATAAAAGGGGTCTGTAAATGTAAATTTTGTGATTTCTCAAAGTGAAACCTTGGAAATTCCCACCGCTGTCCCTAAAACAGGTCTGGGTTGAGTTAGCTATCTCTGAATTGATCAGTGCTATAAGCCTTAGCAATGTATGTTCTCTCACTTTATGCAGCGCTTAGAAACCTGTCTGAGCGCCTAGGATTGGAGGACAGACTGCTCGCTTTTTACATCCTAGGACCATGAAGGACAAGTGCTTGGAGGGGCCAGAAGTCTCCAGGGCCTGTTTTCTATATGGGTGAATCCAGGGACTCTTTATGTGCTAAGCTACTGGGGACAGTAGCTGGGATTAAGAATTGGAAGAAGAGGATTAGAGTCCCCAATGAGTTGATGAATTGGAGAAATTAGCTGGAAACAAAGAAAATAAACAGCTCAATAGGAAAATTTCTGGATGATACGTGGAGGAAATGATCATTATCGCAAATACAGGCTGAGCAATGTCCAGCCAAATGAGGAAAATAAGCTGAAAACGAGCCAATGAGGTCCGGCTGTCACTTAAAACGTGAACTTGAAAGTTGGCTGCACTAACCAAAGCACAGTTTGAAGGAACTGTGAGGTAATCGCCACTTTATCATACCTTTATGAGAGCTCTTTGTCCAGTTGTGGACTTCACAGTTTGAGAGGCATGGAGTACTTGGACATAGTTCAACAGATAGAAATAAAGATGATGAAAATGTTGGTGAACAAGAACTATGAGAAAAAGCAAAGAGATCTGGCATTATTTAACCCAGAGAAAAGCAAGCTGAGGGGAGACTTAACTCTTCCAGTCCATGAACTAAAGATTCCAGAGTGACCTGCTGTTCCCTGAATTCTGTTGAGGGGTAAAGGGGCTGTCCTGCAGCAGAAGGGACTCATGTTAAGTGAAAGAAAACCTTTCTTGTGATGAATATATGAAGAGTCTGAACCTAAGAGGCTCCTGGGGCAAGGGAAAGCCTCCTCTCCAAACCCCGACCAAGGAGCTACACCAGACTGGGGGGACTGGGTGTGACAGAAGGCAGGAATGACTCTATTTTGAAAGTTGGAAGGAAAAGCCATACCGACGGGATTTGGAATCAGCCCCAGTCTGGCCCAGGGCTGTGACTCTGAGCAGGCATTTTGCTTCACTGGGTCTCTGTTTCCTCATCTGTAAAATTAAAGGAGACCAGGCGACCCCCATGGTCGTCCCAGCTGTGACAGTCAACAGTGACACGGTGACTGCATTGAACATGCTAAAGTCTTTCTTCCAAAGAAGGGAAAACAGGAAACATGCTGGGAGTAGGGGGCGGTTGGGAATTTGATCTAGGTTGGATGGACAGCTGTCTTGAGGTGGGTCAAACCGCAGAGAGCTTTAGGAGTGTAGGGGAATCATCTAGTTCTGAGAGGAAGGTGGAGAAGAGCATGCAGGATATTCCGGAAGAGAGGAACGCCAGCCACGGAAGGGGGAGGTGCTCAAGGGACTGTCAGATCCACTCCGACCTGAAACGAAGAGGGCTGAGCCTGGATTCAGGCAGCAGAGGCCCTGTACTTCAGAGACCTAGAGGTCTTCCTGTTTTGCCTCAGCCGCCTACTGCCAAAATAGATCTAGGGCAAAGTGCTTAACCTTGTGGGAATCGTTTCCACGAAAATAAAACGGGAACACTATAGCTACTTCATAATGGTGTTAGGAGGGTTAAACGTGATTATGTGCCTGGCATGCAGTAAGCACAGAAAAGAGGCTGTAATTCCAATTTTGCGGGACTAGAACTAAGGCAAATAAAAAGAAGCATCAGTGACTTCATGGCTTATAGAAAAGACCGAAACTGGACTACAGCTACCAGTGATGACGCAAACTTAACCACATAGAGTTTTCACCTATGTTCCCCCATTTGACTTTGAGGAATACTTAACTTTAAAACAATTATCATTATTATTATCCCATTTCACAGATGAAGAACAGGCTTAGGATAGACGATGCCTTGTCCAAGCTCAATCAGGAAGTTACAGTGTTGTGGAAGTTACTCGGTTCTCCTGGCTCCAAAGTCATTGCTCTTTTCATAGCATCCATTTCATGGAGAGAAACAGGAAGAACATGGGACACTGATCAGTGTTTTAAAATTATAACCAAGTTAGCTGCATGATGTGAGCCCGAACTTGAACTTGGTCCAACTGCTCGCAGCTGTGCACTGACAATCCCTTTTCCTAGAAAGAGTGAAGGACACTCTGACTGGTGCTCCAGTCTGCAGAGACCTAGACAGGGACAAGGGTTGTGAGAGAAGACAAGAGCCGGCGGGAGGGTCTTCAGGGCAAACCCCTTCTCCCAAGCCCATTCTGATGCCAACCTGTCCAGGATGAGCAAAGTGAGAACTACGACATGGACAGAGCTTGCTGTTAGTCACAGCTGCGGAAGGAGGGCGATTTGTCTGTTGGTTCCCTTAAGCAGAGCCATTACCATTGATCTGATGTTGTCACCACTCCTCTAAGAGTCCTTAATATAGTTTGAGGTCATTACTGAGCCACTCAGCTTTCTTCCTCTTGGTTGAGTAGCCGTCTCTCTGGTCTCTCCCTAAAATACTCCATTCCAACCAGCAAAGCACACCTGTGAGTCTCCTCTCCTACTTTAGATACTGATCCCAGGACTGGACATTCACGTCTAAGTGAGGGAGACTCACTGTGGCTAAGGCTAAGAGAATTCCTCTTCCTGCACATTGGCTTGGAAGCCCCTCTTTTTTTCACCCCAAAATACATTTAGACACTCTCTGGGGCCCTTTCCTGCACTGGGATGGTAAGAAAAGGGATGACATTTTCTTTTCAAAATAGTGTAGATAGAGTCCTGCTGGAAGCAAGGAATATGACTAAGTGATTTCTCAAAGTCTGTTCCAACCAGTGATTCATCAGACATAGAATTTTAAGCTGGAATAGACAGTAATATTCTGGGCCAATTCTTCCTTTTTTCTTTTTTTTCTTTTCTTTTCTTCTCTTTCTTTCTTCTTTTTATTATGAAGTGAGTTACAGAATAATCATGCATAAAATACAGGATTCCCATATGACACCCTATTATTAACAACTTGCATTAGTGTGCTACATTTGTTACAACTGATGAAAGCACATTTTTATAATTGTACTATTAACAATATTCTATAGTTTACCTTTTTGCAAAGGAAGAGAGTGAGATCTATTGAGGTTAAGTGTTCGGGGGCTGCTTGCCACAGTTGATAAAACATGGGATTTGAAGTTGAAAGTTTTGGGTTTGGGGCCAAACTACCACTCACGTGCAGTGTGACTTTAAGCGAGCCATTACCCAGTTTTCCACACTTGTAAAGTGGAAACAGTACTGCCTACTCTGCTAATTCCTAGCGGCACTCTGAGGATCCTTTGACATCATTACTTCAAGCACACTATAACATGTAATGAAGTACTTTACCAATAAAATGCATTATTAAGTGGCTTGTCCAAGGTCACGTAGTGGCAAAACCAGGCCTCCCAATTCCAGAGCCACTCAGTTTCCATCATGCAATGCTGCCTTCTTGACATTTTTCCCATTCCATAGTTATAAGATTTCTGGATAAGCCACCATACTAATTTGATCTCCACATGCTTCCCTTTAAACTCATGGATACATACAGATTCAAAGTACGGGAGTCCAGTCTGTCTCAGATGGATTACAGACCAGCAACTAAAGAGACTTGTTGGGAATATATCAAGCATCCTTCCATTACATCACAGTTATGGCCTCAGAGCCCAGCACGATCGCTGCCAAGGGGCAGAGTACATATATGAGCTAGCTTTCTCCATAGCTCCTCTAAGCAATTTCCTAACACCAAATTGGAAGCTGGCGTTGACTGTACGTGATAGCTTTGAATGGACTATTAGGCTGTAGTATATACCCTGAGGATTGAAATAGGACGAGAGTGAGCACCAAAGTTAAGTGACACATAAGTTCGTGCTGGACAGAGATCTGGGCACTTGTTCAGTGGTAATAGGTGGTTTACTGTGCCAATTTGTGGTAGTCTATAGAGGAGAGTCAAGAGATGGCAGCTTAGTCTCACAAATGAAGTGTGAGCCCAAGGATTATGCGCTTCCATCCACCACTGATGAGAAGGAGCCAACGGGCTCTGAGCCCTGTTGTCATTATGAGTGCACTGGAAAAGATCAGCCATGTCTCGTTTGGCCCCATTGTATAATCACAGGGTATATTTAGGACTCAGGAGGTTGACCAAAATCATCTCTCCCACTTCTCAAGAGACATGTCCACGGACAATCCTAACATTCCGTGGGCCCTCTGGTACCCTGGGGTAGACCGCCTGGCTCTTGCCCTTTCGTAACTGATGGCTCCCCAGCTTGACACGAGACGTCCTCCTTCCAGTCACTGGAGGGAGTTGGGCCTCTGCTACACTGGTCTTTGGCCCTTGAAGAGCACAACAGATAAATCCTACTTTTCCTTGTTTTCTTAAACATAACTAGTTTTGCAAGCTTTCAGAAGTAATGGTGAGGTCAAGCTTTATTAAATAGGGAATACAGCTCTTTGCTCTAAGCAATAAAAAGAAAAAACAAAAGGGAAAAACACTGCGAGCCAGTTCAGCCAACAATTTCCCTGCTAAAAAAAAGTTCAAGTTGGAGCCATGTGGTCTCAATAAAGCAGTAAAATATATTTTCTTTACCCTACACTTCATGTGCCCATAACCTTCCTTTTAAATCATCTCGAACCAGCCCCAAATCACTCTGACCGCAAATCATTTGGTGGCTTTGCTCTCCGGGCAATGGAATGTGCTGGAGTAGACGGGGAGTCGCTACCAAGTGTGCTCAGAGGGGGCTTCTTCTGCACTGTGCTGCGCACAGACCCCAGCAAAGTCCTGAAAGGCTCCGCGCTGAGATAGCACATGACATCATAGCTCAGTCATTCCGGAAAAAACTGCAATGGCTGCAGAACAGCACAACATGCCACAAACCACAGTGGGCAGATAAAGCCGAAGAATAGCTTTTCTTACCAAAACACTCACAAATGCCACAGGCCGCTGGCAGAGACACGTTTAATTGCATTTACAGAACCCACTGTGTCCACAGCATTTGGAGCTGACCAACGAATGGGAAAGGTTACCGAAGGCAGACTTCGAAATGGCAAAGCCAGGGAGCTCGAAGCTCAGGCCACCGCACTTCAGAACGTGCGCTACCATTAGATGGACGCTGCGGTAAAGCCGTCTGATGGGCTCTGAAAGGATTTCCAAGGGAACTGGACCTCAACAGAAAGCCACCTTCAAATGTACAGCTGGGGATGAAGGGCCGTCCAAGGTGTGAGAAATCAATTATTGAACTCATGACTAATTCAAGAGACACCGAGCTTGTCCCGGGCACAACACAAAGCTGTGCGACTGCCATCTGCCATTACATCGCAAGGCCCAGTCTTGCATTTTGCAAGTGCCATTGGAGGTTTTGTTTGTTTCTTTTATTTTTAAAGGTACTGCTCAAAGAGTTAAGTTTACAGGCTTTGAAGGGGTGGTAAATGTACTGAGTGTGCCTTTAGGCACCCGGGAGAAACAAAGTCCAACGCTTAAAGCTTGAGGGGAAAAACTTGCCCAAATGAAAATGCTATTTTTAAAGAGTACTTAAGCATCATCTTACAATAATTGGTAAAGTGGGAGTTCAAAACGATACTCTGTAGAACCTTTATGAGGTTAGAAGGAAATGCCTAAAAAGCCCTGTGTACTCTTCTAATTTTAGATTTGGAGAGCCACCATTGCTGCTAATTCTATAACTCTGTCATTTCACCCAAGTGAAGGGAGAATTTTTCAACAGAAAAAAAAACAATAAAAGACCTAGCTAAGAAAAATGTTCAAACAAAAACAGAAACAAAACTCTGTAGCAATCAAATAAGATCTCTTGTCTAAAAGGTTAATGAAAAATTATACAGTAGCCATATAGTGTATACTCTATAAGCCATATAGTGTCTAGTGTAATCTTTTCAGAAAGATGTTACTTTACAGCCTGATAACGTATCTGGCAATAATCTTTTTCATCAGACACCCAAGGACAACTCTCCATTTCTGTTGAGGGTGGGGAAAGCTCAAATGCATGCTCGTAATATCTTCATGTAACCTCTAAAACAGCGTAGACAGAAAATGTAAGTCTTTGGGTTACTGAAAATAACCTGTTTGCTCTTATGTGGGCAATTATAAACTAGGACTTGCTTTTTAAAATTGCTGGGTTCAGCAGAGATTTCCCATGGCTTTATCAGCAACAGAAATAAACAAGCATTGCACTGAGTTCCACTTGGAAGTATGGGTGGGGCTATTGATAGTCTTTTCCATCCTGTGCAAGGGAACTCAAGGTAACCTAGGAAGCTACTCCTCATTCAATATCCTGATGCTTCTCTTAATCACCAGAAAGCTGGAAAGAAGCTGGTTCTTGGAGGACCGCCCCCTCCTCGGGTGGTTCTTCCTGCCTCTTGCCATCCGTGTCCCCTCTCCTTCCAAAGCCTACCTGCTTAGCAAGTGGGAGGGGGCTTCAGCATCCTTCGGGAACTCAGATGCAAGGTCTTTATGCTTTAGTACAGGTAGATAAGGAAACACCTTTCTTTGAAAATTACGCCGGTCGCTTCCGGATTGGCAAATGTCAAGATTTTTCCAAAATTAAATAGTTATTTTATAAAAAAGTGTCAGCATTCCATAAAATCAAATCCTTACAAGAACAGCAATGCTGTCCCTAAAAGCGAGAGGGGGCCGCCGGCTGTTTGGTGTGGCCTTCCCGCGGGCGAGGCGGCCTCGGCAAGGCATTCTTCCCTGCCGTGCTCTGCCTGCCACTTGTTCCCCGGGCACCTCGGCCAGCTGAAGGCTCAAGAGAGGGACCCTGGCCCAAAGGGCTTCGAGCCGAGAGGGACAACCGGGAGCGCCGCGTTGGCTTTTGTCAGACAAACGTCTGCGGCAAAGTGAAGTCCAAGAGGGCAAACGAACAGCACCTTTCAGGAAAGTGAAGCGCCACGTGGGGGAGCGCCCAGGTTCCTCCCGGGAGAGCTCGCTAGGACCTTCCTCCAGACAAAGCGTTTCCCCCGGGGCTCCCGGAGCCCCTGAGCAGCTCTCGGGCGCTGGCAATCGGGCTCCCTGGAAGCCTCCTCGCACCGCGAGCAGCGACGCCCGACCCCAGGGAAAGCAGGAGGCTCGCCACCCAGGCTGCGGGGCGCCCCGGGCGTGCCGAGGCGCGGGAGTGGCTTGTTCCTCTAGCGAACCAGCCAGAAACCCTTTCCCCAAAAGCGGAGGAGGGAGAGGCAGCCCCTCCCCCTCCCCCACGCCCGCTCCAGCGAGTAAAGCGCCGAGCAGACCCCCGCCCCGCGTGCCTGCCACCCCGGGCGCCGACTCCACGCGACACTCACCGGCGGGCGGCAGCCCCCGGCCCCCCAGCAGCTCGGCGCGGACTCCGTCCGGGCGTCCGCGGGCGCCAGCCTGCAGCTCCGGGGCTCCGAGCGCGCCCAGAAAGCGTGGGCTGCGCCCCGGCGTGCGCGTCCCCCTCCTGGCGGCGAAGCCCCCGCGCGCGAGTTCCGGGGCCGCGGGGAGCCGAGCGCTGGGCGCGGTGGGCGTGGGAACCGGCGGCGGGGCGGGCGCGGGCTGGTCCTGGGGGGAGGGCGCTGCGGCCCCTCTCCACGCCCACCGCGCTCAGCGCCGCTCCGCCCGGCCAGGGGCTCCGCCACGCGCGAGGACGGTGACGGGCCAGGGCCGCCGGGGCCTCCAACGCCGCCTTGCCGCGGGTCTGCTCGTTTATAGGCACGGTCTCCCGCACACATCGGGGCACGCCCAGGCCGTGGACTCGCGGGGGAACCGCACCCTTATGAAAGGGTCAGGTGGCCTCCTGGTCGTCCCTCTACACACGTCCACTCACGGGCTGTCTTCCAATCGTACTCTCCCCCTGCATGGCTTCTCGTGACTTAAATCGCTCCTCCGATGCCAGGCTATAAATTAATTACCACTTTACCTGCGGAGCGCCCGGGAAAAGCAGAGTCAAGAAGAGATCTGGTCCTTTTTCGTTTTTATGTTGGACACGTCTGCCAGGAATCCAGGCTTTCCACCAACACCCAGGCGACAGACCCAAAGCGGCGGCGCACTGACCGTGGAACTCGTGCACACCTGGCTGTCCCACGGTCTGTCCGCGCAACACTGGGCCGTAGTGACTCCGCTCCCGCAGGGGCAGACACTGTGCGGAAATGAAAGGAGAAGCCAAACCAACCACTCGGGAAAGACCCACCTACTTGCCGACTGTAAGGCAGGCAGGGTGTACTTCTTAAACATTTTTAAAGATTGTCTCATGACCACTTCCAATGTTTCCCATCTTCAATCTACAGAACCGCTTGTCATTGGCCAGTCTGAGAAACAGTAACCCAGGACTGAGCTATTGACTTTAATGTAGGGTATAAAATGCCAAAGGCATAACAAATCCTTGAAGCCAATTAGAAACCATACCAGAAAGTGTCTTCCAGAAATAGAATCACCTGAAAAGATTCAAACTACAGACAATGTATTTCTTCAGTTTATCTTCATTTTCCTGAGGATGTCATGAGTCATGAAATGTTGAATTGTTTTCCCTTTATTAGATCTTTCCCTTGCTTTGTGAATCAATGTAAAGTTAATAAGGACGAGGTTGCATTTCAAACTGAAAATATTTTGGGTTTGGCAAGTTCAGTTCCTTGTATGTCATCAGGTCCTTTTTTTTTTTTTTTTCACCTCCCCTTTACTTTTAGAATTTTAGCAAAACCACTGAATAGCAGAATTAAATGTCTTTGTTCATCTGAAAGGCTCGCTGTAAACCAGGGTGCGGTGTGGGGCTAAGACACAGCTCAGGGCCTCTGGCCTTCCTCACCTCTGGGAAGGACTGTTAGAGCCAACCTTTGCCGACGAGTTAGGAGAGACTTTTTATTAATTAAAATGATGCTCAGGCAAAAGCAGAAGAGAAAATGGACAGAGGGTTACTGTATGGTTGTGATGAGCACAGAAATTCTGAGCAGCAATTTCAACTGTCTTTGCTAAAATTCTGAATGGTTTAGAATTCAGAAATTTAGTCATAACATCTGACATGCATAACTGTCTTAGTCAAAGATGACACCCTTTTTCAGGAGTCCTGGTTGCATATGAGAGAGAGAGAGAGAGAGGGAGAGATGAAGTTTCTGCGGGCTCTTTCACGCCACGTACACAGGAGGCTACTTTTTGAATTGCAGCTACTATTTGTAGTGGCAAATGGTATTGGAAACCCTGTGTTTTGTTTCTATCATCTCCCCTTTTGCTCTGAAAGAGAAAGATCTCAATCCCGGATGTTCTGTAGGTCCTTTGATCAGTAGAGGAAGTGATGACAGCATTTCACAAGGTGAGGTCCACAGACATGGGGTGGGGTGGGGAGCGGGTTGAAAATGCAGATTCCCTGGGCCTTCCTCAGAACTACTGGATGAGAATCTTTCTCTGCTGGCAGCCCTGGCAGCTGCTTTTTTTTATCATTAATTTTTTGGATAGGTAATCCATTCACATAATTTAAAAATATGTGCAATACAGTCTTCCCACCACGGTTCCCCATCGGCCCAGACCATACACTCTCTCCAGGTAGCCACTGATGTTTGTTTTCCCTGCATCCTTCCAGATTTCTTTATGCTCATGCCTGCAAATAGGAATTCGTACTCTTTTTCTTTATTTCTTAAAAAAACTATATGTAAACAATTATTGTCCTTTAACTTGCTCCTTCAGTTAATATAGTCTAGGGGCCTTTCCATATCATATGTTCAATTAGTCATTCCTTTGTAAACAAGCATTAATTGAGCACCTACCATGTGTCTAGTACTGTTAAATATACTGGAGATACAGCAGTGGGCAACACTGACAGAAATCCCCAGCCTTGTGACATTCACATCTTGGGGAAGGGGTAAGGGTACACACAGGGCAAGCAATAAGCATAAAAAAACAAACTGCATATTGTGTTAGAACATAACGAGTAATTGAGAAAACCGAGCTATTAGGGGGGTGGGACTGTTGAGTAGGCATTGTAATTTTACAGTGGAGTGGTTGGGAGAGGCCTTCATGAGAAGGTGAGATGTGAGCCAGGGCTTGGTGGAGGTGAGGGAGTAACCCTTGGATTGATTTGGGGGGAAAGGTGGTCCAGGCAGAGGGAGTGGCTAGTGACAAAGCCCAAGGTCGGAGTGTGACTAGCATATTGGAGCCACAGCAACTGGCCAGTGTGGTGGGAGCAGAGAAGGTGAGGAGGACTATAACATGAGAGGCAGTGGGCTTCAGATCATGGAGGACCGTACACACCCATGTAAGAAACCTGGCTTTTCTTCCTAGAGCCGGTCATTGCAGGGTCTGAAGGAGGAGTGATTCAATGTGATATATTTCGGCGCATAGAGAACTTGCTCATGCTGCATGTTGCATAGCACTGCCTTGTACGAATGTTTATTTAATCGGGGCATCACGGATAGACTTTGAGTTACTTCCAATCTTTTGCTATTAAACAGTGTTACACACTTCCACACATGATGTTTTACACCTGTACGAGTATAGCTATGGGATTAGTTCCCACAAGTGGGCTGACCGATGATGCATTTCGAAGTTTGACAGATAGAGCCAAATTGCCCTTCAACGTGTTGAACCAACTGACACTGCCACCAGCAATGTGCAGCAGTGCTTGTTGCCTCACAGCCTTGCCTAGGTAGCATGTGTGATCACACTCTGGGTGTCTGCCAATCTGAGAGGTGAAAAACAGTGTCTTAGGACAGTTTTGACTTGAAATTTTACGATTTTGGGGTGAGGTTGAACATTTTTTTCATGTTTAAGAGCCACCTCCACTTCCTTTTCTGTGGCCTGTCTCTATACACTTTGCCTCTACTCTGCTGGGCTCTTAGTCCTTTTCTTTATAAAGTTCTTGGAACTCCATGTGTATTGAGGAAATTATCTCTTTGTGTTATGGACTGGAGATTGTTTTTTCACTCTGCCACTTGTCTTTTTTTTTTTTTTTTTTATTGCGGGTAAAAATCAAATTTTTCACAATACATACCAACATTTGCAAAATGATATATAAATATATATGCATATATGTGCATTTGCTTACAAAAATGTTATTTATATATATGTAAATATATTTTAAGAGGTGCTTAGATTACCCAAAATATTACACGGAACCCACTGGGATTCCCATGTTGCCCACCTCCCACACCTCCCACCACATCCCACACAAACATCTCCCACAAGTGTGGCCCACCACCCTCAATGGACTTACACATCCTGGGGCCTTGCCACCAACCATAGACCACAGTTCACACCATAGACCACACTCTCTCCCACTCAGTTCCGAGTGGTGTGTGCTGATTTAAAATGGCCTACATCCGTTGCCACAACGGCACTCAGGACAATGTAATTTGTCTTTTGACTTGGCTTATGGTATCTTGGGACATCCGAAGTTTTTAATTTTTATCTAATTGGATTTATCAATTGTTTTAATGAATGAAAGTTTGAAGGGCCTCTTCTATTTCAGGTACTCTTATGGTTTTATTCTTTGACATTTAAAATTTGATGTGGATCTTTAAATATGTTTAAATACATGTTGTGGATCCTGCTCTTTTTTTTTTTTTTTTTTCCTTCTGTTTGATGATCCAATTGCCCCAATACCACTTTTATATAGTAATCTTTAACCGCTGTTTTTTTTTTTTCATTTTTTTTTCCATATAAGTTATCCCACTTTATTTATTTATTTATTTTTTTATTATGGTTTAACCGCTGTTTTGACATTCATTTTTATCATGTATTAAATTCCTGCATATAGTTGTATCGATTTCTGGACTTTCTATTCTGTTCTGTAGATGTTTTATCTGTTCAAATAGCAGTACCACAATATTTTAATTATTGAGGCTTTTGATTTTAATACCTAGTGGGGCTAGTTCTTTCTCATCACCCTTCTCTCTCAGAGTTTTCCAGTTTAAAATTTTTTTCTATGTGAATTTCAGAGTAAAGCTCAAAGTAAGCATTTCCTGAGGGCCCTCTGACCTCTCTGCTTCTGCTCACCCTCGCCATTCTCACTGCCCAGTCAGCTGCTTCGGCAGCCCTCACCTATTTTGGACACTGTGGATTCTGTCCATCTCTTGGCTTTGCTATAAATGGAGATTTCGGATTTTGGCCCTGTTTCCAAAGAAGGAAGATCAAAGACAAGTCAGTTTCTGCTAACTTTCTAGTCAGTCGTGATGGTAGCTATAGAAAAATATCAGTGCACTGGACACAGTGGGAAGGGAGGGGCCCCAATAAATATGGAAGGCAGCATACTGGAGAGGTGAATAGTTGTAGGTGACTGGATAGGGACTCTAGAACATGGGGATAGATGGTAATGGACGTGGGAGATTGTGGAATAGCAACTGTTTAAATAGAGTGGACCTTCATGAATTTAAAGGCTGAGCTGCAAATTATACAGATACATTATCCTGATCAAATCCAAAAATCATTTTAACCAATCAGTCCATCCAAAACCAGTTTATATATTTTATCACTAAACTATAAATCTGGATGTTTGTGTTCATAGTAGCCACAGAAATTCAGTGGGTTTACAGACTGGAGAAGATACTCGTTGCTTTACAACAGCAAGTTATTTTCTCCAGGGAGTGCGTCCTTCTGATATTGTTACCTAAACTTACCTTGGAGTAAGGGACTGTATCTCTCATATATCCTAAATAGCAATTAACTTGTTTGGGGTATTAAGTTTTCATATATTAGTAAAATTGGAACTTTGCCGACTATGTCTCTCTGATTTGCCCTCTACCCACATCTCATCCTGTTTGGTTTTATGGTGTGGAATAAAGTGATAGCTATTTTACTGCAGTTACGATGCGTGGGGAAGAGGTTTGGCTTTGGAGTCTGATGTCAGCTATTCGCTGTGTGACTTTAGGCATTATAAAGTTGTAAAATAATAGTGAGTGTCCCTGGGGCCCAACCCCCAGGTGGCTCCCATGAGTACTTTTCTCTTATTTCAAGAACAAAATGTTTGTGTCTGTAATTTAGACTTATACTTAAGGTATTTTTTTCAGGAGTCCCTATTATTTTTATGATAGGGTAAATTTAAGCAGCTATTTCCAGATTCAGCTTCACAATGATCGTTTTGGTGGTGATACAAATACTACTTTATTTGGGAAGCCCGCCATCAAGTTTGGCAAGGGAGATATCCCTCTTAAAGATTGAGGCAAGGTCTCTCAAAAATTCATTTCCTCATGGTTTCTTACACAAGTAAACCGACAACTCAGCTTTCAAGTACACTGCAGGAAAGCCCTGATGTGGAGAGAGTCGGTTTCTAAGTTCCAAAGGACAGGGCTTCAATCAATAATAAGTAAAGCAATAGAGGCTTTATCTCTCTTCTGAAAATGCAAACGTTGTTAAAACACTGAAATGTTTACTTAGGGAGGTTGTGGAATCTGCTTCTCTTGAGCAACTCTGAAAATAAAAGAGATCCTCATCTCTTTGGGAATGTCTGAGTGTGGTCTTGCCCCGGGCATGGGCGATTGGATAACCTCTGGTGTCCCATCTTCCGGAAGGCTCAAAAGGAACCTCTGAGAGGCTCGGAGGATTCATTTTCAAACTTAAGCACTGGATGTACGATCTGTTAGGAGATTGCTATTAGTGATATTCAGATTTAAGGCTATAAAGTGGTTATGTAACAAGATGCTACCTAATGGAGGAGTTTTAGTAAGAACTTCTTTGAAACATAAGAATGCAACTTCTCTTTTAAGCTTAAGGACAGGGAGATTGCAATCAACTTCAAATTGCTTCACGTTAAAAGAAATATAGGAATCTTCACATTTCTTTTTCTGAGATGAAAGAAAAAAGTAACAGGGGAATACTCGGCAATCTTTCACATTGAGACACCGTAGGATCAAGTTTTCTTCTAACCAGAAATTCCCAGGTTGTCCTGAGACTCAACATCTGAATCATGCTGACGAGCGAGACGTTGTCTGAGCAAGACTGGAATTTTGAACATTCTCAGAGGTTTCATAAAAACCCCAAAATGATGGACAAATGCTTATGTTGTGGTCACACAAAGAAAAGCCCCCTCACTATTCAGGATCTTGTTCGTTTCATATTTATAGCATCCACACCAAAGGAATGTAGGATTTGGCATGGGGGGGGGGATGGGGAAGCAGAAGGAAAACAGGGAATATGAGACCACGGGGTGTGTGTGTGTGTGTGTGTGTGTGTGGTGTGACAGTCTATAAGGGGTGGGGAGGGAAGGGCAGTGTTTGTTAATTTTGTTTGCTTGCTTGTTTGTTTTGAAAACAGAACCCTCAAGTCTCTAGAGCAGAAGAATGACAGGAAGAATTTTTTACTTTCCTTGTTAGCAGCACCATCTGTTTACAATGAAAGCTTGGCTTCCATGTTTTGGCCCAAATAAAAACCCTAGGGTGCCCATATAAGTCAAACAGATGAAGTATGTGTTCAAAAACCTGAAGAATCACCCTTTTTTTCCTCCACAGAGCTTTCAAGGTAGATTTACATTGTGTCTTATCCCTCCATAAATTTAGGATTGTAAGCTTCTGAAAAGCAAAGGTGGGTCAGATGTCACTGGGTTTCACAGCCCGGGCAGCTCATCTACCAATTAACTAAATGATGGACTTCTTGGGTCCCACTTGCCAAGAGAGGTTGGCAAATGGCAGAGGAGCCGTAGAGTCAGAATTCCCATCACCACTTGTCATGGAATGTGTAAACATTTGGGAGAGAGACTTAAACATCAAAATGAGGAAAGATGTAAATATAGTCTATGAATAATTGCTAAAATTGGACCCAAATTCCACATAAAAAAGGCACTTTTCCATAAACAACAAAGAATCGCAAAAGCACACAGGAGAAATGGTTTTAGTACCAAAATATCAGGTCTTGGGGCAGGGTGGCAGGACGGCTGGGTGGGCAAGGAGCTGAAAATAGGAGCCAGGTTCCCTGTCTTTGTTGTTCTGCTTTGTACTGTGTAGTCACTTGCTCTGGAGCTCGACGGCTCCACACCTCTAGGCTCAGAACTTTCACATTCTCCCCAGAAATAAATGTCAGAAAATAGTGAGTCAACTGTATGTCTTGAAAAATTTTAGTATGACGATTTCATATAACAACGTTATTTGCTTGCAATTAGATCAATCAGTTGTTTATTCATTGTTTACTGAATCTGCCCTCTACTCAGTAGAAGGCCTAGACCTAAACTTTCAGAGACTCTTCAATGACTGGTGAAGAGAAAGAAAAAATACCCATATTCATTTGCAACAGTTAACGAATAATTAAGCATGTATGGACCTTGTCTGGAATTGTGGTTTTCAAGTGCTGTGCATCAGAACCAAATGGGTCTTGATAAAATGCATATTCCCAGCCACCACCCCTTGGATTCAGAGGGCCAGTGCACAGCCCAGGGTTTTGTGTTTTTAACAAGTATTCAATGGCGAGAGATAGAAAGTTTCCCTGTTAAGAACAGGAACAAGACAAAGTTGTGTGCTTTTACTACTGCTATTCAACATTGTACTGGAAATTATAGCCAGAGCAATTAGGCAAGAAAAAGAAATAACAGGTATCCAAATTAGAAAGGAAGTAGTAAAACAATCTATTTTCAGATGACATGGTCCTATATGTAAAAAAATCCCAAGGAATATACACATAAAAGATTCCTAGAGCTAATAAATACATTTAGCAAAGTTACAGGATATGAGATAAACATACAAATATTAGTTGTATTCCTCTACAGCAGCAATCAACAATCTAAAAAGGTAATTAAGAAAAATTAATTCCATTTACAATAGCAACAAAAAGAATAAAATGCCTAGGAATAAATTTAACCAAGAAGCTGAAAGATTCATACATTGAAAACTACAGAACACCGCTGAAAGTTATCAAAAAAGGTCTAAATAAATGGAAACATATCCCGTGTTCATGGATTGGAAATTGTAATATTGTTAAGAAGGCAATATTATCCAAAGTGATTTAGAGATTCAGTGCAATCCCTATAACCAAATAGTCAGAATAATATTGGAAAAGAAAAACAAATTTGGAAGACTCACACTGACTTCAAGCATACTACCAAGCTACAGTAACCAATATACGTGTGATATTAGCATAAGGGTAGACGTATAGACCAATGGAATAGAATTGAAAGTCCAGAAATAAAACATCTATGGCTAGTTGATTTTTGGAAAAAATGTGGAGACCTTTCAATGGGGGACATGTAGTCTTTTCAGTAAAAGTGCCTAGATAATTGGCTATCCATATTCACAAGAATGAAGCTGGACCCCTACCTCACACCATATAAAAATGAACTCAAAATAGATCAAGAACCTAAATATAGGAGCAAAAACTATAAAATTCTTAGAAGAAAACATAGGGGTAAGTCTTCATAACTTTGGATTTGTCAATGGAGTCTCAGATATGATACCAAAAGCACTAGGATACAAAAAGACAATTGAGAAGGTGGACTTCATCAAAATTCAAAACATGTGCATATCAAAAGACATTATCAAGAAAGTGGAAAGACAACTTATAGAATGGGCGGAATGTTTGCAAATCATAGATCTGATAAAGGGATAGTTTCTGGAATATATAAATAACTCTTACTACTCAAAAACAAAAAGATATACAACCCAATTTAAAAATGGGCAAAGGACTTGCACAGACATTTCTCCAAGGAAAAAATACAAATGATCAACAAGCACATGAAAGGATGCTTAATATCATTAGTCATTAGGGAAATGCATGTAAAAACCACAATGAGATACTACTTCACACCCACTGGAATGGTTATAACAACAACAAAAAGAAAATCATTGTTGACAAGAAAGTGGAGAAATTGGAACTCTTGTACATTGTGGGGGGGGGGGGAGTAAAGTAATTCAGCTGCTGTGAAAACTAGTTTTATGTTTCCTCAAAAAGTTAAGCATAAAAGTACCACATGACCCAGCAATTTCAAATCTAGGTATATTCCCCAAAGATTTGAAAACAAGCATTCATATAAATGCTTGTACGTGAATGTTCATAACAGCTCTCATATCAACAGGCAAAATGTGGAAACAACCCAAATACCACCAATGGATAAATGGATAAGCAATTTGTGGTATACATACACTATTCAGCCATAAAAAAGGAATGGGGTAATGATCCATGCTGCAGCGTGGAGGAATCTCAACACTAGTATCCTAAGCAAAAGAAGCCTGGCACAAAAGGTCACATATTGAATGATTCCCTTTTTTAAATGATATATCCAGAATAGGTAAATCCATAGATAAAGAAAGTCGATTGGTTGTTGCCAGGATCTGAGGGGAGGGAAAACAGAGCAGTAACCACTTAATGAGTTTGAGATTTTGGAGTGATGAAAATATTTTAGAAGTAGCTAGAGGTGGTGGTTGCAAAACATTATAAATGTACTAAATGGCATGGAATCGTTCACCTTAAAACGGTCATTTTATGTTATGTGAATTTCCCCTCAATAAACAAAAAACAACAAAAAAACAATACACAGAAACGAGTGACTTAAGGCTTAAACCAGACAGACATTTATGTATGTAGCATATAAAAGAGATGCAGAGTTCAGCTGTCGGGGCCTCTGGTGGCAGCCTCGTGATTGTTAGGGATTCAGAGTTCCTTCTATTTTGCTCTTCTGTTGCTGCTTCATTTTTAAGATGGAAGCTTGAGAACTTGTCACCGTGTCCTTGTTCTGGCCAACAAGAAGGAGGAAGCTAGGAAAGACAAAACTGCTTGTTTGAAGTGCCTAAATCTCTTGCCCATTTTTCTATTGGTTTTTCTGGTTTTAGATATGTTCCAGGTATGAAGCATTTGTCATTTATATGTGAGAATACATATGTGACTTGCCTTTTTTTTTCTCTATTAATGGTGTATTTTGATAAACAAAAGGAGATTTCCTGGGTGCTGCCTACAGCCTTTCTACTTACACCCACATGGCCCAGAATTAGTCAAATTTCCACCTCAGTGTGCCTGGTTGAGACTCAGGGGCTCTGATTCTGAGGAGTGAGGGGAGACCTGGCATCCTGGCCTGGGGGTCAGCAAGCAGCCATCTGGCCACAGTCTCCTTTCCAGAATCTCTTATGACCTCTCACCATAGTCATTCTCAAAACTTTAGTGTCTGAATCACTTTGGAAGCGTGTTAAAAATTCAGATTCTTGGAAGCCACTACTAAAGGTTCTGGTTTGGGATGGGGCCCAGTAACCGTTACTTTTTTTGCAAGCATCCCTTTCCCCTCGTTCAGGTGCTTTTGTTGCCGATAGTTAGGGGCCCACCTGCCTTTTGGGAAATTCCATGTGGGGTTGCACTCAGACAACCAGGGGTCGAGAGCAGAGCGAGTGACAGGAGTCTGGTGAACTTGGATAAGAAAATTACTCTCATCTCATTTTTGTTCATTTTATAACCTGCTTCTCTAGTAGCTGAAGTGTAGCTTCTGACTGAAATAAATGCAAGTAAATTCTCCTTTGAAAGGAATGAGAATGAAATCAATAAAAACATTCTTTTTATTCTGCAATCCACCTTATTCTCAATTAAAATTTCAACCTATTTAGAATTTAGGATACATGTTAAAAAATTTTTTTTCTACTGTAAATTTTTTTATTCTCAAGGAGCAAAATGAGCAAAGGTTTAACCATCTGGAAAAAAATGTATGCGGCCATTAGAACCCTTCTCCACGTGATTTAAAATAAAAAAGGTTAGAGCCAGACAGAAGAAGGGGGAGGGTAGTACACAAAATGATGGCAGGATATCTATGATTGCAGATTCTTTTGTCACAAAATTAAAGTTGATTTCTTGAAACATAACCCATTTTAAACTCAAAGCCAAAAGGACTAGGTAAGAACAGACGTTTATCAAAAGATACTGTAGTAGTCATCAAAACCCAAGAAGGGCTGTTAAAAAGTAAATAGAGTAAAAAGTGGTAACACTATCATTCCTTCCTTAACAATCACATCATAAATAACCTTCCCCAGCTAGCAACAAACTCTTTTCATCCATAACTTGAAGGCAGAGACCTCATAAATTGACCGGGATATGTTTCCCTTGTTTGACCACAAGACAGTGATTATTTAAACCTGAAGGCTCCTGCTGATATGTTTTTCACAGTGAGTCACTGGTGGGACTCAGAACAAGCTGACATTCACTGCTTCGATGACTGACACGTCCAGGATGCTACGGGAGGCATCTCCGCCGTTGGCGCTGATGGTGACTGCCCATGCTATAGGCTCAGTCCACCCTTGGCAGAGCTGGCAAGGTCTGGGAACACATGCTTCGGATTATCTAATGAGAATGAATATTAAAAAAACACCAAGCCCTCATCCAGGGAGGAATGTAAATCCAGTCTCTTTGTACACTGTTGAAATGTAATGTCAGTACTTAAGAATTCCTTTTGCCACTAAATGGACTCGGGCCAGATACTGACACTCAGACCCCAAGTTCTGTGATTTTTCTTGTGAAACTGCAGAGGGAATGTCTTATGACTACCAAAAGTATGTGTGGACAGTTAGTAATGAAGATAAATTGGCTTTTTCTTCCTGACACCCGAGCCCCTTGGGGAATAAGCCTCACTGCGGCACTGTAAAACCATGTATTTATTTAGATGATGTTTGGATAGAAAGTGTGTGAAACCGAAACATAAGATTTTCAGTGTTGATGTTTTTTATATTAATCAAGAAAAGCCATGTTTTATAATTTTTTTTTTAACTTAGCATCTTCCTCAGGAATTAGGGCAAAAGTTCTCAAAATATGCATTGCAAGAAATATGAGCCAAACTCGTTCACTCTCCGAGCCAATTCCTTTAATCATGTTTTACTAATCAGTCAGCTTCTTAATGCCTACATTCCAGTGCGTATTGGCTCTGGGCATCCCTCACACTTGAGGAATTTGATGGCCGGTGTGTTTCAAACCCACTGACAGCGCTGCTTTTTACTCATGCACTCAGGTTTGGACCGTTAGATGACTTACTGGAATGGCATTGTCCCACACTGATGCGGATTGCTCCGCACGGATGCGGAGGAACATATGCTTTTGGAAAGAAGAGAGGCCTTTGTTATTAAGATCAATTTCGTTTCATTGTACTTTTGGCTTCTTTTTTCACATAAGGTTCTTTCCTATGATCTTTAAAAAAAAATAATTAACAGTGAAAAATGTACCCAAGTTGGTGGGCTGACTAGGGACCTGATGGCATCTGCAAGTATAGATGACCAAGGAGAGCTCACTCTACAAAAGCAAAGGCAAAACGAGACCATTTAATATATATATATATAAATAACATTGTTGTAAGCAAATACACATATATGCATATATATTTATATATTATTTTGCAAATGATTGTATGTATTGTGAGAATTTTGATTTTTACCCATAATAAAAAATAAATAAATAAAATAAAATAAAATAAAAAAAAATGTAGCTTGGATAATTTGGCATTTTAAAGGCTTAAAAAAATAAACCATTTTAAATTTTAAATTAAAAAAACAAAAACAAAAACAAAAACAAAAAACACTTGTAAACGCATGCGGGACACTTCCAACGTGCTTTCCACCAGAGTCCCATTTGTTTATTCATGCTTTATGGTTTTCCAGCTATTTCAAACATGTATGATATACCTATGAGCAATTTTCGGATAAGAGGAAATTTCTGGCAAAAACCTCTCCTGGACCAGCCAGGGTAGCTGCCTTCTCCATCTTTGGGTCTGAGGGTTTGTTGTTTGGAGCTTCAGGGTTCTTCCCGGCATAGAACTGTCACCGTCGTGGGCTTCCCCCATTAATTTATTACTACTATTAATTTTCAAATATGAGTAACAGAGCCCACAGCATCTTTAAAACTAGTAGTTAAGCCCAAGACTTTTTAGAAAAACAGATCAAGACCAATGCTTTCTTATGTGATAGAGAAAACGACAAGAGGCAGGAACCCAGCCAAGAGGAAAGAGACTTTCCATTTTCTCTGTGAGACTGGAGATTCTCTGCAAGAGGGAAGGCGCCATCCACACAAGCGGAGCTATATCTCACGGACATTACTTATGACATTCCTTAAGCAGAGAAAGAACAGCCGAAAAGTTCTCCAGCCTCTAAAGGAATTCCCAGCTACAGACTAGAATAACATTATTAGGTCTTCAGGGTAGCTGGATTGAGCTCTATGACTCAAGTTTCTTTTCACCATGTTGGCATGACTTTGGGGACGCATTTATTATTTATGTGGCACCTCTGCCAACCTTTTAAATGCTCTTTGGACATACGCCCAAGAATTGGTTTAATCTAATTCTCCTGCTTTTATCCACAACGACTTCTGGTCTTCTTGTCAGCATGACTTGGGGTACACTCTCTATAGACTGGAAGACTTGGGGTGATCCCCACAGCTCATTATTTCTAATTACTTCATATCTGAATGTGTAGTGCTGAGCTCATGGCACAAATCAGCTAAAGGAGGTAAGATTCTTCTCTTCACCACTTTCCTCTCAAGTGTAAATATGCAAGTTATACAACCAGGACCTTGCAGCCAGTGCCTAAAACCTGCATCTATTTCTGGCATTGCTTTCTGGAGTACAGGATGTAGCACAAGTAACTGGAGAGAGCACTGACACACATGCAAAAGAGGAGGAAGAGACCATGTGGACAGGTAAAGATTAAAGCAGGACGCAGGCTGGAGGGCTGGGGGACTCCGGAAAAGAATTGTGGCAGGTGCTTTGTGAGGCAGCCTGCCATAAACGACATCTGATGCCTCAATCAAGACATTTATCTCAGAGACATTTCTGTGTCTCTGTTTGTCTTGGATGAGGAATTAGGGGATCAGCTCATCTGGGTTTGCTTGGGACTTTCCTGGTTTTACCCTGAAAGTTCTGTGTCCCAGGAAACCCCTTAGTCCCAGACAAGCCAGGGTAGTTGTTCACCCCACAGGAAACGTGGACATAGGCACCTGAGAGATGTAAGCGTGGACAATGCATTCAAAGAGTGACGTTAGAAATCCAGTGTTTTCTGTCTTGCTACCTCCTGGTATATTTTCATTGTTCTCCACTTGCCACTGAAGGAAGTTGGCAAGGAAAAGTCATCCAAGAAGGAGAATCGTCCAGTTATCATATTAGCAAAATGGACTTATTATATGCGCCCAGTAGTTTTTGAATACTTGAGGGGACAGATGATAGGTCTTTGGTTTTAGAGACACAGATACTAAAGAGTAAGCTTTAATTTTCCTTCCATCCCTTCTTCGAAGGAGAATTCTGTGCTGTGCTGTTTGGTTCCAGGATCCTAGGAGAAGACTTTGAGGAGAGTCAGTAGTGAAACTATGCACGAGCCCCTCTACTCTATCCTTAAGGAGGTGCTAGTAGAACAGGAAAACGTGTTGTTCCTTAAGATACTCTTGGTGACAGACCTCTGTTTCCGTTGGATGGGCCACTGTGTTGAGATGGACTTTGAAACAGCTGCAAGGCAGCCTGGTTTAGTTCAGTTTACATTTGGGGGCAACCGTGGTGGATTTGGGATGCAAAGAACAATGCTCAGCTGCACCTTGGATAAAATCATTATGCTAGAAGGCAGCCAAGGAACATTTTGACCATTGCTCAGCTGGTGGGAATATGGAGCAAGGGAATTGGGGGTCAACTTGGCTCAAACTGTGATGGTCCTTGGAGTAGCAGCCCCATAACAGAGAAAATATGGAGACATTTTTGGGATCAACGTTATCACTGGGAGAAATCATGGGCTGGGGCTGGGTATACTAAAGAACCATTACCTGTGTGAGTTTCCATATTAGAAGGAGTTGAAGAGATGACCTTGGAAATTACAGGCTGAGCATTATCTAAACCCATATTTCAAGGACACCTTACTTAACAAAATTAGAGCCCTCCAGGAAGTGAAGGAGAGGTATGTGTTGAATATGTTTGGACTGGATATCTGATTTCCTTATTGGAGACTTTATCCTATGAGCTATTTTGGTAGGGCAAAAAACCAAATGGCCTGTGAAACTGCTGGTGGAAGGTACATTTTACCTGAAACTGGAAAAACTCATAGGGAGTATCAGTCCACGTTCCAGGGAATCCTGCACTAAAATGGTACTAGAAAGGCAAAACCCCAAAACAGGTAAATACTAGAAATTAGTGAAGCCTTTGGAATTTGTTACTAGGACTTCAAGAACAGAAATTCAAGGAGTTTTGGTTACAGCTAATCTGATGGCCCTGCAAGGGGTGTGTGTGTGTGTGTGTGTGTGTTGTGTGTGTGTGTGTGTGTGCTTGTATATGTGTTGAAGACTTCCTGGGATCATGTGTTGAGGGATTGTTTTGTGTGTTTTTTGTTTTTTTTTTTAGTTTGTTTTATGTTAACAGGAAGGAGAAAGAAAGGTTCTGCTTCTGTGTTTGGGCTTCAGGAGCTCTGGCAGCTGGCTCTCTGGCAAGGTGTGACGAGACAGAGATTATAGGATCAGAGACAGCCAGTTCAAATCAGTGATTTATAGCAAAGAGTTTCTGAACAAGCTTAGACTTCACCACAGACTTGTGGAATGACCTGAATTTTCATCTTATTGGTGCTCATTAGAGGGAAGAAGGGGAAAGATGCAACTATGGAAATCCTCATGGAACAAATGGCAGGGTTTGGCAAGGACATCTTGGAGTGAACTTGAGAGCTAGAAAATGACTCAGTTTTTTTTTTTTTTTTTTTTTTTTTTAATATCAGCTCCTGACCAACAAGGGACTGGTCTACCCAGAGTCCCCTGGCACATGGTCACAGATGACCTCCAAATGTGCTTCCAGGATTTGTCACAAACTGGTCAATCATTACTCCTGGGACTAAGTTTCATATACTAGCAGGTATAAGATAGATTTGACAATAAGTCGGTGTCCGCAAGTGATCTCGGGAGGTGGAGTCACATAAACAGCTTGATAAGGAGAGTCATACCACAGCCATGACAAAAAGAACTCCACTAACACATAATCTTCCTTTCCTTGCAGAAAGAGAGCCTGACAGAATAGTGAACTAACCCAGACTTCTGGCTGCCACTCCAGAATCCCAGTCTGGCGATTCATAGATGTGAGAGGGAAGTTGTGGACCTAAAGTTAACAGAATGAAAATGGGAGAAACACCTGAGGAGCTAGAAGGCAGTTGGATCCTAAAGTAGGTGTGAAAATGTTGACCCAGAGTGGAAGAAAGGTTGGGTCTTGTAAGGAGGGCCTAAGTTGGGGGAAACATTCTAGCTCTGCCCCTTCGGTCTTGTGCACTCATGGTCAGAGCACCTAGTGATGCCAAAACCCAACTAGGGTGGGAAACTGATAACAAAATGTTCAGGCTGTCTAGCCAACTCCAGGTATGACGTCCTCCAGCCCAAGCCCTCCAACCCCATTCACAAGCTTCAAAATCACAGGGAGGTTTCCCACAGGGCAGGGTCACCTGCTGAGGGACTAGGGGAATGCTAACCAGGAAGTGGTTGAGCCCATAGAGCAACACCTGGCATTCTCAACCCCAAGGTAGCGCAGCAGGAATGGAAAGGACCGAGGTCAGGCTTCTAACTCTCTTCCCAGAGATACTTCATTAATAAAGGAAATGAATAATACCCTCAGGGGAATGTGAGCGCTCAGGGAAAACCATTGACACTGCCCAGGAGACTATAAGGAAAGATCCCAACTGGAACAACTGTCCCAGCTGAAGTCTACTTGATGGCCAGAGAGAGTAAGAAGTGTAAAATCAGCACATCAAGTATTCTCAGAGAGTTGGAGGAAGCTACTGGAAACACGAAGCAGTGATAAGCAGGTGTCAAGAACCAACTGGGGGTGTTAAGTTGGAAAATGTGCTCATTGAGAGAAATACCATGAATGGATCAAACAACAGATCGGACATCGCCAGAATGAAGGAGAAGAGGAAGACTAGGATGCAGAATTTATTCAGAAGGAATTGGGAAAAGATAAGGAGATAGAACCTGTAGAAAGAAAAGCAAAGTTTTATGAAGGATAATATCATCAGCATTGATATATAGCAGAAAAAGAGGAAAAGAAGAACAAATGCTTTGGTAATGGATGGTGGTGATGGTACCGCAATATTGTGAACGTAATTAACAATACTGAAATATATATCAGAAGGTGGTTAAAAGGGGAAATATCGGATTGTATATACAGTAACAGAATAAAAATTTTTAAAAATCCCTGGAACTACACTCCACCAACAGTGGACCCTAAACTAAACCATGGACTATAGTTAATAGTACAACTATAAAAACCACTGCTATCATCATTTGTAACAAATACTCGCCACCAATGCAAGATGTTTATAAAAGGGTAATATATGGGAATCCTGTATTTTATACCTGTTTGTTCTGTAAATCCACAACTTCTCTAATAAAGAGAAATATTACCAACACAAAACAAGAAAACAAAAAGTATAAATGGAGGGGATGACATCTCAAAGAAACAGTGACAGAATTTCCCAGAATTAAGGAAACATGTAAAAATCTCAGATTTAGAAGGTTCTGAGCTGCATGAGACAAGTCTTGAGTCCCACATCACATGCCCTCAGCCCACCTTTTACTCCTGCCATTGCTTGCAGCTACCTGCAAATATAACTTGACAGCAACTCCCAACAGCATGGGAGCCTGCAGAACCCACTTGTCACTCATGTAGGTACATCCGGGAAGTGCTGAGGAAGAGGACACCCCATGGGCCACCCATTGTTCAATGGGGGTTTGGGACTGATCAATAAGCATACCCTTTTTATTCATTGGTTGGTCAGTTCTGAAGTACAGTCTACAGATCTCCTCAAGAGATTCTGGGGTGAACAAACCCTAGTCTTCTAATTTTAGAACACTTCCTTGTACCAGCTTTCACTCTTTCTGTTCTTAGATTCCCCCCAATCTTCCACTCCTGTTCCCCAGAATCATTTCTTGATGAGTTGAGCTGTTGAACGAGCATCAGCAGCAACCTACTTCCAGACTTCCTGTGCAGGAGAAATAAACTCTTATGGATTTAAGCCACTAAAAATTGGGTTCTTTATTATTCACAGGTGACTGTAATTCTGGCTAATTCTATAGCTTGACATGAGACACAGTGCCTGAATCCTGCTGCTGAATGTTTAACTTCAGGGTAATTCTAGATTTCCTAGCTTCACGGAGGGGAAGTACTCTCAAGTGCCTTAGAACAAAGTCTACTCAGTTCACCAGGAGACAGGAGGAAAGGGGCAGGGGTGTTGAGGCCAGAACTGGAAGAAATTCTGATGGCTCATGTGGATATACCCTTCTTTATGTAAAATTGCAATGATTTCACTAACACAAACTTGGTCAGCCAAAAAGTTTTTAGACACAGGAAAAATACAACTTATGGGCTATAGTTCAGAGTAATATTGTAATTTTTTTGCATCAATGTCAAAGAAGGTACTATACCAATGCTGAGGTGAGGGCCAACAAGAGGGGGGTTTTCAGGGGTATGAGATTTTTCCTTTTGGAGTAATGAGATGTTCTAAAATTGACAGAGGTGATGACAGCACGACACTGTGAAGAGATGGAGAGCCACTGAGTGCACACTTTGGATGGATTGTACAAAGCAGGGGCCCATATAACACAGTGAACCCCGTGGCAGATTGCACTGTGGTTAACAGTACAAATAGGAGAATGTTCTCTCATGAACTATAACAAATATACAATACTCATACATGATGTTAACAATAGGGAAGTTTATGGGGAAAAGACACCAAATGTAAGGTATGGGCTATAGTTAGCAGTAATATTTTGATGATGTTCTTTCATCATTTGTAACAAATGTTCCACAAGTATGTAAGGTGTTGGTGATGGGGTGATGGGGTGATGTATGGGAATCCTACATGTTGTGCATGATTGTTTTGTAAACTTACAACTTCTCTAATGAAAAATAAGTTTTATAGTTTTCCCCCTTCCTCATCTTCTAAGAAGAGTCTGAATTTGTCCTGCTACTATCCTGTGTCTTTATGCTGATCAGTGGGTAGAGAAGAGTGCAATATACCACAAATGCCAGAGTCGTTCACAGAAGTTGGGGCACTGAAAAACAAATACACACAAAACCAAAGCTATAACAATAACATAGCAAACAGCTCTGGATATAGGAGAAGGGGCTGAGGAAGAAGAGAGATGGGGGAGGAAGAATAGCTCTAAGGAGTGTTGTAAAGAAGTTCTTCTGTGTATTACATGATACGATTTCTTAGCTGCCTCAAGAAATTTCAGTAAACACATTTTTTTCAAGGAGTTTGGATATGGATTTCTGTTTCTGATATAGGTCATGAACTCTCAATAGTTTCATGAAGGCTAACACTACTATTTCATGAAAGTCATAGCATTTGAGAAAAGAAGATTAAGACCATTTTGAATGAGATGCTCCAGTGATGGGACTTGCTATGGGCAGCTTCAGATTCATGCCTCCGAAAAATGGCAGACCACACAAAGTCATAAGGCAATGTAGAGTTAGAGTACCGGACCCCTGTTTGTCTTGCCAAGGAGATTTCTTTCCAGACCACGTTATAGGTTTTATAGGTGCTGATTCCAATGCACTGTGACCCTCCTTTTTCACCAGTTATTTAGTTTAGGTGGTGGGGGTGGGGGTGGGGGAGGGAGGTGAAGGGGTGAAGGAGGGTACCTGGCCCAGATGAACCAATCAGAGTCTCTTCCCAGGAATTGTGGAATTGGAAGCAACCAAGATGGAGCCAACTCTTTAAGTGGCTGGAACTAAAACATGCAAAGTTGTGAGCAGCTGGTGGCCAAGTTTCAACCCCGTGGACTGGGGAGACAGGAAGATGGTCAGCAACACGAGGAAGAAGAGTAAAGGAGGGGAGCAGAGAGGGAGAGAGTCCTAATGCTGTAGACTCCCTTGTTACCGTTAGTTTCTGAGGCCCGTTTACAACCCTGTCCTTGGGTTCTCTTATGTGAAAAATAATCTTTTACTTTTGGTTATGCTAGCTAAGCCAATTTTATGTTTCTTACAATCAAAATATTTCTTTTTAAGACACTCAGAAATAATTAGCATTATAGAGTAATGGGAGAGAGCTGGACACTGCCTTCAGACTACTTGGCTCCCAGATTATTTTGACTGTGAACTTGGACAGGTTACTTAAATCTTATGTTACCTCATCTATCAGATACAGATATAATTTTAAGAATTTTTGCCAACTTCATAGATTTTTTTGTCAAAATTAAATGTGCCAATAATACCTGTAATGCTCAGAACACTGCCTGACCTTCAATAAATATTATCTATTATCAATATTATTGATACTGCAATTATTAATATTTGGAAGATAAGGTCTGGTATAGTTAATTATTCAACTCTTACAGATAAAAACTCACATTGAGTACCAGGTTCAACAAAGTAGATGAATCAGAACAACAAATTTTTATGTCTAGTCACTATATGTTCTGTGCTTTCAGGTTCCCTCTGCCATTGTTTTTCTCTTAATAAACTATGTTAAGTGTGGTGGAAAAGAAAGGAGAGACAGAAAGTTTCCCCCCAAAGTTGGGGGAGGTAATCTGTTTTCATTATCATGGTAAATTTATTTCCAGAAAAATGATTTATAATCTGCACTGCCTATTCTTAATATACTCCTCCCTTGTGTCTGTTCTCTACTCCATTGCAAGGACCTTTATGATATTCCCCGCAAGTCCCCATTCCCATCTCCCTGCTACCCTATACCTTTTGCGTATTAGATACTTAGGTTAGGCAATATGTAAAAATATGAATCTTATGTTTCTATCTCATCTGAAAGAAAAAGGGGTGTCATATCTCAACATATTCATAACTTTGGAACTGAACGTTATGAGCAGGGGAAAGATTTCGGCTGATCCCCTAAAACATGGCTCCTTTGGTATTCTCATCCAGGTCTCTGTGAGTTTTACGTCGGCGGTGTTGGGTCCCTGCAATGTCCGCACCCACAGTCATTGATCCTGGCTTGGGTTCTGGAAAGAGTAGCAAGAAGTGAACTGTTGTGATGTTCCGACTCTTCCCCAGCTCCTACCGTCTTCCAGAATGAATAGCTTCATGAGGAGACTGACTTTTGAGAGAGCCTGATCTGAAGTTAAGGAGGCCTCTTCAACTTCATCAGAGGCAGGGCAAGCAGGTCAGAGTCCAAACGCAGCAGCCACTAGTACTAAACGAGGTAACAGACACAAACAGGAAAGCACTACAAGAAGATACCAATGGCCAAGAATCCCATGTCAAGTTGCTCAATTCATGATAATCAATGAAATACAAATGAAAACAATAGTGAGCTCTTTTTGCTTCTTACACTGTTAAGGACTAAAACAACATCTACTGTATTTTATAGGCAAGAATATGGAGAAAGAGCATTACCAACAGGAGTAAAGTGAATACAAACTATATAGAAGGTTCTTTGTCAATGATTAGAGAAATTTAAAATGTTTACACACTTTAATGAACAAATACATTTCTAGAAATTTGTACCAAGAAAATAATTGGAGAAACTTTTAAAGCTGTATAAAAACTACCTTTGTAAAGCCTCTGGTGGTAGGATTTCCTTTTTAAAATATATTTTTTATGCTATCTGAAATTTTTTATGAGAAGAAAGCTATTTTATTTTTACTTATTTTATTTATTTTTGGGGTAATGGTGGTGGCGATAGCACAGGTGGTAGCAGCTATAGTACATGGGTGGAGCAAAAGTGCCCATTGCCTGTCCCCTGATGGAGCACACCCAGTCTCCAGAGACCTCTGGGAGTGTCCTTCCTTGATCCAGGCTCCCTTGCAGCTATGGTGTAATCTATGGGCCATGTCCTTGAATTTACTGACCTCTAAACATTTATCACAAGCTAGAGTTCCCTTTCTCAACCCTGGCCTATCTTTCAGTGTTCTACATGCTGTTTCCCAAGCAAGTTACTTTATATGCTGACCATTTGCTGAGGGCAAAAAAATTTTTTTGAATATTTTAGGTCATTCATTGGAGATTACAGAGCCCACCCAATCATAAGCACAATGGCAGTTCTTGAAGGAGTTTAGCTTTTATTTAGAGTCACTTTGAGCATTTTAAGCAACTATGAAGATTCTAGCTCCAGAGACTCTTCCTAATTGGCCCAGAATGGGTATTTTTTTTTAATCCCCCGAATGAATCCCATGGGTAGCCATTATTAAGACCTGCTGCTCCAGGGGCTGAGAACACAGTGCCCAAGTTAGAGCACAGGGAAGACTGTTCAGAATGACTTGGCTTGACTACCAGAAACATCCCATTTACGGTTCTGTTAATAATCATGTGGTTATGCTCCGGAGTGTAGGAGCAGCTTTTGACAGTAACATATTTGATTTTCCAAAAACAGTATCAGACTGCAAGGACTTTTATTCATAAAAAGCGCCTTATTTGTAGTAATCGTCTTTCTTCAGTTGCTCTAGTGATAGATGGCAGGTCAGATATCCATATAAACAATGCAGTGCTGTATCTTGCTTACAGAAAAAAACAGACCATTGTGGAAGGCTAAATAATTTGGGACATTTGTTCCTTACCCTCTGTTTACCACACTGAATAAGACTGAGTCTGCCAGGCATTCCCTTAGAGCGTCATCAGGTCTGTCTGTATTTTGGGTGAGTCACCACCAAATGGCATTGTTAGGTAGTGAGCATTTTCCCAGTAAAGTCCTCTCCAACCACTGACAAGAGGGATTCTCAGACACACGCACTTTATTCAACCTTTCTGCTATTAAATCACATGTACTATTAATATTCATTTTGCAACATAATAAACTTATCCTTTATAGAATCACATTCTTTGTTTCTTCCAATTTCACCGTGCCTTGATCAAGAGCTGTTAGTTTGCTAACAAAGCTATTCTTTATCTGTTTTGCCTAGAGATGTTCAAGTTCAGGCAGTGTTATATCATTTTGGCTAATTGTTGGGTTTATTGTTAAACTGACCACATTACATTTTCCACTGAAAAGATTTTATGAGATTTCTCTAGGAGTCGTTTTTTCCCTAAGATACCTTGAGACACTTCCTTTGGTTGGCCTTCTTTCTCTTTTTTTTTTTTTTTAAAGATTTTATTTATTTATTCATTTATCCCCCCCTTGCTGCTTGTGCTTGCTGGGTCAGCTAACCACGCCATGCGGGCGAGCTTGCCTTCACCAGGAGGCCCCGGGAACCGAACCCGGGGCCTCCCATATGGTAAACGGGAGCCCTACTGATTGAGCCACAGCCGCTTCCCTCTTCTTTCTCTTTCAATGAATTTAGAACTCAGAAAAATAAAGATGATGAATGTATGGTTTGCTCTTGGTCTCTGTGACTGTACAAGGAAAACTTCTTGTCCCTCTTGGTGTCTGTAACACTATGGAAATTATTGTTTAGCTCCTCAGCTTCTATAGAATTCCTCAGGCTTATTTACTTTCTTTTCCTCCTTGTTTTCCACTATAGCTCTCAAGATCTAGTTTCTTAAGGGAGGTTTATTAGAGTTATTTAATTGGGTTACTATATGATAAGGAGACTAATGTAAGGTCAAGTTTACCAGATTATGTTCCATGACTAATCCCATGAGATATTACTGGATATAAAAAGGTTTCATGCTCAGATAAGTTTGGGAGATGTTGCAGACTCTATCTCTTTCTTGGAGATTACAAAGCACAGTAGCATATCTCCACTGTCAGAGAAGTATGCAATATAAAACAACAAAAACAATTTAGCTTTGTTTACCCCAACGTTTCTCAAACTACTATGGCCCATGAATCCCTTTTTTGCACAACAACTATTCACATCGTGTAGATACTTTAGAAAGCGTAGATGGAGTAGACCAGTTCAACTTTTACCAACTGCACAACATTGAGTAAGTCACTTAACTTTTTAAGACTTTCTTGCCTCATTTGTAAAACAAGGAATTAATACCTGCCCCTACTACCTGGTGAAAACCCTTTGTAACCTGACTATTACTATAAATACAATAAGCTCTCAAGTGAAACATAATGAACAAGCTTAAACCGTCACAGCTAAGATGTAGAAAAAGCTGTACTTCTTTTGTATTTTGAAGACTATTTCTTTTTTGAAGTTATTGATAAAAATGTAATAAAATGTTCAAAAAATTATACATTCATAATTAACTAGACAAATTTTCATCTGAAGGATATTTTATTCTTCCTCTACATGTCTATTCAGGAGCAAATCACCAGTCTTAAAACTACTTCAGGATATAAAGTTTAACTATATGAATATTGTTAGAAGACCAAAACACTGCTATATTTTTTTCCTTGGGGAAATAAATCCTGAGGTATTTTAAGTAGTGACTTAGCCAGGTCAAGAATGTTTAAGTGGTCTGTTAAAATACTGATAAATACTCTAAGTTTCCAGATGGAGCTGGGTCAGTCAGGTTCTTCCACAGATTCTCCCCATCGGTCCATAATCCATAAGTTAGAGATAAATGTGTACTTGAGAGAACAGAGCTTCTGTTTAGAGTGGTTAAGCCATACTTGAGATAACATTGCATAGTTTTAATACATTTGGCTTGATATAGCTCTCACGAAAGCTGCCTTCCATGAGCCACATTTTTCTGCACTTCCATGGACTAAGAGTTTCTGACTTTTCCAGGTAATCTATATTTTTATTTTTCTTACAGCATCTGAAGTGGCTCCATTAGCACTCAGAGGAGTGTGGAGAAGGGTTATCACAAAGACAGTGGAAGATGCCCTGAGTCACACAGCTGGGGTTCAGCCAGTTGAACACGGGGAAATTCATTTGTGCTTTCACACCTGGTAGTATTTCTGTGTGGGTTTTCTTCCCTCTTTGCTCATCACTTGATGAAACCTACCTCAAAATTCACTTTCTACAGATAGTTTCCCTGCTTCCCTACTTCCCATAGCCTTGAATACCTTCCCTGGATCCCAAAGCCCAGAGTACATTTCTGTTATAGCCGTTGTCACACAGGTGATACTTCCTGATTTAGCTGTCTGTCCTTCCCATTGAATTCTAAGCACCTCGAGTTCAGAGACTGTGTCTTAACCCAAGTTTATTGCTAGTATTTATCCTCATGCTTCACACGGAGCAGGCATTCAACAAGTGGTTGAACGACTGAGTGAATGAATGGTCTGCAAAGGGCTTGCCAGCCAAATACATTGCCCTATGTGACAAATACCTTTCCCTTCCAAAATCTCATTCTGAAGGGTTTTCCATGGTTAGTTGCCATGCTTTGGACCTTGTGATGCTACCAGACTTGCAAACTGTTTAACTCTAACATAGACATGTATGGTGTGGCCAATGGCCACAAGTATGCTCTGTTTTGAATTGTGGCTGCCCTACCCTTTTGTCTCCTTCCATCTTGGTTCAATTCAGTGAGGTATACAGTAAGAAATTAGAGCCAGGAGAGGGGCATAGAAGTAGAGAGGTGCCAAGAGATGGCCATCAGTAGGAAGAAATGATGCCATGGGGCACAGAGTAGAGAGAATTTGGATTAGAAGCTGGAAGAAATAATGAAGAGAGAAAAGTTGAGATAGGGAGAAGTTATGAGCCCAACAGACTTGTGGAGTTCCTTTCGGATACCTCTAGAGCTACTACTGAACCCTGGAGGCCCTGATGTATTCTTTTCCAGCAAAGAATGAATTTCCACTTCTCAAGACCAGGTTGTTCAACTGCCGAGGCTTTGATTTCTTTTAAATTTTCTTGTGTCTTTGTGTTAAACTTCTATTTTTTCAAGCTAACCTGAGCATATATCTTTATTTCTTAGGATAAAAGGAACTTAACTATCAGACAGTGTATTTTCCCCTATTTTTACAGAATAGGAATAAGAGGGTTGGATGTGCTTAAG